>CM055271.1:18197809-18695445 GCA_029237695.1 Conchocele bisecta
TCATAATCTCCGGTTTCATGATATCCTTCACCTGCAAGTATTTGTTAAAGGCACTGTGTCATAAATGCATTTGAAACATTAGTGTATATAATATATATGGTGAATTACATCCTTCGGTTCTGGAGTGGCTGTCATGTTTCCCATATTTGAAGAAATGGCGTGTAATGTCACGATGATGCGTTTCCGTTGACCTGTAGTAGGCGGGGCATGTGTTAAAAAGTGAAAAACATTTTTCACTTTTTAACACATTCCCCTCCTACTACAGACCTATCAAATCAGTTTCCTGGACACCTACATATTATCAGTACCTGTGACCATAACATTGTACAGATGAAACCCACATTCAACATGGTTCTTTCCATCTACATGTGAAGTATCGCGTGAAACCCACATTCAACATGGTTCTTTCCATCTACATGTGAAGTATCGCGTGAAACCCACATTCAATATGGTTCTTTCCATCCATGTGAAGTATCGCGAAGATCAGATATATGGCAGGGATCAGTTTACAGGGCGATTTGTGCAAAATTCTCTCCCTAAATTGCATCACTTCACATTATTCTGAGCTGAGGGAGAAGTTTTTCACTATTTAAAACCGAAACCGAAAAATGGCCAAAAACTCAAACAAGAATTCCGCCACGGAAGCGGTGTCACACCTGCCGAGGCATTTAACCGTAACATGATCATGAGCATATAATAAAGTAAGCATCACAAAAACCGTCAGAGATGTGCATGCTTAAAACACGATGTGAAGGTCCAAAAGGTCAAGGTCATGTTAATGGTGGCATGTGTGTGTTTACATACAATGCTTACACGTATCAATTGTCCAAACATTGAATCAATTCATAAAGTAATATTAACCCTTTCAACCCTAAGGAACTGGAATGGACTGTGATATGCTAATGTTCTGACCAATCAAATGGTCGCAAAATGATTTTCAGATTCGTCTATTTATGAAAAGGGGGTGTTTTTGTTCTAAGAAATATGAAAATTACTTGAAAAAAGTGCAGATCTGATGAGACTGCTCGTTAAGAGCCGGCTCATCTGGATCTGCACTGTTTGCATAAACCGCTATCGCGGGCTTTCGGGTTCAAAGGGTTAATGATATACGATGATGAAGAAACTTGTGAAATCTTTTTGACGCAAAAAATGGTTTATACGTGTTTCCACACAAATGTGAAGGTACAAAAGGTCAAGGTCATGGGGGCATGAATGTGTTCCAAGTGCTCACATGTATTAAGTGTCCAAATATTGAAGCAATCTGTCAAGCAATGTTAAAGTTATATCATGATGAAGGTAAAAAAGGTTAAGGTCATTTTAATGGCGGCATGAGTGCGATCCAAATGCACACATGCATCAAGTGTCAAACTATTGAAGCAATCCGTCAAGGAATATTAAAGTTATACCACGATGACGAAGCTTGTACAAACTTTTTGACGCAAACAAATGGCTATTTAAAGTGTGACGAAGCTGGTACAAACTTTTGAACATTTCGGACGATGCGGACGGAAAAAGTGGCGACTATAGTCACGCTTCTGCAAAACAAATTAACAAAACTTCTCCCTCTTTTGAAGGGCTAGATTGAACACTGTACAGTAGTTGAATTATCGCTCGGACACGGACAGACAGGGTAAACACTATATGCGCCCGACAACTATCGCAGTGGTGGCATAATAAACATTTTGCAGAACTTACCTGGGTATAAACCTTTTCAAGCTCTATGATATTGGAGTAACAGTGTTGACTTACAGGGTATTTGAGTGAGGCCTCGTATGTGTAGATTATACTCGTATCAAACAGCATCATCTTGTGGTCTGCGAGGCCCAATACACAGTTGCGGAGCCGCGACACGACTTCCCGGTTACCCCGCGACACCGGCTACAGAAACAGGAGATTAACATAGAAACAAGAGTGCCGCAAGTCACAAAATACGCCCGTCGAATATGGGCCAGACAGCGAAGATGGAGAAATGTGAAGCTGTCACCAAGGCAAGAAACATTAATGAGAATTTGAAAGTCTATAGCATTATTTCTTCATCTCGTGCTAAATATGTATACTAATTTAGGCAGAGATAGAAAAGTAGAGTGTAAAGTAGAAATGATAGGGAATTGGATACAATAATGTAGAAAAAATGGCTAAGTTAAAAAGGTGATATTTTTGTTAAAAAATATTTTTTCGGCATAAAAACAACAAGGTGCACATCTTCAATATGTGTAGAAGACGTGTGTATAGTTTCAGAACGATCGACTGAACAGTTTCGGAGGAGTTGTGTACACAAACTCTGTACCATATAGAATTGTATAGAAAAATGTAGAAAAATGTCTAAGTTGAAAAGGTGATATTTTTGTTAAAAAATATTTTTTCCACATAAAAACACCAAGGTGCACATCTTCAATATGTGTAGAAGATGTGTGTATAGTTTCAGAACGATCGACTGAACGGTTTCGGAGGAGTTGTGTACACAAACTCTGTACCGTATATAGAACTGTATAGAAAAATGTAGAAAAATGGCTATTAAGTTAAAAAGGTGATATTTTTGCTAAAAATATTTTTTCGGCATAAAAATACCAAGGTGCACATCTTCAATATGTGTAGAAGACGTGTGTATAGTTTCAGATCGATCGACTGAACGGTTTCGGAAGAGTTGTGTACACGAACTATGCACTTTTTCTTCAGCCGCCCGCCCGCCCGCCGCCCGCCGCCTGCCGCCGTGCGGTAAAACATAATACGTACCGTTTTTTAAAAACGGTCGTATAAAAACATGTTTTTTTTTAGTATTGATGGATTAATAATAAACTTTTAAATGCCAACAATACTGATTGAAGGCTGAAAGGCCTTCAGTTAGATTTGTTTGTTTGTTTATTGGTGTTTAACAGCCTATCAACAGCTAAGGTCAAGTAAGGCCGGGCAAACGGGTTCAATCCCATTTTAACCTGCTGCATTGGGGGGAAAATCCTAAAATCAGAACGGAATATTTACATCGAGATAAAATATATTCAGCCCTGAAATTAGAATAACCTGACCTGGTGCCAGGTCCATACCACACCAAGTCACTTGGCCCCTTCCCCTAAAATAGGATTACGAATAATCGCAATACTCACATAAGGGGTATAACCAGATTCAACTGTCACATACAAAATGCCAAAGACGTATGTGAGGCCCAAACCAGGTCTCCAGTCGGAATACCGGTAAGGATGAACCCCGATCGTTAAATTACCCATCACATACTCCCACCTGCCACCCGAGTCTTCAGTTAGTAACTGTAGAAGTAAGTACATGTAGTTCATAACTATGATGCCCAAACTCAATAGACATGAAAACAGCTATCAATGTACTCAATTGCAACACTGCACAACTTATCTGGAGATCAATAGTTACCCAGAGCTCCAGATAAACTTTAGCCTTAAAGAGTGTTTTACCCCTAAAATGTAGGGATTCCGCTGGCGATCGCCACTTTCGCAATTGCCGATAAAAATAAACAATTGGCGATTTTTTTTTGATTTTTTTTCCCCGAAAATTGTAATTTTTTATCGCCAATTGTTTTATTTCTTTTGAAGAGGCGATTTTTTTATTTTCCCCAGCGGAAACCCTGAAAATGTTTTTCAATGTATTTCACCACAAACTTGAATTATAGTAGTGAAAACTAAAGACTATTCCAACTTTTCATAAACTGAACACACATACGTGTAGATAAAAGTGTGATGTAGGAAAACATATTTTCAGCTGCAATTTTCAAAATACTGAAATGTCAAATATCAATGCTGATTTGTACTCGTGTAGATCTATTTCAAATTCAATGCTGATTTCACTATATTTAATGTTGATTTACCTCCAAAACATGTTTATCTGGTACTCTATATAGTTACCTCGAAGTTTTGTTCATAGCCGCCTGTGTCTTCGGTATCGTCACCCTCCGTGGGGCAGATCCAGATGTAGCCGTTGTTGCCAAGGACGACGGTGGCGCCACAAGGCAGGTTGTGGAAGTGGGTTTTGCGCCGCTTCACCAGCGCTGGAGACACCTGGATCAGTATACCTTGGCCCAGCTGTGAAACACATTCAATTAACCATTAGAATTCTGGGAACGAAAATTGTCGTCTGCTTGTTTTTCCTTATTTTGCCTTCATTCTCAATACAAGAATTCCGCGACGGAAGCGGTGTCGCGCCTACCGAGGCATTTGACCGTGAACATTACAAGTAAATAAATGACCTTGACCTTCAGAATTTGGATGTGGGGGTGTGCATAATGAAGCATCATCCGTAGACAAACATTGATGTGAAATATTATCAATGTCTGGAAAGGGGTTAAAGAGATATTGTGAAAAAACAATAACTTTAACGCATTTCTGTTACAAATCCGGTGAACATTACAAGTAAATAAATAACCTTGACCTTCACAATTTGGATGTGGGGGTGTGCGTAATGAAGCATCACTCCTAGACAAACATTGATGTGAAATATTATCAAAGTCTGGCAAGGGGTTAAAGAGATATTGTGAAAAAACAATAACTTTAACGCATTTCTGTTACAAAACCGGTGAACATTACAAGTAAATAAATGACCTTGACCTTCAGACTTTGGATGTGGGTGTGTGCGTAATGAAGCATCATCCCTAGACAAACATTGATGTGAAATATTATCAAAGTCTGGCAAGGGGTTAAAGAGCTATTGTGAAAAAACAATAACTTTTAACGTATTTCTGTTACAAAACCGGTGAACATTACAAGCAAATAAATGACCTTGACCTTGATAATTTGGATGTGGGGGTGTGCATAATGAAGCATCATCCCTAGACAAACATTGATGTGAAATATTATCAATGTCTGGCAAGGGGTTAAAGAGATACTGTGAAAAAACAATAACTTTTAACGCATTTCTGTTACAAAACCGGTGAACATTACAAGGAAATAAATGACCTTGACCTTCAAAATTTGGATGTGGGGGTGTGCATAATGAAGCATCATCCCTAGACAAACATTGATGTGAAATATTATCAATGTCTGGCAAGGGGTTAAAGAGATACTGTGAAAAAACAATAACTTTTAACGCATTTCTGTTACAAAACCGGTGAACATTACAAGGAAATAAATGACCTTGACCTTCAAAATTTGGATGTGGGGGTGTGTGTAATGAAGCATCATCCCTAGACAAACATTGATGTGAAATATTATCAATGTCTGGCAAGGGGTTAAAGAGATATTGTGAAAAAACAATAACTTTAACGCATTTGCCTTACAAAAAAAACGGACGGCGCGGACGACGCGGACGACGCGGACGACGCAGACGACGACGCCGACGGAAAAAGCGCCGCTAAAGCAGGCGCGACAAAAAAATGCTTTGACAGCACTTTTAGAATCATTTCAATTGGAAGTGCTGTTGAATCATGTTGTTGATGACAAAAATATAAAATAACAAGAAATGCGTCTGTCGAACGCGGATGCCACCTGCAGCATATTTGAGAAACTGTGACAAAGTGGTTAAGTCATTTAAGTAACCTGGTGAAGGTCAAAAGGTGAAGGTCATATAAATTATGAAAAGGCAGGTGTGGCACACATACCAATGAATGAAGTGTTGAAGTGTTGAAGTATTGAAGCGATTAAGCAACTTATGTAGATGATATGACCAGTTTGAGAAACTGTGACGAACTGGTTAACCAAAATTGTTAAGTCATTTAAGTAACCTGGTGAAGGTCAAAAGGCGAAGGTCATATAAATTATGAAAAGGCAGGTGTGGCACACATACCAATGAATGAAGTGTTGAAGTATTGAAGCGATTAAGCAACTTATGTAGATGCTATGGCCAGTTTGAGAAACTGTGACAAAGTGGTTAACCGAAAAGTGTGACGGACGGACGGACAGACGGACAGACGGACAGACAGATGGACGGACAGACGGACGGACGGTCCAAACACTATATGCCACCCGTTTCTTCGAAACCCAGTGGCATAAAAAGCAGACAACATAATTCAGCAATGTAAGAGTTGATACGCTTCATGTGGAATCTCGATTCACAAGCCAAATTCAACAGACATCACAGAGGATCTTGTGTCAGTGATGATGTAATATGGTTTTTATTAACCATTAGAATGCTGAATTAAATTGTCGTCTGTTGTTTATTTTCCATTTTCCATTTTTCTCATCATAACATGGTTTGGCAGCACTTCCAATGGAAAGGATTCTAAAATGCTGCCAAATGATGTTTTTACTGAAAGAAAAGACAAAATATCAAACAGCAGACGACAATTTTCGGTTCTCGAATTGTAAGGGTTTAACAAGTTTACTGATTTCAAAATAAACGATGCTAGGCTACGCCTAGTTTCTTAAGAAATGAGTCAATGAATTTAATAAATATCATGTTAAACCAACACAAATGCTAGATTCTATTGAATTGCATAAGCACAGTAATATTAATTGAATCTGTACCGATCACCTAACATGTCTTCTGTACCAGTCTCATTTATTTGCATATTTATTTTGAATCAAATGATCATACCGGTATATCTGGCTATGACCGGACAAAGGGGAGCCAGGAGCTTATGGGATTTGCGATAAATGTGGCTCCTGATCAAATAGCACAATCCTGTAGCCTGATAACGATCTGTATTGCGAGTTAGTAGCACAACGGGTGATTCATTGATGGAATGGCGTAGATCCTGTAGTGTAGATCCTGATCAAGACTGTGCGGATGCACCGTCTGATCTGGATCTACACTGGTCGCAAAACACATACGGTAAGCCCCATTTCTCCAGTCACAACCACATATGAGACACACTATGTGATTTTGTACCTTCAGATAACTGCATAATTTCACAAAATACATTTACAATATTTTTCATCAATAAAGTCAAAAGTGCATTCATGTATTCTGAAATGTTGTCAACTTGTGACGCCATTTACGGAAAATATTGTAAATTTTGTAAACGTATTTCATGAAATTACGCAGATGTCCGAAGGTACAAAATCACATGGCGTGTCTCGTATACTATTATACCTTTCCATACTTGAGACTGCGGGTATGCAGCGACAACGACCCATCCGAGAATACCGACTGTACTTCTGCCTGTATGTGTGTTAAGATTGATTGATTGATTATTGCTGTTTAACGGTTTAAAGGCCTATCAACAGCTACAGTCATTTAAGGCGGAGACAAACAGGTTGGACTATCCCGTATTTAACCTGTCCATAATGAGGGAAATTCTCAAAATGAGAACTCGATATTTACAGAAAAATATATATTCAGACCTGAAATTAGAATATCCTTACCTGGTACCAGGTCCATTCTACACCAGTCACTTAGCTCCAACCCAAAAAGTAATATGATCAGCACTACTCTTATTACTTTTTAATGGGGCATAACAGGATTTAGCTCTCAAGTATCACTGCGTTGGAATTACAAGGAACAAACAACATATTTTGAGATTTTATAGGAGATATTAACATTTAAAAGTCCAACGATACTGGCTGAAGGCCGTATGGCCTTCAGCCAGTATAGTTGGACTATTAAAAGTTTATACTCCAATAAATTCTCCAAAAATGTCGTTCATTCCATAAGTAATGGGCGCCGATGGTTGAAACACAGTAAGGATACGCTGATCAGGTCTCCCTCCTTGAGGTAATGTCGCATCAGCTTCTCATCCTCTTCCGACCGCCTTCTCTGGATAACACAACAAGAGATTAAAGGTACATGCCCACTCAGTAGGCACAAAATGTTCTTTATAGGAATTAAATAAGTGTATAATTAATTGTGTCACTATTCTTAATCATTAAGTAATATTTATTTTACTGATACTGACGCGTGTTGGTTATCAGGCTATTTTCATATGCAAATGAGGCATGGCAGTTTTTAATTATTTATACTCTGAAAAATAATATTTTCGACAGATTATGAAGTATGATCATTGCACATCAAAAAATAAATACAGAGAATAAATAATAATGTCCGTTAACAGTTTAAGGAAACACTGTTATCGCCCATGATATCAGTGTGGAAATTCACGTCTGATATAAAATGTATAATAATGCCAATCAATACGTGGGGTAATGGTGAATGAATGTTCATTCTGCTTGAAAATGTTGCAGATGATGTTTCTGATATAAAGAACATTTTGTGCCTACTGAGTGGGCATGTACCTTTAATTTAAACATAGTTTATTGCATATAAGTACAATGGGCTTGGGCTACAACAAGAGATGTTAACAAGAGTGCCAAAGGTCACAATATATGCACGTCTAGGCGGAGCCAGTAAACAAGGGAGGTTTACACCATGGAACACGAAATCCGCAACATGTACCCCTCAAAAACACAAATTAAAAAAAATTCATTGCAATTTACGAAGTCATTTGAATTTGCGTACATGGCTGCATGGGCTTATAGAATTGAAATATGGATGATGACAAATAAACTTTAAGTATATGAAGTATCAAGCCAATCCAACTGCAGATATAAGAGCTAGTACATGTACGTAGCCGAAAACTTTAACGCAAATCTCAGAGAGACAGACAGACAGACAAACAGATGGTCATGGTTGCAACACGACTATGCATTTATGTGCCCAGAAATGTTGTTTTTTTACATCAAAAAATGGACACAGATAATGCATGGGTGATAGTATCAGATGAAAGGTTTAACCAATTGCAGTCAAGTATATACAGTTTTACATATTTTATTATATACCTACCCATGAAATACAAAATACGACTACTTCCGCTATCTATACATTTGTATTCATAAAATCTATGTTCACGAAAACAGCGCAAACAGGCTGCAAATACACATTCATTACCGTATACTGTCTAAAAAACTGCTAATTTCCATGGAGCGGTATATAATAAATAGAATATTCATATTTTTGCAACGAATATGACATATATGTTCATCTCGTGCTGTGAAATGTCCATATTTCACGAGTGCCGTCATATTTGTTGCAAAAATATGAATATCCCCTATGTAACAGTGTTTGGTTGACAAAAATCTGATTAGTTTGTTTATTTCTCCGTAACAACATATTCTTTCGAGTTGAAAATAGGATATTTCTCATACTACTGGAATTATATACCGATAGTTCATGAACAAACCAGTGCTCCAGATAAGGAATTAGTAATTCAGTATTGTGTAACGTTGTTGTTGTCTGACTTGCAACTACACAAACAATGGAGTAGTTCTGCATATATAGAAAAGAACATATAGAGAATATTCATATTTTTGCAACGAATATGACATATATGTTCATCGAGTGGTGTGAAATGTCCATATTTCACGAGTGCCGTTAGGCACGAGTGAAATATTGACATTTAACACCACGAGATGAACATATATGTCGTATTCGTTGCAAAAATATGAATATTCTATTTATTATATACCGCTACATGGAAATTAGCAGTTTTTTTAGACATATACGGAAATGAATGTGTATTTGCAGCCTATTTGCGCTGTTTTCGTGAACATAGATTTTATGAATATAGATAGCGGAAGTAGTCGTATTTTCACCGGAAGTTGTTTATTTCATCGATGAGAACATATGACTTTCATTTACATCGTATAACTATGTATTTCATGGGTAGGTATATAAAAAATACTTTTATTTACACACAATCGATCGTAAAGTGGATTTATTCTAAAACTCTCAGAGTTAGCACCCATGCCCAGACTATCAAATGCGCCATAAGGCAACACAGCATGGGTCCAACCTTACGACTAACCAACGTGAGTGTATACCACTAAGCAAGCAATTTGTACACTCCTCAGACAGTCCAAACAGACGGCCTTATATATTCTACGGATGACATTTAATGCTGTGGCATCAGAATTATCTGGTTTCAACCAGCTATAACCATGATAACCAGTAGTATTTATCAACATGTCCGTCACACCGATATGAACCTTGAGCAACAGGCCATATCATTACAATTGTCACTCCATCCTTTCTGAAGCAATTTGGTATTTCAAACTTTAATTGGGTAAAATAAAATCACACTAGTGTTTACACATCAACAGACAGCAATTATTGAATAGTTTGCTTCGAAATGAAAACATGTCTTGGCATTTCATTAGAATTGTCTCCAAGGAGACAATTCTAATGAAATACCAAGACGTGTTTTCATAGAAAATAAGAAAAATATGCTATATTTGTGGTCTGTTTATTGCTTTCTGCAGCATGATAAATGTACCACAAAATTTGTATTGCTTTTTGATACTCGCTACTTCTGTTTTCAATTGGCTTTTTGGAAATTTTAATTGGGTATTTAAGCAAATACGCAGCTTATCTGGAGCTCTGACCCACTACATGTGGGATGATGATATACCAGTTTATACCAGTTTCGAGATAACATCAGGACATCAAAATCTAAAAGAACAGCAGATGACAATTTATGTTTCCACCATTCGAAGGGTCAAGGGTCAGAGCTCCAGATAAGCTGCGTATTTGCGTAAATACCGAATTAAAATTGCCAAAAACCCAATTGAAATCAGCAGTAGTGAGTATCAGAAAGCAATGAAAAATGTGTGGTATCTTTATCATGCTACAGAAAACAATAAACAGACCACAAATATACATGTAGCATATGTGTTTTCATTTAGAAGCAAACTATTCAATAAGTGCGGTCTGCTGATGTGTAAACAGTAGTGTGATTCTAAAATTTTGAAATACCCAATTGCTTCAGAAATGATGGAGTGACAATACTCAATTACTAATTCCTTATCTGGAGCCCTGAAGGGTGAATGGCATGATGTAGTATATATACCAGTTCACCACCGGGAAGGTTGACCGACGACAACATCAGGATTGAGTGCAACTTGGCGTGCGTGTCCACCTTCCATCGCCGCATGCCGACTTCCAGGATTCTCCCCACGACAATGTCACCCACCTCGCCATTGTATCTGTTCATGAGATGTAAAGGCACTGTTTAATACTATAGTCTGTTTCACGAAAGCTGCCCAAATTTTACGGCTATATAAACAATTCGAAAACAATATTTTTTTCGATAATATTAAATTAAAGGAAAATTTAAGAATGAGACTTCTTTTTATTTCGTGAAATTCGGTCAAATATTGATTTTATTATGAAAAATTGATTTGTCTATGGGAATTTAACATGGGGGAAAAAGTGGTAGAGGAGTTGTGAGAGGAGTCAAAAAACAATTATGTTTGGAAATTGACTACGAAACATAGCTAGATAGCTTGGAAATGATCTAACTAAGAAAACAAAAGTTAAATTTTAAAAATCGGTCCAGTATTTCTGAAATTCTAAAACATTTCCCCATTTTAAATCCCCATAGACATCTTCACTCCGTGAAGATGTCTATGGGAATTTAACATGGGGAAATTTTGTTTTCGCAATAAAATAAATATTTGACCAAATTTCACGAAATAAAAAGAAGGCTCATTCTTAAATTTTCATTTAATTTAATATTATCGAAAAAAATATGGTTTTTGAATTGTTTATATGGCCGTAAAATGTGGGCAGCTTTCGTGAAACAGACTATAGTAATAATTTTTGAATTTGTCGACAGATTTTCAAAATCTAACTTGTTTTCTTAAGTTAAACCATTTGCAAGCTATCTCGCCAGCTGTCGGAGTCAATTTCCAATTGTTTTTGTTTTTCGACCCTCGTCGTCACTCTAGTATTCACCTCCTTTTTTCCCCCATGTTAAATTCCCATAGGAAAATGTTTTTTTGGCAATAAAATCAATATTTGATGGAATTTCATCAAATACAAATATTTCGGGAGGGTGACTTTTTTGTTATTGATGAAAATGTATGTACATACATTTAAATATTTCTGAGATGTTTAACCCTTAGACCGCTACTCACAACAATTGTCGTCTGCTGTTGCTTTTATATCTTGCCTTATTTCTCAATAAAAACATGCATCAAAGCATGTTGTAAATTATTCTAAAGTGCTGTCAAAGCATGTTTTTGATGATAAAAATGGAAAATAGAAAATAAACAGCAGACGACAAAAAAAATAAGATTGCGGTGTAAGGGTTAATAGCCAAAAGAAAATCGGCAGCAAAACGTGGAACAGACAGTAATGAGTAGATATGTGAATAATGTGAAATATGTTGGGGTTTTTTTCTGAATAGTCTGCATATGATTTATCACAGAGCTCCAGATAAGCTGCGTATTTGCTTAAATACCCAATTAAAATTTGCCAAAAAACCCAATTTAAATCAGAAGTAGAGAGTATCAAAAAGCAATAAAAATTGTGTGGTACCTTAATCATGCTGCAGAAAACAATGAACAGACACAAATATAGCACATTTTTCTTATTTCCCATGAAAACATATCTTGGTATTTCATTAGAAGACATGTTTTCATTTTGAAGCAAACTATTCAATAATTGCTGTCTGTTGTGCGATTTTATTTTACCCAATTAAAATTTTGAAATACCCAATTGCTTCAGAAATGATGGAGTGACAATACTCAATTACTAATTCCTTATCTGGAGCCCTGTTTATATCAACCAAAATCATCATTTTATTTGATCAAATGTCTATCAGTTGCGTTTTATTGTTGAATGGGATATTATTGAAAGTTCAGAGATTCCACCTACAGAACACGGGACCTCGGGATCGCAGCACATTGATAGTACTATGTTCACCCCTCTCTGTGATACCGGACATATAATGCACAGGTTGAAGAAACGGACCGAGGTCTATAAATACATTAAACATTAAAAACATCAATAAACGGAAAAAAAAAAATAAGCTAAAAAAAATTGAAAAAAATAAGCTAAAAAATATTTTGTTTACTCTCTATATGGGAGTAAAAAAAAATTGTTTAGATTACTTTTTTTTTCGTTTATTGATGTTTTTAGGCATATTTAATGTATTTATAGACCTCGGTCCGTTACTTCAACCTGTGATATAATGTGGCTATGCATGTTCACGGATGCACCCTCTGATCTGGGTCCACAATGAATGTACAGATCGGTCACCCTGACCAGAGTGTGTGCTTGCACAAGCTAATGTGGGCTTACCCTGATCGGCAATACTGGCTGATTAATTGGGGTGTTATGATCATTCAACATTGATGGTCAGAGCTCCAGATCAGGTGTGTATTGGCGTATTTTACGCACTTACTTTAACTGAATACAAACTGATTATCAACATTGGGAGTACAAAATACTCACAGAAATATGAAAATATGCATTGATTTTCAAATTGAGTAGTGAAAATACTGTAATAAAGCTGAAAATTTACTTAGTTCAGCTTTTGCAGCTCAACAAAGTAAATTTTCAACTGTTTTACAGTATAGATAAGTGAAGTAATAATACTCAAATAAGTGAATGGTTGTTTTATGTGTTAATCATGAAGAAAATCAATAACCCATTTGTAAAAATAAAATATGAAATCAGGGGGTACAATACTATTTAGAAACAATGCTTATCTGGAGCTCTGTGAAGGTCACACAGAGATGGGGATGTGCCTGTATGGGGAAGACCACTGTACAATCTGCATTGAAATGAGGCTGTGACTGGAGAAATGGGGCTTATGGGATTCGTGGCCAGTGTAGATCCTGATCAAACATAACGTTCTATATTGCTTGTTGGAAGCATGACGGGTGTTTCAGACGGAATAGCGAACAGTGCAGATCCTGATCAGACTGTACGTTTGTTTTGTTTTATTTCTTGGTTATTTAACGGCCTATACACAGCTACGGTCACTGTGCGGATGCACTGGTCACAAAACCCATAAGCCCCAGTTCTACAAATTTCAAGAATTGAGAAGCATTGCCCAGTAGCCGATTGCACCAACATTGCAAAGTATACTTTTCTAGCAAAGTATACTTTGAGGCAGTAATCATTTATTTTCCCCGAAATGCATTAGTTCATATAGAACTAACAACTGCATATATTTGATGATTAAAAGTATGCAGAATTATTATACTGAATTTATTACATTATCACATTCAAAATGGCTGTGATAATGTAATAAATTCAGTATAATAAAAAGTAACTAGAAAAAGTCGATGGCGCGCCATCGCAATATACCCACTTTCCCCAAATGCTAAGTCCGAAAGGGGGAGATACCAAATATCAGGCGCGTAGGTATGAAGGTGAAAACGTTTTTCGAGTTACAAGGAAAAAATGGGAAATTCTGAGTCCGAAAGGGGGAGATAATCCATGATGGAGGGTCGGATCAAAAATCCGAATTCACTTTGCGCATCTGCACATGATAACGAAGCTACATACCAAATATCAGGCGCGTAGGTATGAAGGTGAAAAAGTTTTTCGAGTTACAAGGAAAAAATGGGAAATTCGGAGTCCGAAAGGGGGAGATAATCCATGATGGAGGGTCGGATGAAAAATCCGAATTCACTTCCGAAAGGGGGAGATACCAAATATCAGGCGCGTAGGTATGAAGGTGAAAAAGTTTTTCGAGTTACAAGGAAAAAATGGGAAATTCTGAGTCCGAAAGGGGGAGATAATCCATGATGGAGGGTCGGATCAAAAATCCGAATTCACTTTGCGCATCTGCACATGATAACGAAGCTACACACCAAATATGAGGCGCGTAGGTATGAAGGTGAAAAAGTTTTTCGAGTTACAAGGAAAAAATGGGAAATTCGGAGTCCGAAAGGGGGAGATAATCCATGATGGAGGGTCGGATGAAAAATCCGAATTCACTTTGCGCATCTGCACATGATAACGAAGCTACATACCAAATATGAGGCGCGTAGGTATGAAGGTGAAAAAGTTTTTCGAGTTACGAGGAAAAAATGGGAAATTCTGAGTCCGAAAGGGGGGAGATAATCCATGATGGAGGGTCGGATGAAAAATCCAAATTCACTTTGCGCAACTGCACATGATAACGAAGCTACATACCAAATATCAGGCGCGTAGGTATGAAGGTGAAAAAGTTTTTCGAGTTACGAGGAAAAAATGGGAAATTGTGAGTCCGAAAGGGGGAGATAATCCATGATGGAGGGTCGGATGAAAAATCCAAATTCATTCACTTTGCGCATCTGCACATGATAACGAAGCTACATACCAAATATCAGGCGTGTAGGTATGAAGGTGAAAATGTTTTTCGAGTTACGAGGAAAAAATGGGAAATTCTGAGTCCGAAAGGGGGAGATAATCCATGATGGAGGGTCGGATCAAAAATCCAAATTCACTTTGCGCATCTGCACATGATAACGAAGCTACATACCAAATATCAGGCGCGTAGGTATGAAGGTGAAAAAGTTTTTCGAGTTACAAGAAACGTGACGGACGTACGGACGGACGTACGGACGGACGGACGGACGGACGGACGGACACCCGTGACGAAAACAATATACCCGTTTTTTTTTACAAAAAAAGTGGGTATAATAAATTTATCCTAAAATTGAAAATTTCTCCCTCAAAGTATACTTTGCTAGATAAGAATACTTTGCAATCCTGATCCATCACATCATACAAGATGTTTGTTTGTTTGTTGGGGTTTAACGACCTATCAACAGCTAAGGTCATTTAAGGCCGGGTCAATTGGTTTAGTACTAAATCCAATACATTACCTGTACAAGCGCAAGTACATTTTCAAGTGCATGTACAAAGGGGGTGGGCGATCCCAAAATCAGAACTGAATATTTACAATAAAAATATATATATTCAGCCCTGTAATCAGAATAATCCTGATCTGATGCCAGGTCCTCGCCACACTAGAATCACTTGGCCCCCTCCCAAAAGCAGTAGGATCAGTAATAATCTTATTACATTTATAATGGACGATAACCCAATTCAACTCCCAGGTAACAAAAGACACAAAGATAACAAGAGTTGTCAGAAGACAACGAAGCTCACCTGTTGGCAGCCTTCACTCAAACTTGGCACAGTTGTATAAAAAACATGAATATTATATAACGTGACCTTGGGTTAAGGCGTGTGTGGTGGACCTTGACATTGAGGTCAGTGGTGGAAGGTCATGGATTTGCTATAGCATGATATAGCATATTAAGATGAATGCATGTATGAAATATCAATGCGGTCCCTGAAAACAGAAGTAAACAAAGCGAGGCTTACGGAATACCCCCCACGTGGGTCTAGGTACCCCTAAAATATGAAAAAATGTCCAAGTGTGTGGGCTTGTGACCATGACTCTGGGCTTAGCGGGAGTGGCATGAACGTGAATTTGTCACAGGGTGGTAGAGGTCCATTGGAGCAATGCATGTGTGAAATGTGAAGCAGATCCAAGCAAAGAAATAGTTATAACCGATTTCTCTGATGTTAAGTTTTGTAAAAAGACTAAGTATGTGACCTTGAGCTCGAGATCAGCGGGGATTTGTCACAGCATATGAAATATTAAGAATTTTCAATGAAAGAAATAGAAGTTATAACATATTTCTCTGATGTTAAGTTTTGTAAAGAGACTAAGTATGTGACCTTGACCTTGGGATCAGCGGGGGTTGGACAGTCGTAGATTTGTCACAACATGATAGTACAACCTTAGAGGAATGCACAAGTGAAAGAATAATAATTTTCAAAGAAGGAAATAGAAGTTATAACTTATTTCTCTGCTGTTAAGTTTTGTAAAGAGACCAAGTATTTGACCTTGACATTGGGATCAGTGGGGACTGGACTTCATGGATTTGGCACAGCATGGTAGTAGAGCCTTACAGGAATGCATGTGTGAAATATTAAGAATTTTCAATGAAAGAAATAGAAGTTATAACATATTTCTCTGTTAAGTTTTGTAAAGAGACAAAATATTTGACCTTGACCTTGGGATCAGCGGGGGTTGAACGGTCGTGGATTTGGCACAGCATGATAGTAGAGCCTTTCAGTAATGCATGTGTGAAATATTAAGCCTTTTAGATGAAGGAAATAGAAGTTATAACAATATTTCTCTGATGTTAAGTTTTGTAAAGAGACTAAGTATTTGACCTTGACCTTGGGATCAGTGGGGACTGGACTTCATGGATTTGGCACAGCATGGTAGTAGAGCCTTACAGGAATGCATGTGTGAAATATTAAGAATTTTAGATGAAGGAAATAGAAGTTATAACAATATTTCTCTGATGTTAAGTTTTGTAAAGAGACCAAGTATTTGACCTTGACATTGGGATCAGCGGGGGTTGGATGGTCGTGGATTTGGCACAGCATGGTAGTAGAGCGTTACAGGAATGCATGTGTGAAATATTAAGCCTTTTAGAAGAAGGAAATAGAAGTTATAACAATATTTCTCTGATGTTAAGTTTTGTAAAGAGACTAATTATTTGACCTTGACCTTGGGATCAGCGGGAGTTGAACGGTCGTGGATTTGGCACAGCATGGTAGTAGAGCCTTACAGGAATGCATGTGTGAAATATTAAGCCTTTTAGATGAAGGAAATAGAAGTTATAACAATATTTCTCTGATGTTAAGTTTTGTAAAGAGACTAAGTATTTGACCTTGACCTTGGGATCAGCGGGGGCTGGACGGTCGTGGATTTGGCACAGCATGGTAGTAGAGCCTTACAGGAATGCATGTGTGAAATATTAAGAATTTTAGATGAAGGAAATAGAAGTTATAAGAATATTTCTCTGATGTTAAGTTTTGTAAAGAGACTAAGTATTTGACCTTGACCTTGGGATCTGCGGGGGTTGAACGGTCGTGGATTTGGCACAGCATGGTAGTAGAGCCTTACAGGAATGTATGTGCGAAATATGAAACATTTTAGATGAAGGAAATAGAAGTTATAACAATATTTCTCTGATGTTAAGTTTACGGACTAAGTATTTGACCTTGACATTGGGATCTGCGGGGGTTGGACGGTCGTGGATTTTGCACAGCATGGTAGTAGAGCCTTACAGGAATGCATGTGTGAAATATTAAACATTGTAGATGAAGGAAATAGAAGTTATAACAATATTTCTCTGATGTTAAGTTTACGGACGCACAGACGCACGGACAACCTGACTCCAGTATACCCCACCCCCCCCCACAACTCGTTGCGGGGGGTATAAACAAAGTTTATGGTGATTTTCTACAGCATGATAGCTATTCACATGAGGAATGCATGTATGAATGTGCCAAGTTTGTGACCTTGACCTTGGGGAAAGGGGTGGGTCATGGATTTGCTGTCACAATAGAGGATCATCAGATGAATGCATGTATGAAATATCAAGGCAGTCCTTGTAAAGAAAGATAAGTTATAAAAAGACATTTACTCCAACATTAAGTTTATGATGTTGATCTTGGAGAAAGGGGTGGGGGTGGGTCATGGATTTGCTGTAGCACAATAGAGGATCATCAGATGAATGCATGTATGAAATATCAAGCGTCCCCGCGAAAGAAACAGAAGTTACCGTACACAACATTTACCCCCAATGTAAAGTTTATGAACATGCTAAGTTTGTAAGCTTGACCTTGGGATAAGGGTTGGTTGGTGGGTTGTGGATGAGCATGATAGAGGGTCATCTGAGGAATGCATGTATGAAATATCAACACGTTCCATAAAAGAAAACAGATGTTATAAGACATTTACCCCAACGTTAAGTTTATGAATGTGCTAAGTTTTCAGATTTTTGAATTTGCAACAGCACAGGGTATCATCAGATGAATGCATGTATGAAATATCAAGGCGTTCCATGTAAGGAAACAGATGTTATAAGACATTTACCCCAACATTATGAATGTGCTAAGTTTGTGACCTTGACCTTGGGGAAAGGGGTGGGTCATGGATTTGCAATAGCCCAATAGAGTATCATCAGATGAATGCATGTATGAAATATGAAGGTGTTCCCAGTAAATAAACAGAAGTTACACAACATTTACCCAAACGTTAAGTTTATGAACATGCTAAGTTTGTGACCTTGGGGTAAGGGTTGGGTGGTGGGTCGTCGATTTGCTACACCATGATAGAGGGTCATCTGAGGAATGCATGTATGAAATATCAAGGCGTTCCATGAAAGGAAACAGATGTTATAAGACATTTACCCCAACGTTAAGTTTATGAATGTGCTAAGTTTGTGACCTTGACCTTGGGGAAAGGGGTGGGTCATGGATTTGCTATAGCACGATAGAGTATCATCAGATGAATGCATGTATGAAATATTAAAGCGTTACATGAAATGAAACAGATGTTATAAGACATTTACCCCCAACGTTATGTTTATGAATGTGCTAAGTGTTGGGTGGTGGGTCATGGATTTGCTACAGCATGATAGAGGGTCATCTGAGGAATGCATGTATGAAATAACAAGGTGTTCCATGAAAGGAAACAGAAGTTATAAGACATTTACCCCAACGTTAAGTTTGTGGACACCGACGCCGGCGACACGCCGAAAACAGGGGTATGCCATAAGCTCTTCTGCACTTCGTGAAGGCGAGCTAAAAACGTACCTGAGGGCCAAACCAGGCAAATCGTGATTCCTATAAGGAGGAACCCCTACCGTTAATGTACGCCTTCACGTTCACCCAACCAACAACCCACCATACAACATGTACGTAACCTGCTGCACATCCCAAAATCAGAACAGAATATTTACATCAAAGAAAAAATATATTCAGCGCTGAAATTAGAATAGCCTAACCTGGTGCCAGGTCCATACCACACCAAAGTCATTTGGCCCCTTCACCTAAAAGTAATAGGATTACGAATAATTGTATTAAATACTCACAAACGGGGTATAACCAGATTCAACTGTCACATACAAAAGTGCCAAAGACGTACATGAGGGCCAAACCAGTAGCCTATTTCACCAACATTGCAAAGTATACTTATATAGCACAAAGAGACAGCAACTATTCAAAATGAAAACATGTCTTGGCATTTTATTAGAATTGTCTCAATTGTCTCGACAATTCTAATGAAATACCAAGATGTGTTTTCATGGAAAATAAGAAAAATATGCTATATTTGTGGTCTGTTTATTGTTTTCTGTAGCATGATAAAGGTACAACACATTTTTCATTCCTTTTTGATACTCACTACTTCTGATTTGAATTGGGTTTTTGGCAATTATATTGGGTATTTAAGCAAATACGCACCTTAACTGGAGCTCTGCGGTCATGTTCCCAAAACGGCGAAAATAAACCCTGATGTACTCACCTAGTTTTCAGCGGCTGCACACAGATGAGTCGGTTCACCCTCTGTACAATGCCGGCCACAGATGCATGGTGTTTTCCGTCCTCGATGAATGTACCATGACCTCTGAAAGATACACGCATGTTATGAACTTATGAACACATCCAAAAACATTTGAGACTATAACAAGCAGCTGAAGTTTACTTAAAACCAACTTTACATGTGAGTATCGGCTGTTTAACCCTTAGAATGCGGGAACCAAAAATAGTCGTCTGCTGATAATTCATATTTTGTCTTTTCTCTAAGTAAAAATATGGTTTGGCAGCACTTTAGAATCATTTCCAGTGCTGCCAAACCAAGTTTTTGATGAGAAAAATGGAAAAATAAAACATATTCAGCAGACGACACAAATTAAATCAGCAGTGTAAGGGTTAAAAGTTGTGTCCCTAATTTCCATCACTAATGACAATAGCTTCATCAGTTGGTGTCTCCTGTATACATATACATATTGAATGGAAATCAAGGCTTTTATATCTGTTTTTTGTTTGTTTGTGTATTGGTGTTTAACGGCCTATCAACAGCTAAGGTCATGTAAGGCTGGGCAAACGGGTTCGATCCCATTTTAACCTGCTGCATTGGGGGGAAAATCCCAAAATCAGAACGGAATATTTACATCGAGAAACAATATATTCAGCCCTGAAATTAGAATAACCTGACCATACCACACCAAAGTCACTTGGCCCCTTCCCCTTAAATAGGATCATGAATAATCGTAATACTCACATAAGGGGTATAACCAAATTCAACAGTCACATACAAAATGCCAAAGACGTATGTGAGGGCCAAACCAGGTCTCCAGTCGGAATTCCGGAAAGGATGAACCCCGATCGTTAAGTTACCCATCGCATTCTCCCACCTGACACCCACCCGCCCCACCTCCCTCGCCGGTCCGCAGCCCACTTTCCCAAGTACCCGACCCCCTAGGACTGACCCAGCCCGCCACGCCCCCAGCCCACCTTCCGCCCAAGAGAGCCCGGGGCAGCCCACCACCCCTCGCCGGCCCAAGGGCTCAGCTAACGGGATATACCTCACCTGCAAACAGCGTAAATGCAGACGAGCTGGCTCGCGACATCCATGGACAACATACATACCGTATTTACCCTATGTATTGGGACAGTAAAAAATAAATAAAATTCTACGTGTCCCAATACATAATATAAAATATTTTTTTTTTTTGGTGTCCCAATTATTAATATTGAAAGTTTGTATCCTCGAAATTTCGGTCAGTACACGGTTGTGACTTGGCTCCCGAATATCAAAATCGTGTTAAATTTGTAACACGACTATTGTCAGAAATCGTGTTAAATTTGCGATTATTTCCCAAATTAGACCCAAAATGGACGATTTCTTTTTTTTTTTTTTTTTTTTCTTTTTTTTTTTTTTTTTTTTTTTTTTTTTTTTTTTTTTTTTATGGACGCATAGCCTCCTTTTATCTCACCGATGTGACCCAAGCTGATCACGTTTGCACATTTCGTAAATTAATCCGAGCAAACTGGGAATAACATCAATTATTGGTCCCAGTAACAAAGCAGTGCTAATTGTTATGTGCTCGATTTAATTTTTCCAGCATGCGTTCGCGCTCACCATTGGTGAAATATTAATTAGGTGTAAAAGGCTGACCAATCGGAGATCGCGTATCAGTGGCGCAGATTAACTCAACCCAGATTAACTAAATTGTTACAGCACTGCCCACGCCCCCGGCGCATGTACACAAATGTGTACGAGACAACTGGCCTTGTTTCGCTACATCATAATTGAGCCAGTGCATGAGATAATCAACTTTATTATATAACCGAGATTTTCGCCAAGAATGATTTGACTTTTTTCTGCAAATATATCGGAAAGTTGATAACATTTTCAGAGCAAATGCGTAATAATTACTAATTTAATATTCGTCAACATTCGTCACGATATCGTTTACAGAAAATGTACACTATTATCAGATTCATCTTCGTCGAAAATGTCACGTGATAAGCCTGATTACCTCATGAACTGGCGCAAAATTATAACACGTCGGGCAAAACATATCTATACAGGTCTGTGGTGTTGAAAGGGTTAAAACTCTGTGCGTACTCAAACCCACAGGTGGAATAGTCGGACGTGTGACACGAAGAAAATGACCATTACAAAAATATCCATTACCCCACCCACTTGATCTCGTTCTATTATTAACGTCATGTACAGTACGATACCAGGTGGGTGGGATAATGGGATTTTTTTAATAGGCATTTATTTTAGGTCCGAGTCTTCCACCTGTGCTCACCATATGAGTAAACACAGTTTGCAACGCACGAGCTTGTCACGTGACGTTGCAGCTGATGGAACAGGATATCGGTCATTGGGTCATTGCGTCATCGAATGATGATGGCTACACGTGTTTACTACACTTTTTTCTACACACGTTTACAATAATGGATTACACGGACCTACGTAGATCTACATTCTACATGAACATGATGAATAAATAAAACATGACGTTAACAATTCTTGGATTCAATATATTTATTACATGCGAAGATAACAGTGAAAACTTATGGCATATTATAGGCATTGGTACGGTGGCACAGAGGTGACATTTGCAACATTTATTTTATCTCGTGGCCACGACTTAGTAACTCGTGGCCACGACTTAGTAACTCGTGGCCACGACTTAGTATCTCGTGGCCACGACTTAGCTATGTCGTGGCCACGACTTACTAACTCGTGGCCACGACTTACTAACTCGTGGCCACGACTTACTAACTCGTGGCCACGACTTACTATCTCGTGGCCACGAGATAAAATAAATGTTGCAAATGTCACCTCTGTGCCACATAGCTAAGTCGTGGCCACGAGATACTAAGTCGTGGCCACGAGTTACTAAGTCGTGGCCACGAGTTACTAAGTCGTGGCCACGAGTTACTAAGTCGTGGCCACGCGTTAGTAAGTCGTGGCCACGACATAGCTAAGTCGTGGCCACGAGATACTAAGTCGTGGCCACGAGTTACTAAGTCGTGGCCACGAGATAAAATAAATGTTGCAAATGTCACCTCTGTGCCACCGTACATTGGCGACGTCGTTCATTCGCAGTCACAGTGTACAGTGTACATGTATTTTTTGTTGACATTATGATGCGTCTTGTGCGAGAACGGATATAGCACGGTTCGGATAAGCAACATGGAAGGTTGTATGTCGCCGGACTTCCGTGTACTAACGGGATCGCACTGTACTATACTTTCCACCCAGTTGTCCCGATCCTAACGCCATCCCTCGGTAGTGTCTGGATATAATAGCATGGAGAGCATGCCGTGACCGGATACATGTCCGTACTTTAAACTTACCTCGTGAATATTGATGAGAGGGCAGGCGATGTATCAGGAGTATTTCTGTGTGAATCGAAATAATTTTCGCAAATAAATCACATTCCGGCATTGACAGGCGGCATTGTCGATGTATACGGTTTATTGGTAATCTATCTAATCAACAGAACTCAGATTTACCGTCAGCACAGTGTTATATTAGTTAATCAGCGACGGCCTCTGTTTATAGCGAGACGTGCCAATAGTCGGCATGACCAGTAGCCGGTGAAAAAAAAATTGGAGTGGCGATTTTTTTATTTTCCCCAGCGGAATCCCTGACTGTGTTTAAAAGTATTTAAAAAAAAGAGATGTCCCAATACTTAAGGTGCAGAAATTATTGATTTTTTTTTAAAATTGTGATGTGTCCCAAAACTTGTTTCCTAAAAAATAATTATTTCTCCCCAAAATGGGGGTGTCCCAATATAAAGGGTGTCCCAATACATAGGGTAAATACGGTAATTACATACATATATATATATATATACACCGCTATAAGCGGTTTAATTTTTCCAATAGTGTTTGGACGTGTAATATAACCCATGTACTGTATTGACAAGTTTAAAGATACGTGAATATCCTGCCGTCATCAATGTTGCAAAAAAACGTGACATGTAAAAAAATCTATAGAATTTTACGACATTAGTCGCGTTCCACGATTAAAGGCAAACGATCCTAAAATATCGGCCATGTACATGTACCGTAGTTTGAATCACGGGTCTCTTTTTCATAACCATAACTGCTACTATAAAATTATTCTGAAAACAATAACGACACATAAATTATATTTATCGCCAAATCTGCCCAGTTTTCTATGGATATTATTTAGGAAAATACCACACCACACACTAAGTCAATTATCATAGTAAATTTGAATATGGTGGATTTATTATAAATTAAATAAGTTATGTATGTAAATACATGTATTGCAATTCTAACACACACTAATGCTGTTTGCTACAATAATTCGTCTCCTATATCAAGGTGCATGATCACGTGGTTACAACAACATCAACGTCACCCACTCCAAAGTAAGTATTATTTGATATTTTCCTTAACATGCAACGGATTTTGATGAAATATGGCGCAGCAAACGCGTCTTCATGAGCTGCATTTGGTGGTCTAGGGAGTTTGGCACAGACTTATGTCGTTTTTGCGAAGAATCGATTTCCGTGTCTCTTAGATTCTTCGCAAAAACGATATAAGTTTGGGCGAAAATACAGAGACCACCAAATGCAGCTTAACAAGACAGGAAATTTCAATTGATGGATTTACATTTATTGAGCATAGGCTGCATATTAGTCGTAAGAAGTTTAGTGAAATGGCCCCCAGTTGGTAGGAACACTTTATCACTGTTCTAGTATCGCAGTGGGGAGGCAATGCCCCGATTTGCCATAGGTCCCAGCCGGGCTCAGCAACTTGCCGGCCTTCTCAATCAACAGCAGATTTATCCTTGGGATATCTTCATGCAGCTTACTGAGGCTGTGAACGATAACACCCTTTTCCCAGCCAAAAACATTGATGGCCAGGTTGTTCTGTTTTTCAACCTTCTGGATTTGGGAGATAGATGTGGGAGCATCATTCCCTGTGAAGTCCAGTAGCCTATTTCACCAACATTGCAAAGTATACTTATCTAGCAAAGTATACTTTGAGGGAGAAATTTTCAATTTAAGGATAAATTTATTAATTTTTATTATACTGAATGTATTACAAAATAATGTAATAAATTCAGTATAATAATTCTGCATACTTTTAATCCATATGCAGTGGTTAATTCTATATGAAATAATGCATTTTGGGAAAAATAAATGATTACTCCCTCAAAGTATACTTTGCTAGGTAAGTATACTTTACAATGAAATCGGCTACAGGCCATTCATTGTGGTATACTGCGTGGGCCAGGGCCTATTGGCATGGTTTCCATGAGCAACTGGAAACAGGGCAGACCGGAGTGTCCATCTCAGGCAGTGACCATCCTGTTTCTGCACATTTACGACCGCCTTCTTGTGTCACACTGCCGCTGGTAGTGGAATGTATGAGCCACCCCTCAGTGGCTGATACCTGGAGATATCCAGCCATAGAGTGGCGAGTCAAGGCAAAGCAAAACAAAAGTGGAAATCATCTCCATAAGCTAGTCATACTCATACTGTCAGTCATAATAGTGACTGTCTTAGATCAGCTATACGGATGACTTTTACTATTTCTTATATCTGTATAGCTGAGACCCGGCCATTATAATATATGGTCACAATAACAGCCCATTCTGTTCTCGCATGTTGCAAATAAAACAGCAGTAAAAGGATAATCCAGGTCAAAGCAGGTATATTTACATGTTTATTATTGGACTGTGCAAGTTTTTTTTAACAGAACTGTGATGTATTAAACCGCTCGCTCATCACTAAATGTCAGGACAGAATGGCTGTTATTGTGACCATATTTTATAATTTAATTCCTATAAAAAACATGTGCCTACTGAGTGGGCATGTACCTTTAACAATCGTCTCAGGGCTTAAAAATATTCACTTTTCATACTTGCCCAGCCGGGCAAGTACAATTATAATCTACTCACCCAGACAAAAAAGCTACTTGCCCAACATTTTAGGAAAATGTAAGTACAGTCAAGCACTAGTATCTCGAAGTGGAAAGGAGATCGTACATATAGTCGAGATAGGACTAGGTTCGAGATAGAATGAATAGTCATACTTCAGCTCTCGCTACAGTATGAAAGCGGTGCTCTATAAATACGTTAGCAAACTTTCTTGGTTTGCGACGCGATTCGAGATGCGGCATTTTGGAACACGATTATGATCGAACTAGTGTACAAACGGTCCTGAAATTATCTCTACAAGTACAATAAATCATTATTTTCTGACCTGCGCATATCAAAACAGCATGGTATGGCGATGTTGTGCTTTTAAACGCGGGTTTTAAAAACGACCATCATATTTTCTGTGTGTTCTCGATATTGTTTCCATTTCCCGATTCATTCGGATATCCCCGCATGTGAAACATTCAAATCTGGACCTAATCACGTGTTTAGTGGGCGGGGCTATAGCGACATACCCATGACGTCATCCTACAACTTTTACTACGAACCCACCGGAAATAGTAAATAGTAAACGCGTTTGCTTCTGTTCGAGTGTCAGTAATACGTCAAATTCGGCTTCAATAACTTCCTTTATTGTTTTGTCAATCACACTTAATTTTGAATTCAAGCTTTTTCTTCTAAAACCTTTGCCTTTGGTTGTATGATGGTTGTTTTTAAAACCCGCGTTTAAAAGCACATCATCGCCATACCATGCTGTTTTGATATGCGCAGGTCAGAAAATAATGATTTATTGTACTTGTAGAGATAATTTCAGGACCGTTTGTACACTAGTTCGATCATAATCGTGTTCCAAAATGCCGCATCTCGAATCGCGTCGCAAACCAAGAAAGTTGCTAACGTATTTATAGAGCACCGCTTTCATACTGTAGCGAGAGCAGAAGTATGACTATTCATTCTAAACGACTCTCAGTGACTTGACCAGCATGATATGCTTAATGAATCGTGACAAAGACTCAAATATAGGTAGACTAATTAAGCAAACTCCATAGAGCTGAGATTTGAGTCCTAACACTATCACTTGGGTCGAGGTTGTGTCTGTTTAACAGGGATATACCTTGTTCTGAGTACATAACTCTAATTACATTTCATTACATTGCACTACATAAGAGTTATGACGTAGTTGTATTTGTAAATGTGCGTTTTAAGGCAAGTCGAAATAATGGTGTTTTTTATACGTATGATGCTCAATTTACATATACATAGTGAAGTATGTTATACTTTATAAACCATATATACATGCGACACAAGTAATAATTCATAAAAATGGTTCTACACAGCAATTTCATGGATACATTGAGATGTTTACTCTGGATCGCCAGTTCTTCTTACATTGCCCGGTGTCAGTATAGTTTCCTTCCTGCTGATCTATATATAACTTCGAGGGCGTTTCGGACCGTAACAGATTCGTTATTTATGATTGATTGTTTTTTCCCAAGTTTAAACTTAATGATATATTAACAGTCATGAGTGAGCATGCGAAAGGTTCATATATCATATGTGATAAAGAATTTTCGCGTATATGTTGATTATGCATAGTAAAAAATAGCAAGGTTGTCCCGAAACGGTTTTGGTCCGAGCTTGCTAGCGTCCGAATCGCTAGAATATTATAAATTACTGATTGAGGCCTCGGTAGGTCGTAATGAAATTGAAACACTTTATATTTTCAATGCATTTTAAATCTTACAGTCCCTGAACGGCTCAGTATTACAATTTTCCGATTTTTTCAAACACAAAAACATGTTTGGCAACTGATTTAGTACACAAAACAAACATATACTGCCTAATAGATAGGCCTACATCTCAAGTCTTGAGATTTACATCTTAATCGCAATGTGAAGACAACAACAACTTTTTTTGTGTACCACTCAGTGCAAAATGTCAATATTGACAAATTAATTTCCGTAACCCAACGGCTTCGGCTCGGAAGCGAGTCGATAAACTCCGGCTATCGGAATTCATCGGCCGCGAATCAGGGAGTTGAGCAGTTGACCCGAGCTTCTATCGGAAAATCGATCGGACTTTGACGGAACACGCACCTGCTGTTTGTTTATCAACAAATATTGATATTTTAATAGACTACAAACTCATTTTTGTACCAAAATTAATGCAAACAGTTTCAAAGTGTGTGTAAATAGAAACCTGTTGGATTTATGTGTGAGAAAACCCAATAGGAGGCCAAATTCGACAACTTGAGCCGTATTGGGGCTTTAATTACATACTTGTACAAATTTAAATTCTGTAGTCTAAAAGTTGAGCAAGAAAGGGGTTTAATGGAGATATAAGAAGATTCTGTTTTCGCGATACGCTTATGTATTCATCATTTATATATGAAATAAAACAAATTTCAAATCCGACCAGAATATGCCGTTCTTAAAAACTTCTTTTACGGATGTCATATTCCAGACAGCCAGTTTTTGCAGCCGTCATTGCATGACAAACTTCCCCTTATTGTGCTTACCCTCTAGGACAGATAAACAAAATAGATTCAACCAATCAGCATAGAATAGGTGTGCATTCGTTGAATTCAGAATACACCTTTCCCAAAGTCCACTTCCCTATTTGCCTCCAGTCAAACCATCTGATAAGTTGTTTGTTATGCCGAACTATTAATGACCTCCGGTGGCATCTGTTTGATCGTAGCTACACACGCGTGTCACTGATTATTTCAGCTCAAATTCCATTTTTTTCTGATTCTGGCTCAGCTGTCTGTTTAACCGTGAATCACAACAGAATTCCGCACAGATAGTCATCGCCGACGCAGGCGCCGATACAGAAATATTTGCAGGTCTACACAACTTCCGCGAGCGCGAAACTCGATGTCCATCGTAAAGTCTGGGGGTGCTCCCCAAGGACATTTTTAAATGCCAGATCGTCGCAGATGCGATTTCCTGACACCTGGACCACGAAAAAAGTCATCCAACTATTCGAGTATTGTAGATTTTGTCCCGGGACGGGACCCCCTGACCCCCTGTATCCGCGCCTGCGACGATTGCAATCAACGTAAGTCCCATTTCTCTAGTCACCGTCACATATCACCCACGACATGGACTTGTCACATGTGACTGTTTACCTTCGGAAATCTGCGTAATTTCAGGAAATATATTTACAGAAAATGTAATATAATTATTTTCCGTAAATGACGACAGAAGTTGAAAAAATTGTTATTTTACTTCACTAAAGAAAACTATTGTAGATCTAGATCTAATTTTTCTACATGTATTTACTGAAATTACGCAGAAGTCCGAAAGTACAAAATCCCATGGCGTTTCTCATTTGACGCACACCTGTCATTTGACGATGCGATATCTATACAAAAAGTCGGTATCACGTTACGCGCGTGCCGTCTCGGGCCTCAAAACTGTGACCCCGATAATTATAAATAGATGTCACGTGCTAGTCATGTGTGATCCATCTCCCGCCATATTGTAGACGCTCTGTTTACTTTCTGCTTCGTGTGAGAGTGACCTTAGAATTTTGCTAATCAACACTTTATTAGGTGAGTTTGTGATAATATTTTCGTGTCATATTGGAATATAGTCTATCAATAACAATATAGCAAAGTATGAATGTCAATGCCCTGCAGGTTTTTTCTATATTTTAGTGGCGAATTGTAAATGCTATTACGCA
Source organism: Conchocele bisecta (assembly GCA_029237695.1). Classification (NCBI taxonomy): domain Eukaryota; kingdom Metazoa; phylum Mollusca; class Bivalvia; order Lucinida; family Thyasiridae; genus Conchocele; species Conchocele bisecta. Next base: position 18,227,424 of record CM055271.1, read on the forward strand.
CATCTTTACTGTGCAGCGTGGTGTAGCGAATAGGACAACCTGTTGCCTATAAAGCGGAATATGTGCAGTTAGGATATACCCGTACTACACGGGTTGTTCTAGATCTTAACTCGCGAAAACACATGACACTTTATTGACCACTCTCAATATTCTGTCTCCTATTATAGTAACAGCAGATACAATTTACATTGGACTTTCCGATATACCTCATATATCCTGTAGCTGATGTTATAACATCACCAGGTGTAACAAGATTTGCTAACTCTTCTGATAACTCTGGTTTTACGCGCACACATGAGCCTGCCAGTCGAATGTCAACAGCCATTGTTGTTGTTGTTGTTGTAGTTGACATTCCCACGCTTATTTTCCGTGGCACTGCATTGAATACGTTATTTAAAAGTATACATTTATTTTTAAAATCGCTCAGAATTTGACTATTATGTGCATATAACTTTAAACTGCTATAGACATATTTACATTGTCATTGGCACTATGAGTATTGATTGTTCTTGCATTTGAGCCAGTAGCTAGGTTACATAAATATAACGGTGAATTACACCACTCGGCAGCAGTATGTAGTTTAATTACACCACTCTCGTGCTTACCATCTATGGAGAAATGACGTCAGCAACGTCGCAATGAGGTGTTTCCTTCGACCAATCAAATCGTGTTATTCGACACTCATAATCGCGAGACAGTCGCCGTCACTATGACCCGCATCCATAAATTATATATATAATTTGTATAACACTTGGCCGTATTTTTCTCTTAATTTGCTTTGCTTTTATGAAGAATCATGTGTGAAATGTAAGAAAATGTTTATTTAACCAGGTGAGCTGATTATCTTGAAATAATTATCTCGTGATTGGGTTCTACCTCTAAACAAACTCGGTTCGCCATGCTCATTGGTTTGTTTCGCATAAGGATCCGTTCACGATAATCAGTTCCCCTGGTTAAATAAACGGTATTTCCCTCTGCTTAGAATTATAGTTAAAATCCTTAGTTTATGTTTAGATAAAAAGTCAACGACTAATCCGCTAGCTTGTAGAACAATTTCTGTAACAGGGGGCGATCGACTGTCACTCTGATCTGTATCATGACTTCTTCCGCAATCGCAATTTCACTTAATCTAACACACTAGTCGGTGACCACTCTTCAATATGTTTGTTACTACACCATTAAAAATGTTTATTATTTCATTGTATTTTTATATATACATGTATATATATTTCTTTATAATACTAAGCATAATCATAAAACATTCCGATGTCTCACCTATATATACAAAACAATTTCAAAATAAAATCAACCATTTCGACTTGTTATAGTTCGCTATAAAATTTGGTATATAATAGGTTAAGGATTTTCTGCATATGTGTATCATGTATGCATCACACATGGATATTACTCAAATGCATATCCAAGACTGCGCCATAATACAACTTTAGTCAGGTAAAAAAGTTTTATTATATAATACTATAAATAGTGTATTCATCTACATGTATGAAATGTGCCGCTGGTTAATTTACACAACGTTCGTCCTAACACCATATCCATATTGCTATATGTCTTAATTTCAACCGCTAACTTTTCTCCCTCAACTGCTACAAAGACTGTGAGAGTATGGTTTCAAGGCACCCACGTGACCAGTCACATGTACTTGTTAAACACATACAAATAAAAACAAAAAAGACACACCAGTGGTACCGGTGTTCATAATTGTCACAGACTGAGAAAAATGTACACCGGTCCTGATCTTGAACACTGGACATCTGGTTTACCTATCTTCGCTCTAACCGACTGAGCTAAATGGGCGCGAATACACACATTCTGCCCATAGCGATTTACATACATATCAGGACCAGCATGCTAGCACAGAGCGGGGTCGCCATAATTGTGAAAAATAACCGGTGTATCAAGAGAAAACCCACAAAGTCCACAGCAAACTTGCTCAGCAAATAATTGTTACCATGCCCTTAGAAGATTATCCGGCTAGCTAAGCAAGCCAATGTATCAGCTGATCAGGATCTGCACCGTTCGACTTTCTTCTATCAAGGAAGAATATACAGGAGTGTATATTTATCACGAGCTACACTGGTCATCTGGTACACTGGTACATCACATAAGTACAATGTCTTTAGTCACAGCCACAGCCATATCAGGCCCGTAGCCAGGGAGGTCGGAGCGGTCGGAGCGGTCGGAGCGGTCGGACGACCCCCCCCCCCCCCCGCCCAGCCTCGAGTTCCACTTTGTTAGCATCGAGGTCCACTTTTTTAGACCCCCCCCCCCCCCTACCCCCCCCCCCCCCCCCGATACCTCAGGCCTCTTGGGCCTTCGAAACGACCCCCCCCCCCCCCCCCCCCCCCCCCCCCCCCCCCCCTCCCCTTCAAACATGTATGGCTACGGGCCTGCATATGCATGTCAACTTACTGAGTGAATCTATCCTCCTATAAGCGTATCGGACTACGTGGTTTTGTAACGTGACATAGTGTAAGAAGTAATTACTCGTATATTTCCTGTAAAATCATTCTAATAAGCATATGGACCGCGCCATACGAAAACTGGGCTTAATGACAACGTCATGAAAAGCGACAAACGACATCAGAAAAACGACGATTTAAATTGTCTAACGTCGCCGTAAAATTTCACATTTTGCCATCACATTTACGTTTACAGGTGTAAGTTAATTTGAGTGGGAGTAGCAAACGGAAAGTGATAAATTATTGAAACTTTCACCAATATGTTCCGTCATGACTTGCACGTGACGTCATGTACTTATGACGTTATTGAACGAGAAACCATGTTTGACGTTATGGCCATGGTGTCGCGCAAACATATTATACTAAGGATACAACACGAGTTACTCGTAACATAAATAACTTAGCCATGTTTGAGGCGCTGTACGTTGTCGTTCTTTGGCATTGCCATTCTGTTTCGTTGTTTGGCCTTATGCATTTAAAATGGCATGCTTAAATTGGCCACATCTCAGCGATGTCATCGCTTATTCTGCACTTTGATTGCTAAATAATCTTAAATATGAACAACCTACTGTATGCCAACCGATCTATAATCTTGGTAAATTGAGACTTTCGAACAATTCTAGCCAGTACTTGGCAAATGATATGCCAATTAGTAAACCAGTTGTCACTCATTGTATCATAAACGCAGCATAAATGCAGCTATTATGACATATATATCCGTTGTTTGTATATAATTTGGCGAAACAAATGCATCAACATTTCCCTAATAGATTCATAATCAGTGATTTTAATGCAGGTTCTTGATTGTTTGTGTGTAAGCAATACATAATGCACAAGTCACATAGTGAGGTCGGTGTATTTTTCGAAAACTCTTGACATTAATTGGTAATTTGATGGTTATAAACTTGCTTGTCACACGAAATTTAGTATCAAATCAACAGTTTATCAATTGTCTGCATAATAATATATATCCGGCGAATGCAATGTGATCATCAAGAAAGACACATGGCGACAAATATAAGGTATCACGCTATCAAATCTGCCTGACGTCGTGTTTTTCACACAGTTAATGTTATAAGCGGCCTACTGCAGATGTACACGTGCAATGTCTACGAACAAATACTACATTTGCAGCCGTTCCATACACATAAGTATGATATAATATTGGAATAGAAAAAAAATACCCGACCGACGGGTTTATAGCAATATGACAAACGGCACCAGGTCCAGTCCATTGAGCTTGATCATATTGTTGTCGACAGTTGCCGAGAAACAACACATACAATGCGACCATTGGAATTAACTGCCTGGCGATCATTATAGCTAGATAAACTATTTTCATAGTAGCGATTGTTTAACTAATTAATGACCTATTACATATTTCTCACTTAGGTTGCTTGATCCTCTTAAAGATTCTTCCTTGTTCACGGTGTTAATTTGTTATATATTTGATTAGTAACATTTGCCAGATGGAAGATTAACATATATTTTTATTTGATTTGTTTTTAAATCAATATTTGTGCAACTATTAGCTTACGATGTTAAGTAACTAGCGTGAACATTATGTGTGGACACAATCATATGACCTGGCGACGAAGGGTGGGGATTGAGGATTGTGGATTCGAGGACAAGTTCCCTTGGGGAACATAGTTAATCCCTGAATGCCAATCGGTGTAATTAAAATAATGCAACTTCATTCTCGCATATGAAAGTCATTCGTCACCCATATTTAAAATGAGCTTCCACCATTGGCGGATTTATATGGGGGGACCCGGTATAGGAATTCCCATTTTCAAAGTACTCCCCTCAGGTAAACAGACGGGAGTCGTTTGAAAATGGCTAGTCGGCCCATTTTCAAAGTACTCCCCTCGATAAACTGACGGGAGTAGTCTAAAAATGGCTAGTCGGCCCATTTTCAAAGTACTCCCCTCAGGTACACAGACGGGAGTAGTTTGAAAATGGCTAGTCGGCATTATTGTCTTGTACACCCCTATGTTTGTCATCATCATTTCCCCTTTTCAAAATGATAACGAGTGGGGTGTATAATTATGTATATGGCTGTATAAGCCCAGCATATGAAACGAGGCTTAACTTATGAACGGAAACTAAATGACTAGCGCGCTAGTGTGTGTCGGTTGGGAGGGGTGTGTGGGTGCAGTGGGCTGTCAACATTGTTTAGTCTTCCAACTTGTAGTATGCAATTTCCTGTCGATCTCTTACTTGTGTTTCTTTGATTGTAGCTATGGCGCCTGGCACCAGATACTGATCTGATGAATGCAGATAATATCATGTTTCAGTCACACAAGTGCAGTCACAAAGTCATACCGTCCTGTGTAATTATTCTAAAAATACCAAGTCTACAGTGTGGCGTGGCACCAGATTAGGCAGCAAGCTTTATGGTGAACCAGCATGTCATAGAAGTCCGCAAACCATAAACCAACAACTTGGCTTACGGGTAAAATTTGTCGTATGCTATTATATTATTTACCTGTCCTTTTATACCACGTCATGTATCAGTGTGCATTTGAAACGGAGACTTGAGGTGGCGCATTATACAAAATACATATCTCGCTAAACATATTTTAATGATAAATGGGAACAACATGCATCACATAATAAATCAACTAATACTTTTTCAATAATACTAGTTCGTGTCCGTGAGTGTCATACGATATTAGACTTATGTAGATGTTCCCTTATTGGAGCTGCAAAGTCGATGGAAATCAAACAAGAAATCTAGCTAAAAAAAAATAAAGTTACCTACACAAATATTCCATATCCACGTTTAATGTATATACGTATCATCCCAGCAACGTACCGATAAATACTGCAGTAATTTGCGAATAACAAACACAAACACAAACCCCACCCCACCCCCCTCCCCCCAGCCCCCCCCCTCCTCATCAGTATCTCATACATGAGTACATGCACGGCGGAAGTATGCACAACATCGACCAATACTGTAGACGCTTATCTATACCATAAACGCGTATGCTGATTATATGCGTCACATCGTCATGCTCGTTCAGTTTGTTTAGGGTAGTACTTTGAAAATGGCAGTGTTTACCCATTTTCAAACCACTACCCCTCAGTATCTCATACATGAGTACATGCACGGCGGAAGTATGCACAACATCGACCAATACTGTAGACGCTTATCTTATACCATAAACGCGTATGCTGATTATATGCGTCACATCGTCATGCTCGTTCAGTTTGTTTAGGGGAGTACTTTGAAAATGGCAGTGTTTACCCATTTTCAAACCACTCCCCCTCAGTATCTCATACATGAGTACATGCACGGCGGAAGTATGCACAACATCGACCAATACTGTAGACGCTATCTTATATAAAACGCGTATGCTGATTATATGCATCACATCGTCATGCTCGTTCAGTTTGTTTTAGGGGAGTACTTTGAAAATGGCAGTGTTTACCAATTTTCAAACCACTCCCCCTCAGTATCTCATACATGAGTACATGCACGGCGGAGGTATGCACAACATCGACCAATACTGTAAACGCTTATCTTATACCATAAACGCGTATGCTGATTATATGCGTCACATCGTCATGCTCGTTCAGTTTGTTTAGGGGAGTACTTTGAAAATGGCAGTGTTTACCCATTTTCAAACCACTCCCCCTCAGTATCTCATACATGAGTACATGCACGGCGGAAGTATGCACAACATCGACCAATACTGTAGACGCTTATCTTATACCATAAACGCGTATGCTGATTATATGCATCACATCGTCATGCTCGTTCAGTTTGCTTAGGGGAGTACTTTGAGAATGGCTGTGTTTACCCATTTTCAAACCACTCCCCCTCAGTATCTCATACATGAGTACATGCACGGCGGAAGTATGCACAACATCGACCAATACTGTAGACGCTTATCTTATACCATAAACGCGTATGCTGATTATATGCGTCACATCGTCATGCTCGTTCAGTTTGTTTAGGGGAGTACTTTGAAAATGGCAGTGTTTACCCATTTTCAAACCACTCCCCCTCAATATCTCTATGATACATGTAGAGGAAGTATCACGCGTACATGAATGACCAACGTTGCAGACGCTTATCTTATACCATAAACGCGTATGCTGATTATATGCGTCACATCGTCAAGCTAGTTCTTTCTCGTTCTTTTTTCTGTATACCCATTTCCAAACCACTCGCCCCTCAGAATATATCAGGACATATGATGAAAGTTGCACTTAATGCCCAACAATGTAGACACATATCCTATATACTTAACTCGTATACAAACTGCGTAGATTGATCGAAACTTTAGAGGAGTACTTTGAAAATGGGCCGACTAGCCATTTTCAAAGTACTCCCGTCAGTGTATCGAGGGGAGTACTTTGAAAATGGGCCGACTAGCCATTTTCAAAGTACTCCTGTCAGTGTATCGAGGGGAGTACATTGAAAATGGGCCGACTAGCCATTTTCAAAGTACTCCCGTCTGCCATTTTCAAAGTACTCCCGTCTGTGTATCGAGGGGAGTACTTTGAAAATGGGCCGACTAGCCATTTTCAAAGTACACCCGTCTGTGTATCGAGGGGAGTACTTTTATCAGGGGGAGTACTTTGAAAATGCGATACCGGCACTCCATGTGCCTACCCTGCAACTTCTAAATATGTATTAAAATTTCGCGGTTTGGGTTATGATACTTCGGGATAATTTTAGAAAATTTGCAAGCACGATAGCTACAGACATTTGTAAAGTCACTCGTGTGGCTAAACTTGAAACTGTCCAGCCCCCGATGATCGCGGATATATTGTTTGTAAGAGTGTTTCGAGTTCCAGAGTTGGTTGAATAACCATCACTCTGTCTTTTATTTGCACATGTATTGTACTTACAGCCATACGTTCTGCAACATTAGTTCTGCCATACACGAGTGGTGATAATAAAATACCCGGAAAAGTTCTGAAAATCCATGTTTGTTGGGTTAACTGTCTGAAAATTCGCATACATGATGATTGATAAATGCTGCATCGATTTCATATTCAGAACATGGTTATCGTTACCAACGCAACGTGATCACGCGATATGCGGCCGAACGTCAAAATGGCGTTATGTAAATGTTATGCTTCTTATTGTTGAATAGAAGAAGAACATGCATATTCATTTATTTCTGACAAAACCCTTCGCGCATTCCCGTCCACCGTCTCTCTGACTATATAGCTCGCAAATTGTCATCCCGGTGGTACACTTTCACCGAATACATTCCTCATCATCATCATCATCATCTCGTCTTGATGTATGCTTTGATCGGTTTTCAAATTGGTTTCTTTGATGCTCTTTCACATCATGTTAATCAGGCTAATTTAATTATAATTATTTTGTTAAGTAGTTGATAATTATGAGATATCTCACTCAAGCGTACTCACTCATTAAAGGTGTTAATTAACGTAAGTATATACGTATGCTGAATTATTAATGTGAACAGTATTCATTTGCTTGTGATGAAATGTGAGATTATGGTTAGCTGTTTCTCTTGGATAAATCGTTATTATAGAACATAACTATTGAAGTATATGTGTTTTGGTTAATATTGTGCTGAATTATTAATGTGCTTGTTTCATGTTTGTTGTGCTCTCACTCTCGCATATTTACACATGTTTTTGCGGACGGGGAGGATTATTGTCCTAGGCCGCATTTTCACGGGGGGGGGGGGATTATGTCCTACCTGTGATTTTGGACGGGGGGGGATTATGTCCTATCTGCATTTTAGACGGGGGGGATTTTGTCCTACCTGCATTTTAGACGGGGGGGATTTTGTCCTCCTGTGTCAAAAAACATGGGGGGGGATAATGTCCGGGGGGAATTATGTCCTATACTCGTATTTAATAGCACATTTTAGTGCTGGCATGTTCTCATGAGACAGATCAGACAATCGTTAAAGGAGATATAACAAGCTTCTGTTTTCGAGATACGCTTATGTATTCATCATTTATATATCAAATAAAACAAATTTTACAGTAATCCGACCAGTATGTGCCGTTCTTTTACTGTGTAATTTTCAACAGCTGTAGGATACCAGTATGTATATACATTTATTTATATTTACATCATCAGGTTACAATCTATGTTCCCACGATAGTATTTATATATAATGCTAAATCAGACGGGCAACAGAGTAGACACTTATCAGAGCTGTCAGGTGCATAGATGGATCTGATGCTATGCTGGTCAAACTTTCATAACGTCATTATTGTAGGCCATTGTCCACTTACAATGAAAAAATACTGTACATGGTGTCAATTAAGCAAAGCCCAGGGTGACAGCAGTAGGAAAATTAGTCGCTCTAATTGCCACTGGGGGTGGGGTGTTGTTTGAAGATTGTGTCAACATCCGCTGTACACTGCCACTGAGAAGGTGTAATAAGCCAAACACAACAATGGGCGTATAGAGCGTTTGCGACCAGTGTAGATCCAGTTCAGCCTGAACAGGATCTGCACTTTTCGGCATTCCTTCAATAAAACACACTAACATGCAATCTAGATCGTATTTAGACTACATGAGTGTTATATTTGATTAGGACCTACACTAGTCACAAACCCCCATTTCTCCAGTCACAGCCACATATAGGACCAAGCTTCGACGTAACCCCCATTTGACAAAACAACGATTTTCTTCTGGAAAACAGCTTTAGTTTTAAACATCAAGTCCAAACATTTTCTATTTATTTGAAACAAGTCAGTAGGAAAATAGAAATAGTAAAGCATTTACTGTACATGTGAAAATTGAATATATTCTTTTAATTATTTTTATCTGTCAACAAAATATGTGATTTAGTTATATTTTAGTATTCGAAAACAGTATTTACGGAAAAATAAGCGAGTGGACATTCAAGTTTCACAATTTTAGTCCTGCAATATAACATTCATCCATGTATAAAAAAAAAATAATCAAGATTGGATTTTCGGAACTGTAGAAAGCACCCTGATGTGCACAGTGTATCTATTCTACCATGTCTGTCAATTTGGACTCAACCAATCAGCTTAGCATAGGTGTGGCCTTGCGGATTCAATATACACCTGCCGCTTTAGTGTTGGCATCCGTTTGAACGTAGCTTCACACGTATGTAACTGACTAGGACAGATCAACAAAATGGATTTAACCAATCAGCATACAATAGGTGTGGCTTCATTGAATTCAGAATACAGCTGTCCCAAGATCCACTTCCCTATTTGCCTACAGTCAAATCATCGGATAAGTTGTTTGCTATTCATGACCTCCGGCGGCATCCGTTTGAACATAGCTAAACACGCGTGTCACTGATTATTTCAACTCGAAATTGTCAAAGCACAAGTATGCTGAAGTTACATTCTGCAATTTACGAAATGTCGGAGATTAGTATTTTGTACACAAAAATATAGAAATATAACATATAATTTCACATTTTTTCTGATTCTGGCTCTGCTGTCTGTTTGACCGTGAATTACAACCGACTTCCGCACAGATAGTCGTCGCCGATGATTGCAACCAACGTATACATAATCCACGTATAACTAGGCGAAGGAAAAAATAACGATTAACGTATATGTCAAAAAACAAAAACGAAGAAATTATGCAACAAATACATGATGTCCGTAAATCCAAACGATAGTATATAAGAAACCTTCATCCACCAATCAGGTAAGCTGTTCTACTGCTACGTCATAGCGGTTATTTGTACAGCGCCACCTCGCGCCAGTAGGTCGCAGTTACAGGAGAGATAAGCGAATACCAATTAATTGCATGGCTCTGTATAGGTGTCAGATAAGGTGCGATATGAGAAATCTCAATATCACGAAAAATACAAACGAACCGGAAATCGGTTATTAGGGTCGCCGTTGTTGTTTTTAGCGCGTTTTGAAGACAATGAGTGATAGTTTGTACTGTGACCTTTAAACTATTAATTTCCTGTCAAAATATTTCGTCCCGTATTAAACATTAAATAATTTCGCTATCATTTCCTAAAATTTAGTTCAGCCAACAACAAACAACTCGGAAACGCAAGCCCTTCTCAATCCGCCTGCATACACAATTACGATATTTGGGTCGCAATCCAAAACATGACGTTACCATAGCTACTGCAACACTGGCCATGAACATTATGTTCATACTTTGTGTTGGGTTAATGGTAAACAATTGGCAAGGCTACGAGATATCCAAATTTGGTTGAAATGCGATGATAGATGACACAACGATGGGACTTGTCCGGGTATTTTATGAACACCACTCACATAAGCCGTTGATAAAAACGTCGTATTTTCGACGTCATTGATCTAAAACGTTATATACGTTTTTACCACGAGTCATAAGAATAATTATAAAATTAAAAATAATTGGGATAAATTGATAATTTTTGCGGCATATGGCCTTTAAAAGATGTATAATGCAGAATACGTAAAAAAGTAAAAACTGAACAAAAATTGTCATTAAATCCGGTTTTCGCATGGCGCGGCTCATATGCATTTGTATGTTTATGTCGCAACAAATGTGATAATTCACGTGTTTGTCACATTAAATACTTTTTGAAGACCTTTTGTTTTTACGAATAATCACATAGAAGCAACAGAAGACAACGTACACATTGCTATATACGCTGCACAATGTTTCATCATTAAACAACAAGTCAAACAATACGTTACACTTAATTGTTTATTAAACCACGTGACCCCATGGCCTGCAAATTAATCTCCTTGATTACCACCGACTAAGCTAAAGAGATTATGCTCCATTCCGAGATGACGGTGTCCTCGCAGAAGACCGGAGAAAGTATATGTCACTTACAAGCCAGCATAACAGACAGTTGCTCGGGATAACTGGGAAGAAAACTGCATTTACGGCGGCCATTTTAAACAATCTGCATCAGTTCCGCGCAATTAACCCTTTCAGTGTCAGAAAGCCCAGATGTGCAAACACTCTAGGTCCAGATGAGCCGGCTCCGAGCGAGCCGCCTCCTCAGGGTCTGCAGCATTTGTCAATATTGTTCAACTCCAAAAAAATACATTTTGTCATTAAACGAATAGTCAGAAAACATAGTATGAAAAAAAACAATGTACTATATCTAGGGTTGACAGGGTTAATGCACGACCATACGTCATAGTGAGCAGGTTTCACAACCGACATTTTACAAAGGCGAACAAACGTTGAAGTCGATGGTAATATAAGTATGTACAAATGTAGTCCAACCAGTGCGTACCAAGTGTGTAACTGAATATTCCCATTACTCCCTAACCCGATTTGTCTAGCCTTGCGTGACAGTCAGAAGATTCAGGCTTATTACACTCCTACCGTTTTCTTTTTAGTTTCGTTTGCCACTGCATATTCCACTTGCGATATGGTGCTCTTTCTTGTGTTTTTATTATGTTAATACTTTCCTAATTTTGATTGCCGTTTCTGAACATATCGTACTTAGTAAATTGGGCATGTTTTACCAATCATCATACATTCTTACTCCTCCATATACACGCAGATCATAATTATTAGTCTAAGACGGAATCAAGGGATCCATGATAATCGCCAAATACAACGACCAGAACTAATATATTCATTAATAGTGATAGTTTATTTCACCTGTTCATTTGTGTCAATGAGTGTGCCAGTATTGCCACAGTCAATAACATAACCGCCTACGTGTAATGGCTTAACTGAAACTCGCTGTAAAATGGTGAACAATTAATACCACAAGAGTCCAAATGCACAACATGTTGAAATGAAGATTGACCCGAGACGAAACAGATCAGGTAAATAATATAACATCACTAGAAGCAAGGCAGAACGCCGGGTATACTTTTTACTGAAACTCGCTGTAAAATGGTGAACAATTAATACCACAAGAGTCCAAATGCACAACATGTCGAAATGAAGATTGACCCGAGACGAAACAGATCAGGTAACTAATATAACATCACTAGAAGCAAGGCAGAACGCCGGGTATACTTTTTACAAACTCGAACCATATACGGCAAGATAGTAATTATAACATTTATTGCAGTAGTGACATATACTATAAGCATGTATAATTCGAACAAATATGAGATAAATGCAAGCTAAAAATCACCCGACCGCTTGATGCCTAAAATTAAATTAGATTACATTCGTGCAGTTATAAATAAAAGTATGTTTCATGAAATCAGGCGCACACTGAATATGTACACTGTCAATATACATACATACTTTATTAGCATTTAAGCACAATTTGCTTCTCGCCAGAATACATTGTCATTGTCAATATGAATGACGATACAGCGAGGGGATGATACAATAAAGATAAGCAGACTAGTCCGTGCCCAGATTGCACAGACGCAGTCGGTGACAATGACTTAACTTGCGAAAACACGAGACAAGATGGAAGAGGCCCATTATAATCGACGAAGACAGCAGAATGCATGCATATACATTTAAAGTGCAATGTGTTGAATGTGTTCATTTATTGTCACTGTGTTGCCAATGTTGTAATATTCCATGACACAAACACATTCCTGGCACTGGCTTAGGCAGCTAATCCAGACAGGACACAGTTAATTAAATACATGGGCGCAATGAACCCAACAGTCGAAATTTGTCGTGAAATAAGACCATTGGTCATGGAACACGACCCATTTCGATAGTTATAATTCACAAATAATGGACAATTGCCTAGTTTTGGACACCACGTTAGAAAACAAATACGACCACTGCCATTGGATCATGGTATATGCTGCTCGTCATTCAATAAATGAATAGTATTGTCTGCGAGTCAGTAGCCGATTTCACCAACATTGCAAAGTATACTTTTCTAGTAAAGTATACTTTGAGGGAGAAATATTCAATTGTAGGATAAATTTATTAATTTGTTTTATACTGAATTTATTACATTATCACAGCCATTTTGGCTGTGATAATGTAATGCATTCAGTATAATAATTCTGCATACTTTTAATCATCAAATATATGCAGTCGCTAGTTATATATTAAAAAAAAATGCATTTCGGGGAAAATAATGATTACTCCCTCAAAGTATACTTTGCTAGAAAAGTATACTTTGCAATTTTAATGAAATCGGCTACTGGTACATATCAGCAGCTGTTGATGTAGGTTTAACAACGCATGTGCATAATGATATATTTGCTTATACATTAATTAATGTTTTCAGTCGATTACAACCAAGTACACGTTTCCGTAACGACACACGTACCCACTTGACATCGAAATAACTGTATTTGTCCAGGTATTGACTAATAAGTCTAAATTTTGGAACTTGAATCCCTCAGTTCATGTATGTAGTATTCACTGATCACGTTACCCCGAGAGCAGATAATTAATGGTGCAGTGATATACGCAATAAACGTAAATTGGTGATGAACATTAGTCGCTCAGCGTGCATGTTGCCAGTCACGTGGTACGATCCTCGTATACTCCAGTCATCAATTAAACACTCCAGTCGCCAACTACGTACTTAGGTCGGAAAACAGTAAAGAATAAAACATTATGTACGAAACAACATTAACATGTTTTGTCCTTCTAAAACATATAGGCTGGTGTCCAATGTTCGTGACTTTAAAAGAGATAGGGTGCTTTTAAATTAGGAATCGTAAATCCAAGCATAGACTGAAACACACAAGGTTGACTAAGACTCATTGGATTATAAAGTATATGTACTAAAACAACCGCCCACTAATAGAAAAAAATATATTGTATGGACTGAATACGTCCATGGAAAAGGAAAGACAATATAAACGGAAAATGTGTTAATTGTTTCGGCCTGTTAACAGTTAATATCATTTTAGCCATGGTTAACGGGGTCGAATCATACATTTCACTTGTCTGAATGGGGCGAAAATTACAACATCAGAACAGAATATTTACAGGACAAAAATATTCTGCCCTGCAAACTGATCTGGTGCCTGGACCTCTCTACACGAGAATAGCTTAGCCTCACTCATTAAAAGTAACCGGATTCAAGTCTCACCTACGAGATAGCCAACAATGTACCTGAGTGCCAAACCCGGGATATCGGGATTCCGGTAAAGATCGATGGATCCTATCTTTAAATTTCGGAACCCGTCGCATAATCTGAACTAGCCGCCCGGATTTTTAGATTTAATGTGTTTAATAGCCAAAAGTAGATCGGCGGAAAGCGTAGAACAAACAGTATAGTTTGGGACACCAGCCCAGGTATTTTGGAAGTGCAATTAAAAGCACATTACGTACACACGTTTGATATCTTTACTACACGTATCTCTATCTGAACTCAGTCATTTTGTCAGCTTCACCTTCTTGTTTAATGTTTGCCTGAAAGAAAGCAGAACAGTTAAAATATATACCAGCATATTATATAAATAGGTGTAGTGTATTTAAGATGTGTGATCTGCTACAGTCCCAAAATAAGAAACATATACACAGTTTAGCAATATATGCGGCATTGGAATTACGTAAATCTGTATTATGATTGTACTGGCAGCAGCTTCATATTGGCATGATTGTCATACAGGAAGGGGCATTAGGACAATATTACAGGCAATGTATGTGGTAATGTATTGATACCACCTGGATGCTTCTCAAGTAAATATGAGACACAGCCATTGTCCTTCCTCTTCATGATACACATGTGCTTTGTTTACGGTTAACATGATGTGTATATCATGACTGATTGTGGTAAGACGAGAAACTGTTTTGTTTAAGTCAACTAAATATTCTTCTTCTTCTTCTTCTTCTTCTTCATAAAGTATGTCTCTAATCGCATATACATTGTCTGGCAGCGGTTACTATGTATATTTAAAAAAACAAATACCATATACATAGATATGATCCCGACACGGGCATCAAAGATTAGTCACAATTGTTTACATGACTGATGGTGGCGAACAACCAACGAGCGGCAAAGGTAGGTTCTTCGTATTTTATATTATAAATCACCCACCAGTACTTGTGATTAATGTTTCATGCCATTTTCGTGATAATGGATGTTTTAGGCGGTAACAGTGCTAACTCAAAAAGCACACACTTTCAAATGAAATAGGTGTCGTATACATTCACATGTAAAGCAGTTAAATAGGAAGTATATATATTACACATAATATTTTTTTTTAAATAACAATAATTATTTCACTAGATCAGAACCATTTGACTGTGACTGGAGAAATGTGGCTTATGGGTTTTTCGACCAGTGTAGATCCACATCAGCATGTGCATCCGCACAGTCCGATTAGGATCTGAACTATTCGCCATTCCATCAATGAAACACCCGCCATGCTTCTAACAATCATAGGTAGTTATCAGGCTACAGGAATGTGTTATTTCATCAAACTGGTCACAAACCCCATAAGCCCCATTTTTCAAGTCACAGCCACATATGAGTACATCATATTTACCTCATTACTGCAGATGCAGTACAATACCGTGGCGAAAATACCCACGGCTAACAGCACGCCAACGATGATGAGCACTATGGCTAAACTTGATACGGAACCGCCTCCGCTTCCCCAGCCCGAACGGGACCGGGAGCCCCGGCTTCCGCCCCGACCGCCCTTTGCCTCCACCAAGGAGTCTGTGGAAATACGTGAACCACTGAGTAACCAGTACATGTAACAAGAAGAAGTCAAGAGTTCCAGAGCAGCGCCTTTAATGAATTGCATTGCAGTCGTTGGTAAAATAATACATTCGGACATTACGTTTACTCTCTCCATCTTTCATGCTCCGTTGCGTCAGAAAAAAATGTATTTATGTATTTTAATAATGGTCATGTCCACGCATCCATTACATATTTAATGGTCCGTCAAGCCAACATGGAAAGAGAGGAATGATTTATTTACTTACTTATTAAACATTCGAAATTGCGACCGTAGTCTGCAATTCACGCGTTCTTAGTATGTAACCATGCAACAAGTCATGCTATTACACATTGCCGATTCCTGTATTTGATTCAAGCAACAGACTAGTACGAAAAGGAGCATCTGCAATGCCAGGAGATCAGTGTTCCCCTCGCCACTTATATTGGCAGTCGATTGTTGATGGTAATAGGTGGATAAATGCTCAAGTGGCGCTAGCTATATATATATATATAAATATATACATATGGAATACAGTAAAAAATAAAAAACAACATAACTATATATATATATATATAAGGACCAGTAGCCTATTTTACCAACATTGAAAAGTATACTTACCTAGCAAAGTATACTTTGAGGGAGAAATTTTCAATTTAAGGATACATTTATTATTTGTTATCATACTGAATGTATTACATTATCACAGCCATTTTATAACAGCCACAGTATAATAATTCTGCATACGTTTAATCATCAAATATATGCAGTCGTTAGTTCTATATGACATAATGCATTTCAGGATAAATAAATGATTACTCCCTCAAAGTATACTTTGCTAGATAAGCATACTTTGCAATGTTAATGAAATCGGCTACAGAGAGACCATATGCTTTAAACATACTTGTATAATACATGTGATGGGATATATGTACATGTATAACACATTTAAGTATGTGAACACTTTCTTGCTAGATTGTATCATATGTTCTACTTCACATTGCCAGCCACGAACACCTCTTGTTTAACATTAATATTGTTTCCCGTAGTATGTATGCAGTACGCCATCGTCGTGATGCTCATACAATGACGTCATGACGTTATGAACAAACATAAACATTGTGAAATCTCAATTGGATGTCACTTAGCGTAGACATTAATTACTGATAACTGCCTCATGCCGAAACGTTGGGAGAGTGTGTTC
Organism: Conchocele bisecta; assembly: GCA_029237695.1. Classification (NCBI taxonomy): domain Eukaryota; kingdom Metazoa; phylum Mollusca; class Bivalvia; order Lucinida; family Thyasiridae; genus Conchocele; species Conchocele bisecta. Next base: position 18,244,638 of record CM055271.1, read on the forward strand.
TTGGTTACTGAAGTATTGTTCAAACATATCGTAGTAATGTGGAAATTTTAGCATAATTGGATTGTTTTTACTAATCGGTTTCCTTTATCTCTGCCCATGTCCCGAGACCCACCGCCTATAACGGTAAATGAACTTACCATGTTCGACCAGGGTAGATACAACGAGAGCCACAATCAGCACACATGTCAGCTTTCCAAACCCCATGGCCCGACGAGCAATCCCCTGTCACCAATTTTATTTCAAATACTGGACTTCCCAAACGGTGGTTCGTTTCTCTGCTACGTGAGTGAGTGACACACGCAACTACATGTATAATGCTGTCCCACGCCAGAGAGTAATTAGCAAACTGAACCGCATAATTAAAACTTAAATGTGGACATCACATCGTCCTTATCCATAACAACAATGACATAATTTGAATGACCGTATCACAGTAAGAACACAATATATTCTACACAGTATCGTGTTCCATGCTGTAGTTTGTGCAACAGACCATTACCTTTTCAAGTTGTAATTGATTATGACACTATATATCTGCACGGTTTGTTGGTAAACAAGGTGCACGACTACTTCTGTATTTTGTATGTGTCGTATTCTCTGTATGTGGTTATATTTGAAACTCGGCGTAATTACTGTTGATGTGTTTCATGTCTGTATTCAAACTTTAATCTGCAGTGTCGGTTTGTTTTTGCGTAACCGTTATTACAACCGGTAATAGTGGATGATATAAGGGTATGAGTGGCGATCCGGGTCATAAGTGCCGTTTCCAACGCGTTGACAAGCCAACGCGTTGATTCACCAAAGCAACGCGTTGAAAATGTATATACTATATAGTAATGAGCAACGCGTTGAAAACGATGAGCAACGCGTTGGAACATACCCATATTGGCGGTTCGGGTCATAAGTGCCGTCTCTAACACGTAAGTTTCAACGCGTTGCTTTGTCGTTTCAACGCGTTGCTTTGTCGTTTCAACGCGTTGCTTTGCCGTTTCAACGCGTTGCTTTGTCGTTTCAACGCGTTGCTTTGCCGTTTCGACGCGTTGCTTTGCCGTTTCAACGCGTTGCTTCTCTTACGTGTTAGAGACGGCACTTATGACCCGAACTGCCAATATGGGTATGTTCCAACGCGTTGCTCATCGTTTTTCAACGCGTTGCTCATCGTTTTCAACACGTTGGAGAAGCAACGCGTTGCTTTCTAGAAGCAACGCGTTGATTACTATATAGTATATACATTTTCAACGCGTTGCTTTGGTGAATCAACGCGTTGGCTTGTCAACGCGTTGGAAACTGCACTTATGACCCGGACTGCACTTATAAGGGCCTGTTTGTTGAGTATCGAGCAACTTCGTCATCTAGGTCGCGAGACGATCAATAAATTACTCACATAGGTGCATAAACGTTTACACTTCTATTTCCACACCACACACCATACATCCCCATATCCCCGGTATCAGTATTTATAACGATACCACAATCATTATAAACGCTTTGATTTGAATATCTAAATTATTATATAAATGTGAACACGGTTATGTTATGCACTATTACTTAACCATGAAGATATTTCTAGTCCATATAGTAACAGTTGTGTGAGTTATAAGTAGAACTGAATTAATTACCAGCCCAGCCAGGTAAAAGATACGCACCGCATAACTCGTGTTTTCCATCACAGGTGCTTGAAGAACAGTTCATAGTTCGGTGTTTTACGGGTTATTTCTGTATCTCTGTTGGTTTAAGTGCATTGTTACCAACATACAATTTAATTTACGCCATCTCCCGCGAGTTACACGTATAAGTACGAATTTTATATAAGGTTAACCACCTCCAAATAGTTTTATTATATAATTTAACCGACTGCCATCCAATAAGGCCAGTCTCTCCTGCTTTCACTATTTGCATGGATGCTGTGGGACCCACTTGTACATGACATGCAGCCAGTCTGTACTGGTTCTGCATGAACTAAACAATAGGTGCACTTACTCCTAAGAAAGAAAATTCCAACCTTGTCGATCATATCCTCCAATATTGCTTACATTTTTGGGCCACGGAAACTTTGTTTACATCACGTGACCAACAGGTTCAGTGTTTTCTTTTAAATGCTACAAATATGCTGAAAACAGGTGTTAAAAGCACCCCAAAATGTTCCTCAAGTGAAACTGGGTAGTAATGGATCAAGCTTGCAAGCAAACGGTGTCTGTGACCTAAAACACCCGCACTATTTTTTTATACAGGACTATTTTTACATACACCCTGGGCGATTTCGCACCATTTGGTATCCTCTAACCTATAAGTATTTTGACAGTAAGAAAGCACAGGTGGAAGACTCGGACCTATGACACCAAAAAAATGCCTATTAAAAAAATCCCATTACCCCACCCACTTGGTCTTGGACAAGACGAACTTTGTATGGTTGGAGTTGCTAATGTATATGGTCATGGTGCACCACTTTAGTTTGAGCTGTCGATCAGTTATTGGTCAAATATGACCGATAATCCAGCCGGACGGCCTTCGATTCTGTGTGAGATTCTTTCGTACACGCAACTTTCGCTTTGGATGGGGTAATCAAAACGCGAATAACTCAATAAATACTTGAAACAGCGATTTGAAGTGAGTATATTTACACACCTAATACCTTTATCGATTGCCAGAGACATATTTCATACAATTAATCGATGTTTATTGTGTTTGTGCGAGCCGGAAAAAAAGAGGGCTCTTTCTATAATAGCGCTATTTATACTCACCTTGAATTAACGTATAGTACTGTACGAGACCAAGTGGGTGGGGTAATGGGATTTTTTTTAATAGGCATTTTTTTGGTGTCATAGGTCCGAGTCTTCCACCTGTGTAAGAAAGGGGCCCGAACGTTCGGAACGGTGAATATGTAGATAATTGACGATTTATGTCGTGTGTAATGAATAATTGACGATTTATGTCGTGTGTAATGATTGAGCATTGCTAGTTGCACAACACTATGAAAATTATCCAAAACCAACGAAATCCTCCGAAATCTACCCAAATAACCATATGACATCAACATTCTGATATCTGTTAAAACACCTGTGCTTTCCATAAGTGCAATAAGTTAGCTCATAATAACAATGCAGTCTTGTTCGAGACAAAATTTGAAAAAGGAACACTAATTGTGCCTTATCGTTGTGTGTGTTCAGGGGCGGATCCAGCATTTGGGGAACGGGGGGGGGGTGTCTAGTTGCGAAGGTCGCAACTAGGGGGTTGTCCTATGTTCGACCTATTCTAAATGCACTTTCCTGTGTTTTACGGCATTTAAATTCGGACTCCAATTGGTAGTAAACTGTGATCTATTTAAACTCCGTGGCTGAACTGGGGGTGGTTGCAACCCCGGAAACCCCTCCAGATCCGCCCCTGAAGTTATTCCTTAATTTTTTTCAGATGAAGCGATATTCGTTTGCAAACGTGTTGGCATTGCGGTGTCCCGTAATTGTGTTTTATTAACTGTGCCCCATACACGTTTTTCTTATCGTAGATTATGATGGGAAAAAAATCAAGACGAAGTCAAGAGATGCATGATCTAATCGCCGAACCCAGCAACCATGAAAAAAAAATGCATTGCAAATGCGGTTTTATTGTACTTATTCATTGGTTGCACCGACATTGTCATGCCGGTCACAGTGACTGGGTACCGACTTCAGCGGAACTCAATGTAAATCTGTGGATGCGACTGGAGAAATGGTGCTTATGGGATTTGTGACCAGTGTAGATCAAATAGCACACACATGTAGCCTGATGACGGTCTATATTGCGTGTATTGAAGGAATGGCGAAAAGTGCATATCCTGATAAGACTGTGCGGATGCACAGGCTGATCTGGATCTACACATGTGGTAAAACCCATCAGCCCACTTTCTCCAGTCACGGCCACATTATGACAAAATTCATACCGAAAATAAATAAAATATTCACAACTAGCGCACTCAGCGACCACTATGATCGGGGAAATAATAATGTCCTTCTGAGCATTACATGCAATAGTAAAATACATATAAAACGTGCAAGGTTACATATATTATTGGTTGTGAAGAAGCGAATTATGTGTGGCGCAAGATGCCAGCCAAAAGCACTGGTGTGTAAGTCCCAAATCATGAGAAATCAACGTACTACAAAACACAAACATAGCACAAAAAGCAACACCAGCCCAATTACAGCCTCAATAAAATCACCAAATAAATCACTAGCTTTGATTGAACACATTCCAAACATGCACTCAAATATATCTGGCTCATAGAAACAGCTAACTGCGTAATTTTACGTCACACAACGTAACATCAACACGCGGGAAAACACGTCAGTGTATAACTATTCATGCGCACATCACAATTCATTGATTACAAATCAAAAAATAGAATAAATGTGTATATATACCCGCCGTGGAAGTGTAATAAATAGGATATTTAATCGTACTTGTTTGAATAGAGGAAATAATACACTCGTGTCCGTCGGCGTCCGTTCAAGCAACTCTTTCGCTACACTCACTCGTTGCTTACGCGGAAGCCGACGCACACTCGTGTATTATTTCCCACTATTCAAAATGTACGATGGAATATCCTCTATTTATTACACTCTTGCAAATTTCACGGGTTTCGCTGTGAGAGAAAACCCGTAATCAACTCCTTACAAATAATACACCGTGAAGAGAACACCCGTAATTGCGAGCCTGCATGCGGGCCCGTTTCACTAAACTTCTTACGATACGAACTTTCTTACGTCTACGATACTGTTCGTACGAACTTCTTGCGAACTTCTTACGTGCGTTTCACTAACATGTTCGTGCGAAATTTCTTAAGTTACGAACTTCTAAAGAACTCTTCAGTATTGAAAATCCATCAAGCTCTTTGAATGTAAACTTCCGGTCAGACTTTGACAACAAGACGGCAGCTGTCAAATCAACTTCCTTAGTCCAGCATGCTGCAAACCTGGGGCCCGTTTCACTAAACTTCTTACGATACGAACTTTCTTACGTCTACGATACTTTTCGTACGAACTTCTTGCGAACTTCTTACGTGCGTTTCACTAACATCTTCGTGCGAAATTTCTTAAGTTACGAACTTCTTGAACTCTTCAGTATTGCAAATCCATCAAGCCCTTTGAATGTAAACTTCTGGTCCGACTTTGACAACCAGACGACAGCTGTCAACTTCCTTAGTATAGCATGCTGCAAACCAGGAAAGTGAATTGGACTGTCAGTGAGTGTCCCATCGTGTTCGGAATCCTGGCCACATTGTAAAAGGCATTTTTACAGTTGGCCGGGTCTTGTTCCTCGGTGGGAAAACTGATCTTGTCCAGTTGATTATTGATGGCGGAGACAACATCATTAATACACCGAGAAACTGAACTCCCAGAGACACCGTAGATTTCGCCAGCCTAGGAGAAGAACTCACCCTTCGCCAGGTAGCACAGGTTAACCAATGTCTGCAATGTTTCAAGTGCTTGAGTCTTTGACGATCTCATCCATTTCACCCCTACACTACACTACAATTATAGCGGTGCATATTTCGCCCTTAAAAAAATCACATGACAGTACATATATATAGTATATTATACTTTGTCATACCGCAGATAAGTTTCTCGGCTTTTGATTGGCTAGCTTGCATGGTCATATATATTATATGACCTGCCAAGGCCGTCAGACATACAGGAATTGCGATTTCCCTCCGGCGCCTCGCGTCCAATGAAGACACATTTTGCAAGCGTCTACCGATTGCGAATTGTATTCCTCACTAAACACAATAAAACCCCGAATTGATCAATAAAAGTAACAAATTGTGCACTCAAAACCAGTCTTTATTGTTCATTTTTCCATAAATATTCTTCGCTCATCAAAATATGAGCGAAAAATGCCACAAACTGTCCCGTTTAGTGTTTTCAAATCTCAACGCAATTGGCTTCGTGACACGGTTATATTTAGGTCATAAACTATGGGTTCCACGCACGAAACGCGACGTAGCAATGACAGCGAATATTTGGGAACCAGTCGCATTCTTATAGAGGCGCCAAAGGGAGAGCAGATCGATAGAGCAGTGGAATATAAATTAAATTACACGATATAAAAAAACTGTCATAAAGTAGTTTTCGATGGATTTCTTACTCCATATTTAATTTGTTTTCGTTTAATAAAAAAACAAAATGTTCATTTACGCCTTTATATTAAGACTGGCGGTAGAAAATCGAATCTCGGATTATTTTTCTTCCTGAAAAAATGCAAAGATCAAAAGAAGAGATATGTTTATACGGCCAAATAACGGATCTGCGGTATGATAACTACGTTATTGTGATTCTACACAGGCTATATGGTGTAATATTGCCCGTCTGGAGTTATGTTCACCCGAGGCGATAGAATCACAATAACTTATAATATATATGTACTGCCATGTGATTTTTTTCCCGTCACCTGTGTTAGGGCCCCTATAAGTGATTTGAGAAACTTACAAAAACTTCAAAAAAATAAACACACGAACAGACAGACGAACAGACAAAAACTTAAAAGAAAAATAAACAGACAAACGGACGTACGATCAGTAGTGAGGGTAATTGTATTAATGCGGAAGGATGTATCGTTACTAAGTAAAGCCAAAAATAAACGGACAGACAGACGGAAGGATATGGCGAAACCTTCAGGGCGAAATGTTGACAATTTGATTTGCCGATTTGACGGCGATGTTATTCATGGAGTATATGTATGGCGGCCGTGACACTTGCACTAAAAAATCTTCGTACGACAGCCTAATACCTATCGTAGACTTACGAGGAAAGTTACGAACTTCGCAAGAAAGTTCGCACGAAATTGACGTTAGTGAAAGGGTAAAATGCGCTTAAGAAGTTCGTACGATAATTTCTTATCGTAAGAAGTTTAGTGAAACGGGCGTTTTCTTGGAAACCACGAGCTCCCATGCAAAATGTTTTATTACAGTCAAAATAAAGTTATTTGGAAATTTGGAAAGGGTCTCGACTAATGTAGAATGTTAATGTGATTGAACACAGTCGAAACATGCACACATATATATCTGTCACACAACGTAACGTCAAAACGCGAGAAAACACGTCACTGTATAACTATTCATGCGCACATCACAAATCATTGATTATAATATAGGATATTCCATCGTACATGTTTGAATAGCTTGAAATAATACACTCGTGTACGTCGGTTTTGTACGTCGGTTTCCGCGTAAACAACTCGTTCGCTTCGCTTAGTCGTTGTTTACGCGGAAGCCGACGTACACTCGTACATTATTTTCCGCTATTCAAAATTTACGATGAAATATCCTCTATGTATGATACAGTACATCGGAAGATTACCGCGGATCGTAGAAATTTCCATCAATAAAATACCCTCCATGCTTCTAACAAACAATATAGATCGTACTCATGCTATAGCAGTGTGCTATTTGATCAGGGGCTACACTGGTCACAAATCACATACACCCCATATCTCCAGTCACAGCCACATTTACGTATTGCTCATGTGTAAGGTTCAGTGATGCAGTGAGGTCGAAGTAAAATGTATACTGGCCCATTCGGTTGTGGACGTGACTGGAAATATGGGATGTATGTGATTTGTGACAGTGTAGCCCCTGATCAAATAGCACACTGCTATAGCAAGATTACGATCTATATTGCTTGTTAGAAGCATGGAGGGTATTTTATTGATGGAATGACGAACAGTACAGTGCTGGTCGCAAACGCAAAAGTCCCATTTCTCCAGTCCAACCAAGGGCGGATTCAGGGGGGGGGGGGCGGGTTTTGTTTTGCTCCAAAATGCGCCAGAACGCAGGAAATGCGATGTAGATTTAAAAGATTTCCGGGGGGAATGAGGCATGCTATTTTTTACTTATTTATACTAATGAAATGCGTCACCTGAAAAAAATAATATTTTCGACAGATTATAAAGTATGATTTATTGTACATCAAAAAATAAATACAGAGAAGAAATATTAATGTGCGTTAACATGTTAAGGAAACACGGTTATCGCCCCTGATATCAGTGTGAAAATGTTCGTCTAAAATAAAATGTATAATAATGCCAATCATTACGTGGGGTAATGGTGAATGAATGTTTATTTTGCCAGAAAATGTCATACGTACATAATATACAAAAATATCTGTATCACTATAGTATAACCTACTGCGTGGGCATTTACCTTTAAACTCACACCAACAGCGTATATGCAATGCGTTTTTCCCAGCGATAGTATTGTTTTCTGATGGTGGTCGTTGAACACAACTATCATTTCGACACAAATAATTGGTACTGGACACGTTAATTAAGAATTGGCATAATAAACCGCGATTGCAATATAATTATATTGTTGCTGTCTATTTTTGAATCTGGCAGTAGTGTTCGCTGATTATCATGGATTTATATTGACATTTTCCATTGACATGCATGGTGTAGTGCATGTTTTTGTTTTTTACCTTTATGATAGTCAATATTCGGCGATTAGCATGAGTGCATCGCATGACATTAACTTGTCAGTATGAAACACCGATGCCCATGTTAACATGTAGTCTCTGTTGATTATATGTCGTAAAACACAGGAAAGTGCATTTCGAAGAGCTCGAAAATAGGACAACCCCCTAGTTGCGAACTGTAACTCTTTCCCTCAAGATAGTAAGTTTTATCGGAATTCACTATATAATTGACGTCGAAAATTGCCAATTTAACCTAATGTGTTCAGAAGCTAAGGTTTTATAATTGGGCGGCCAGCTGAGAAGGTACGCGTGTTATCTGCCCTTGTTCACTGGCTATGCATCGATCGATGACCTACATACGGCACTCTTGTTTTATGTTATGTATTTAGCCGTAACATATTGGCTTATATTGGTAGACCAGAAAATAAATGGTGTTTCATTTGGCTGTACATGTCTGTATTTTACAGGAGTCGATGAAATGTGCGAGATTGACCAAGAACTAGAGAAGGACAAGACTATGCCACCTCTGCCGAAAGCGCCATCACTTCTTGGGATTCGGCCTCGTTAGCCCGGCCTAAAAGGACCATAGCTGTTGACAGGAGTGTCGCAATTAATAGTCAACCGAAATGATACACGCAGTTTCATTATCGAACTATTCAAAACTGGAAATTTAGTTGTGAAAGAAATGATACTGACAATTTCATATATTTTATAGTGACTGCATTACATTTTCTGTTCAACCGAGATAGTACTATTATATTCTATTGCTGATGAAAACAATACCGTTGTACTCCCAAATGTTGCTGTTGTGTCATGCCTATTTACATAAAGCAAATCGCCATATGTGGCTAAGTTAATGCTTTTACATTCTTCTATTCCAGCAACGTTCTCTCGTGTTATGGTTCATGTAACAATAGTTTACATTGTATAAAAACTTCGTCGTATTGATGTTTTAGGAAAATGTTCTTGACATGTAGTGTGTGATTTTACGGTCTGATCTATACTTCAAGAAAACCTTCAACATATGTGACATAAAATCACTACGTGAACTTTTATGTCAATGAATGTTTTCATACAATGTAACATCACTACGTCGAATGTACGCCAAATCTTCACGTTTCTGGATTACACTGTACCAACGTAATTGTGGCAACGATACAACGTAAAATCAAGTACTGTGTAAAATCTTCTACAGGAATACCGGTACATTCTTTTATTACACTCTTGAGAGTTTTGCTGTGAGAGAAATCCCGTAATCAACTCCTAAGACGTCGTGCACGTTGTTGGTGATACTTTTGATAACGTCAAAACGACGTCAATCCCGGCTAAAATCGACGTATAAACGTCAGCGTCGTATTTTGCAGTGACTGACGTTTCTAGCGCAAACATACAATTATGTACATAATACAATGGTTGTCTGTATCATAACCATTAGTAAATATAATGCGAGCACCATGTGGGTGTAATAATACATGATAATATAAATAATACATTTGAATGCAGCAGGTCTATGCACATGCTCATGGTCAGGGATTGTGCTAGATATTTAAAAGTTGGTATTTTTCTGTTATTTTCATATGCGACCGCTACAAAAGGCACACCAATAGAAAGAAGACAACATTCACATTTCGTAATTGCAATATCACTATCGTACAACAAATTTAGGAATATACTTCATACTGCACAATCCACAGAAAAGTTTTTAAAATGTACAATAGCAACGTAATTTGTGACGTGTGACGTTTTCACTAGACATTTTAAAGTGCCTATCTTTTTATTATGTTTATGTGCGACCGCCACAAAATGTACTCTACTAGAAAGAAGACAAATTGCACATTTTGTAATTACAATATTAATTATTGTATAACTAATGCTGGCATATATTCCATACCCGACAAGCTTCGTTTACGCTTAAAAGAATGTAAAATAGTGACGTAATTCGCAAGATGTGAAATTTCCACTAGACATTTTGAAGTATGTATTATTTTATTAAGTTTATGGGCAAACGCCATGCAATTTACATTAATTGAAAGAAGATAAAATGCACATTTCGTAATTACAGTAGTTTTATCGTACAAGAAAGTTAGACAGAAATTTCTTATCACATAAAATACGGCAACGTTTTATAAAATGCACAATAACGACGTAATTTGCAAGGTGTGACATTTCCACTAGACATTTTACAAAACACATTTTGTGGTTACAATATAATTATCGTGCTATATAAATTCAGCAAATAATTTGCATCACACAAACTACCGTAACCTTAAAAAAATGTGCATTCGCGACGTAATCCTTAAAGTGTGACATTTTCACTAGACATTTTGAAACGTACAGTTTTTCATTCATTTTCTACACGGATCCTACACATTGTATTTCACAAGAAAGACTACAAAATACACAGAGTATAAGTTTAATATTATTTAGTTATTTGAATGTGTGACATGAATTTTCTTCGATTGATATTTCTAATATAGTAAATAAAATGCGCATTTACGACGTTGTGACAAAATGTGACACCTATTGTAGCAAAGCATCAAATATAAATATATCGATAACGTGTTCAGATTTCCCACTGATTTTATAACACAAACTATGTATACCCTAATGAAAAGTGTGCATATAAGCAACATGCATAATATATACCCGAAGTAGTTGTTTAGTTGCCTCGCTTTGCGAATGAAAATATGTTCCTGCTAACGTTTGTCATTTGTGACATAATTCTCCAAATTACAAATTCGTCTCTTATTTATTGATTTGGTGACGAAATGAATAACTTAACACAACGCTAATAGTTATGTATGATAAAAGATTCTTAAGATATTTTGAGTATCAATATATCTTAACTTCAGATGTGGTGTATTCAGATGTGGTGTATTCTATTTTTCACGTGTCTACACTGGTTTACTTCACAGCAAAAAACGACATCATTCCAAAATAACTCACTTGACATAATACTTCACGGACATACGCATTTGACATCTTAACCCTAATCATTAGTACAAAAAAATGAATGAGTTCCGACGATGAGAAAGGTAAAATAATAGCATGAACGTTCACCCGAGTGTTGATTGTTGTTACGCGTCTACACGCAAATTGGAGGTAAATGACGGAATGAAAATATGGATGATGATAAGGAAGTATATGAAGTTTGAAGTCAATCCGACTTACCGTTGCAGAGATAATGGATACACACAAAATTTAACGCCGACGGAAGAACGGAATTACGAAAACTATATATACCTCTTCCTCGACATACATGTACTTTGTATGCTGAGGGTATACAAACTGTAACGTATTTGCCTTAGAAACAGGGTGAACATCAGATTCCGGCAAAATATATGCTCTAGAGTGATTGTCTCTTCAATACCTTCGATTTGATATATACCTGACCATATGTGGTCAAATGTGAAATTTGACCCCTACTTGACCCCCTGGACCCCACCCATTTTTGATCCCGGGATCATCACTTTAACAAATCTGAAAGAGAATTGCCTATTGATCATTCCTACCAAGTTTCGTCGACATCGGTCTGGTGGTTTGTGAGATTTTTCAAGAATTTGTATGACATGTGCACATTTACATTACAGGTGTCCAGTTTTACGATCGAACACGTCATTATCACCAACAACGTGCACGACGTCTTACAACTAATACACCATGAAGAGAACATCCGTAACTGCGCTCGTGCTTTCTTGGGAACCACGAGCTAGGTACCATGCACATGTTTAATGTTAATTAGTCAAACTAAAAGTTATTTGAAAACTTGGAGAGCCTCGACCAATCTACAATATTAATGTGATTGAACGCATTCCAAACATACACTCAAATATATCTAGTTGATAGAAACAGCTGCGTAATTTGGATTTCAAATAGTTTACATGACGTCACGTTCGACGTCACACAACATGACGTCAAAACGCGGGAAACACGTCGTTGTGTAACTATTCATGCACACGACACAATTCATTGATTATAATCTCAAAAATTTACTAAAAGTGCAAATACATCCGCCGTGGAAGTGTAATAAATAGGATATTCCATCGTACATGTTTGAATAGCGGAAATAATACACTCGTGTCCGTCGGCGTCAGTGCAAGAAACTCGTTCACTACGCTTACTCGTTGTTTACGCGGAAGCGACGCACACTCGTGTATTATTTTCCGCTATTCAAAATGTACGATGGAATATCCTCTATAAAATATGTTGTACCAACGTTATTATTCCAACGGTTCGGGAATGTTGTTGTACAACGTAAATTCGCTATGGGAATTTTACGTCAAGGAACTTAATTGTCCAGCATTACGGTGTAGCAATGTCATTATGCCAAGGTTTTGTGAATGTTGTCATAAAACATAAAATACCTAAGTGAAATATACGTCAGGAATACTTTCCGATTTTACGTTGTACCAACATCATATAAATGCCAAAGTTTTGATAATGTTGTCTTAAAACGTACAATCACTACGAGAAATATACGACAGGACAGGAAAACGTTCCTAGTTTACGTTGTATCAACGTCATTATGCCAACGTTTTGGGTATGTTGTCACAAAACGTAAAATAACTAATATATTTATCATTGAAATCTACGACAGAAAAACTTTCCTCAATTAGTCTATGGTGTACCTACTTCATTATAATGTATGCTAACGTCTTATGAATAGGTTTGGCTTTATGTCTGGGTTTTGTAAGAACTGCAGGTGGTCCGGCACTGGAGGCTGGATGCTGGGGTGCTCCCACTGGACCTGAGGCGAGAGGAGCTATCAGTGAGGGAGGCAGGAACCATTATGTCCAAACCGTCTTCTGAAACAATAAAAACTACTTGGGTAGATTGGAAGGACAACACAGTTAGAGAAAGGTACCTTTCACTATTTGGAAAACTCGAATTACAAGTGAGTGATTTAACTTTGTCTACGAAGATAGTCTACACCCTACTAGAACTCGCCCAGATTACTGGAGTACCCTTGGTTCGTCTAAGTCCAGGTCTCAGCACCAGACATAGTTGGCCAGAGATACGGTTGAAAGATTGATGGAAAATGACTCCGATGACTGCATTTTAGCCTTCACAGATGGTTCATGTCTACACAATCCAGGGCCGTGTGGAGCTGGAGCTTGTTTATTCATCCAAGGACAATCGGAACACATAGCAATCAAGAGACCAGTGCAGAAGTATGGATCCATCCTGCTCGCAGAGTTAGTCGTAGTTCTGATAACGTTACAGTTCTATCTGGAAGATCTATCTGATATCTACAGGACAATTCATATAGTCACAGACTGTCAGTCAGTTGCGGGTATATTAACCTTAGGGTGGAAGGAAACGTCATATAAATCAACTATATAAAGAATAACGCGGGTAACTGAAGCAATTAAAAATAAAAATCAGGATATACAAATTTATTGGACTCCTGGTCATGCAAATATTACAGGCAATGAACTTGCAGACAACCTGGCTAAACAAGCAGCTAAAGAAGTAGACCTACTATTGGATACAGCATCAGATGTGACAAGGCTGACATTAAAAGGGGTGGACGAGAATCAACATTAAAGAAATGGCAACGTAGATGGGATATTGAGGACACAGGCCAGACTCTACACCAGTATCGACTTACAGTCTGTGGGAAAAGGCTCCTAGATGTTCCAGATAGGAAAATGTTTTCTCTCATAAGCCAGCTGAGAACGGGATATTGTAAGCTGAATTAATATATTCACAGAGTGTGCTTATCTGAGGAGCCACACTGTGATTGTGGGGAGATAGAGTCTGTTCAACATTATTTGATTGATTGTGCCACATATGATTTGCACAGAGAGCAATGTAGGATGAATTTGATTTGGCGATGAGGCATCACAGAATTTTCATTAGAAAGTCTGCTGAGTGTGGGAGAAGAAGATCTCTGGAAGAACGCCCGGCAGGTGATCCTGGAGGAACTTGCCAAGTTTATTGAAGGAACTTCGCGCTTTATTTAACTTTGTATTATTTATTATACATTTATTATTAAATGCTGGCAGACTACCAGTACATAAAATTCCGGATCATAATTAACCTACTATATTTATAAGTGTACATGCTTGTACATAATTGAGAATCAACCAATCCAGTAACTAATTAGTAGTATTGGAATCGATATCTGAACTTGCATGGAAAACAAGCAATACATATCATATGTTTCTTACATATACATGCCAGTGACACAATATGAGGAAATGTATAGTTTGGGATATTTATTAATTGTTGAATTATATGAACTCTAAAATTAGAAGGGAACTCAGAACATTTGGATATTTGTTGTAGCAGCATAATATCTATGAGCACATTGTGTCAGTGAGAAAATGTTATTTATTTTCTGTCGAGGAAGTTATTTGAAATACATGTACAAACTGTGTAACTTTATGAAATAACATTGATATATGTGTTAGTTGTGACTATATTATCTATATTAACTATATTAACTAATATCTTGTGATGAAGGAGTATAGATCGAGCCATTATATATTATGAATGCTTAATTTATGTGACTGTGACATTGGAGAATTATCTGTACCGGCTTTATATGTCAAGAAAGGTGATATGTGTTAATGTTAAATTATATGCGCACCCGATGATATATATGTTATAATAAAATACAAGTGAGTGATCTAATTGGTGAACATTTACAAGAAGAGTGATGAAATATACTATAAGTGTGTCTACTTCGGCCTGAAGGCTTATAGAAGATTGAAGATGTTATTTTAAAACGTAAACTCGCTACGTGAACATGTTGTGTGCAAACGTAAAGTCACTACGTGAAATATACGACAAGAAAACTTTCATGAAAATCGTTGTACCAACGACATTATGACAACGTAAATACAACTTTTATAAAACGCTGTAACAACGTTCCAACACTGTAAAATTGTTAGCCGTGAGGGCCGCCGCGGGCGTCCCGCCATTTAAACATATCCCGTTTATGCTGAAATTCAGGACATGTGTATTCAACGGCCAAATGGCCGTACCGGCGGCCAAATCGGCGGCCAAATTGTGGGCGAGATACGGCCAGGTATGGCGGGGTCTGCGCGTAGTTTACGACCCCGCACCGCATGGGTCTAATTGCTGTGGTCATTCAGAGTGGTCAGCGAAACTATATCAAACCTGGGATGTATTATAAGTGGTCTCAGCTTTCCGACCAGCGTACTCCCAGATCAGCCCGCCCATTCGCAGTCTGTTCAGGGTCTACACTAGTTTGGAGACGTAACTGCTGCATACTATGGTAAGCAGAGTTACGATTCCTTCAATAGGCTTCCCTCTCATGATAGCGAATCAAATCTGATATATTCCGATATTTTTTTTTATTATGCTAGGACCATAGACATAGATAAATCTATCTATGTCTATGGCTAGGACCATATTACAATAGTTCTGTACATAATCAATTTAAAGAATTAGATAGTTTGGTATTTGAAATTAACCTAGCATTTTAAAATGACTCTTACACCAGTATGCAGCAGTTACGTGTTCGCAACTAGGTCTACACTATCCGCTAGTTCGCAAATGTCGTAACGTTACATTATTGAAACACAAAAAAAAGTGATTGAAATTACATACTGTTGTTCGACTATGCTAAATAAAACATATATCTCACACACATATTATTATAGTCTATTTTGTTTGCGAGCACCAAGTTCCGTATGTCGTACGGTCAATTTTCATTGTCCTTTATTGTCCGCATTTATGCAGTATAACGGGTGGTATAGTCATATGCATTATGTACATGTAATATGTTGGCCTAGATAGACAGCAAACGACACAGGGCATAGGTGTTGGCGATCAAAATAGATTATAAAAATATGGACGTCGAATATTATGTTGAAAATATTTTCAGCAGGTGGCTATATAACATTTACCACAATGCAATGCTATTCCTGCAAGTAACGTGGTGGAGTGGGCGTGCATTGTATAATTCACCTATACGTTCTTGTGGTCAATACCAATATAATTGTACTCAGATTTCGAGTACCAATATACTGGTGCTGATGCGAAACCTTTTTGATTAACAGGGGTAAGTATGTCCAGGTTAGAAATGGGTAAATATAATAATAGCATTTAAAAGAAAACCATTGTTTTATTGTCATATTTTTCATGACTAGGTTGAACAGTACAAGAACAGTACAAGAACACACAACAACCGAAATCAAAATACAATTGTATATTCGACTTACGAAAATATGTATGCAAATACCAATTAATACATATAATTGTATACAGCATTTAACATAAGTATACAGTTAGCGACTGCATATAAGCCCCCATTGCGTAAATGAGCCTGCACATGACCAAGTATGCCCTATTGCATGCCCGGTAACTGCCGACAATGATGTTGATATTTTGAGACATTTTCAGTGAATCACGTCAAAAATGTGGTGAAAATTTCTCAGTCAATTTTGTGCAATCTTTTGAGTCATTTACGGAGAATATCTCAAAATAACAAACTCATGTTCGAATGTTGTATAGGAAATTAAATGAGCCAACTTATCGCATGAACGGGATCATTCGATTAGTTGATATTAACGATATATGTACATACCCAATGCGTTGTATGCAACGAGGCTTATATACACGTGTGTTTTAAAAGTCGCCAACTTCACATGTGTGAACCCTAACTTAGAAGGATATATAATTTTCCCCGAAATGTGAATACCAATTGCTCACTGCTACGGATAATGCTAGCTATATGCACGAACAATAGATACACGGGTTGCTATTTACTGTATATATATATTGTTCATGCATATAGCTAGCATTCTCTGTATCATTAGCTGAGATGTACCTGTAAATATGCAAGGTGTCCTTTACCTAATGATCAGTTATGGGTTTGCAGACTTATTGATCGGCTATTGACGGAATAGCGAACGACGCTCTCGTTCGACCGTGCACTTACGGTTTGCATGCATTGCACATCCACTTGTCGTTTATTATGCCATGCACACATAACTTGTGAAACCATTGAATTGAGCACTTACCGTTACCGCATTTAATCAATTCATCGATACAGGCCGGTAACTTGCATATGCAATACATGGGTATTTTCTGGGGCTTGATATTATTAACGGGCATTTTTGTCATTTTAGCAATTTTTGGAAATGGTTTCATTTTGCTATTTTCTAAACATCTTATCAAATGATCTCGGATCGATGAAATTTGAAATCTTACATTCTGATCGAATACAAAACCATTGAAAAATAATTCTATTAAATGGGCTGCAGCATACAATCCACAATCTTGTTGGTTATTTTGTATTTGTACTTTTGGTATATTAATGTACAAATATTTCTGTAATGGCATTGAGTATGTTTGGCATAACTGTATTTTTACATAATTGTTTATAGGACGACTAGATTTTAAACTGTCTAGCAAGTAAATATTATCCTGTTTATCCCGAAAAGACATTATCCAGTGGTTATATCCGTTAAAATGTATTTGCCCAGAAACACCTGTAACATTATCCATTGTGTGCGACAAGTTCCAGGTGCTCAATGCGTCATCAAAATTAGCAATATTCAATGTTGATTGCATTCCTTTGTTATTTGGAAATTGTTGTTTGAGAATAGACGAAACAGCATTCATATGTTTATCATTTAGCCATTCCGAGTGTTCAATTATTTCTCTGTCACTATGTGTGAGCTGAAAATGGTGTAGCCATAATGGTGATAGAGGTGACTGTGGAGATACGGGGGACTGTGGAGATACGGGTGACTGTTGCGGAGCCACGGGTGACTGTTGAGCCACGGGCGACTGTTGAGATACTGGGGACTGTTGAGATACGGGTGACTGTGGAGATACGGGTGACTGTTCTGATACTGGGGACTATTGAGATAATTGGGACTGTTGATATACAGGGGACTGTGGTATTTGTGATGGTTGTAAATTCGCAACAGCATTTGTAATATTTTCAAATGGTATCCTTTTTCTAGATTGAATGCTATTGATTATTTTTTTATGAAAACTATTCTCATTTTGGGGACCAATGTTATTGTGCAAACTACAGGTGTTTGTAGTATTTACGGACAACGTTCGACAGCTGCTATTATTAGTTTGCTGGTTCAACGTGCGAGGAGCAACTGGCGTTGACAACGAAACGGGCGTGTTACTTAAGCAATGATCAATTAGGATATTCGATTCGTTCTCTGAATGGGCAATTTTTTTCAAATTTTATTCTTTTTTAGACTTTGACGGTACACTCAATGATCGTTTTCGTTTCAAAATTGATTTGTTATTTTCACACGTTGGAGTGCCCTTTTGCGTGACTAATTTTGAATCCGTCGATGGTGTTTTATATATATGTTCATTAATTTCTTTATGTGTTGACATTATAACCGAATCCGGTGAAGGATTTACATCAAAATCTGTTCGTTTGGGTTTTTTCTGTCATGTTTTTTAGCTATTCTCGGTTTGTTATTTTTTCGCAAAATTTATAGATTTTTTATAACTTTTTTATTTTTATAAGCGTCACGATTTAGGGACATGTTTACGGCCATAATATGATAACACGTTCCTACTGACGGACAGCTACACGATTCTTTTGGGTATAATATGTTACTGAATTTTTTTTGATTTTACGCCTTCAACCAGAAACAAAACATATTTTATTTTATTTGATTGTCTTTTCCGTCGGCCAAATATTGCTGTGATAATATGGGCTCCTCGCATTTTCATCATCTTCCTTATCAAGAATTAATGTAGTATTCATTGTTGTTATAATATTTTCTTGTTGTGCATCATTTTCAACATCTAAACTTTCTACTTCCGTTTTTGATTCGTTATCACTTGTTACCACAGCAGAAATATCATTCACATTACTATTTTTTATTGAAGACAGTTCCAATCGAACATTTTCGAGAATTTCTTCTACGGACTGGCAATTACGTTTTATATCAATATCCTCGATGTCTAATTTTGCAAACTGCCACTTGTTCTTCAATTTACATTTGCCTGCACCGGCGCGACCACACTGAATTTGGGTGTCTTCGTAATTTTGCAAAAAAAAAACATAGTTAATATAATTATGTCTGTTGGCTGTTCGCGTCTGCGTTGCATGGCCTTCAAAGCAGTATTCATGCTTTCCGCAGGGTTGAATGTAACGCCGGAATATGCGTTATAAATGCCAAACTTATCCAAAATTGATCTCATCGAATGTTTTAGAATGACATTTTTTATATGTTTTTCAAAATAACAGGCAAATTCTTGAGACCGCAGATTCGAATATTTTATTAAATTTGTGTTAAAAGTTTCATCATTTTCGGATCGAAGTAACTCATCAATATGCCTTACGTAAATATATGTGTCGTCTTTTGTTGCTTTTTTATTTTGCAGCCAACGTTTAACATCCTGTTTTATGTGGTTCCAGCAAAATATTGATTGTACATTTGGTAACACATTTTTAATAGCATTAATAATTCCTAACTCCCTATCTGATATTATTGGGTGTTTATGACTGCCTAAATTTGGTGCTTTAGATTTAAGTACAGCTAAAAAACGTTCATGATGTTTTTGGTCTCGTTTTTCATGAAGCATAAATGCTAAAGGTATCGTTTTATTTCCTTCAAATAGTACATGATGATATGAAAATACCGTAACAAATAATTCGCCAAGGTTGTATGTAGTATCAATATAACATTTTACTGTTGCGCCCATGTCGTTTTTTAAGAGTTCGTTAAATTTTGCAAGTAACTCTGTCATCCCAACAATACAAACGAGCGACGGATATATGTCAATTTGATGTACAAATGTTTCTAATTGGTACGAAATTTCTAATAAGTTATAAATTGAATCTTGCGATAGCCTAATGTTATGCTGTGTTTTATATATGTGATTTCTCACTTGATCTTCATTTCTAGATGTTGAAATACCAATATCAAGTCCATTTGAAGCCTTGTTCAATAATTCCGCATGTATTACAAGCGGGGTTTTTGAGAGATTGTCCGCTTGACTTTTAATTTCTTCTATCACAAATGGTTTTGTTGGGAAATATTCTTTGCCAGATTTGCTGTTACCATGTGGGGTAGGCGTTGCCTCCGACGCAGAACCTAGGTAGTGAAGCAAAATATAACGATCGGAATGTGGCAATTCATACACATGGCGTTGAAACAATGCACTGTATCCTTTTGGATAAGTTTTGTCTTTAATTTTGTAGATCGTTTTAATTAATTTCGGAGTTTGTGATTTTCTTGGATGTTTCTTGCAACCATCATTCTTCCAAAACTATCTATCACATAAAACATCTTTCTTGTGGGGCAGAGAATGGCTATCAACTAAATATATTTCGCTGCCGTTTTCTAGAAAACTGAGAAATAATGTCGTTTATTATGACAATTGGACAGTGGAAATCAATGTATATGCAGAACAATTGTACAATATTAGCAACAATGACTACCTTAAATATTTTAAAACTTGTAACTAGTATTCCTAATGCTTGGCGTGGCAGATTTGATATAGTTCCGCTGACCACTCTGAATGACCACAGCAATTAAACCCATGCGGTGCGGGGTCGTAAACTACGCGCAGACCCCGCCATACCTGGCCGTATCTCGCCCACAATTTGGCCGCCGATTTGGCCGCCGGTACGGCCATTTGGCCGTTAAATACGGATTACAGTCAAAACGGCCCCAGTCCAAAACGGCCCCAGTCCAAAACGGCCCACTTTGTCCAAAACGGCCCCATAAAAATGACCAAAACGGCCCCAGTCTGACCAAAACGGCCCCAGTCCAAAACGACCCCAGTAATGTAACTATAATTAATGATAATTCACCCACCCCCCCCCCCCCCCCCCGCCCACCCCCACCCAGTCTGACCAAAACGGCCCCAGTATTGTAACTAGAAATAATAATAATTTCTAACAGTGATGTTATGCTCTACACTGTTTGCAACATCCAATGGACATAGAATTAGTACTTTGGTACATGTAGCAAAATCGATTATAAGTAATGTATGTGAGCAATAGTGTTTGTTGTTATAGGCATTATTAAGAGCCTATCAATTTATCGCCACGAAAAAAAGATATGAGTTTAACAAACAATGTGGCAAAAATAACCCCGCACACTCTGATCATGGCCTAAAATCGATGATATTAAACAACAGAAATCGAGTCTGCGTCACAGGTTGCAGTCCTGTACCTGGGATGTTGAAAATGAAAACGAATGAAAAATATTGATTGCAATATGAAGGCCATTTTAAGGAAATTGTAGATTTACACTCTATATTTTCCATAAAATTGCCTTCATATTGCCTTCCATTTTTTATTTTTTATTTTCTACATCCCAGGTACATTACTGCAACCTGTGGTCTGCGTAAGGCTGAAATGCCTTTGAACAAGATATTATGTCCCATAATGAAACATTCAAGTTTCGTTTGATGTGGCCTAGTTAGCCAGATCAGAGAATGTTGTACTGATGCGGCGTTTTGATTGATGTTGAAAGCCGAGCCGCAACATGTCACATTTAGTCAAGGCAATGCGCTGTCGCGTGTTGTCTGTAAATTGTAATACGTGCAATAAGGAATATATAATATGCCAGATGTATTTAGAGCCTCGCCCATCCCGTTTCCTGAGCCTTGCCAGATATTTTTTCCCATTCACGGCACTAACCTACTATTCTCTATATTGTTGAAAATTATAAAAAATAGACCAGCAGACAACAGACTGAAGTTTTCCGATCTACATCACAGAGCTCCAATTTAGATGCGTGATTTGGGGGGTAAACGTCTCAATAAAAAAATGGCAAGTTGGTAGTGCTTCAGAATCGTCTTTTCGAGACGATTCTAAAGAGCACCCTACTTGCTATTTTCAGTAAAGAAATAAATGTCTCAATAAAAAAAATGGCAAGTTGGTAGTGCTTTAGAATCTTTTTTTTTTATAAATTGTGCGTAGCGTAAAGTTGAAGTAAATAAAGGACTTTTTGATACGCCGCGGCCACATGTGAAATATGGTATCTGTAAGAAATCAACACGGTAGTGTGATAACTGCGTGTAGACATACGCCGGACGGCATACATGCGGTTCAATTGCATAATCAGCGCACCGCGTTTGATGAATTTCCATGGATCATCGCCTTTCACGGCGGTGTCTGCGTCTGAATAATGCCCATATTTTAACCGATCAGTGAATGCGCAATTAATTGAATTAATTGTTCTGGATTTGCGAATGTTCTATTTGTCAAAAGTAGAAATATGCCATGTGATTTAGTAACTTAGGATATCCAGGCGCGGATACAGAAATAATTGTAGGGGGGATCTGTAATTAAAATTCGGCATAGCCGACCTCTGTGAGCGCGAAATCGTAAAGTAGGGGGGTCTGGGGGTCCTCTCCTCCCCCAGGAAATTTGTAGATGCCAGATCGCCGCAGATGCGATTTCCTGACACCTAGGCCACGAAAAAAGTCATCCAACTATTCGAGTATTGTAGATTTTCGTTTTTTTGTTTTTTTTTGCCGGGAGCAAGGGGGGGGGGGGGGTGCGGGGGGGGGGGGTGAGGTGGGGTTTGTTCGGGGGGGGGGGTAAGGGGGGGGGGGTCCGGACCCCTGGACCCCCCCCCCTGTATCCGCGCCTGATATCCGCGTAATTTCATGAAATACGTTTACAAAATCCACAATATTTTTCATGAATGACGTAAAAAGTTGACACAAAAATCTGAGTACATGCCGAATTTAGACCTGGCAATTTCTGACTCAATTTATGCAATCCTTTTTACATTTTGTAAATATATTTTATGTAATTAATATGTCCGACGTTAAAATCATATGGCGTGTCTCAATTAGTATACGTCGGTGACTGGCAAAATGTAGACCCAAATCAGACGGTGCATCCGCGCTGTACATATACACTATATTGATTAAACGGGAATATTCAATGTATTCGTCCGAAAATAATACATGTATTACGATTGTACAATACACATACATTACATGATCATCTTTCTTGATTGATTGAACTTATATTTAAGGGTGCACGTGGGTATTGGCTCGAAGAAATTCCATACCTGGATCATCTTGCTTGTTAGATTAATAAATTATATATATTTAGACAGATTTGTTGTAATTAAAACAAATAAATTAAAACCGAAACAAACCGGATCCAAATATGGGCCGCTATTTTCCATCTATGAATATTCATGAGTTAGCGGTCACGTGACATGGCTGAGCATCGCTACTACAGAGGTCATGTGGTTCCGGATATTCGAATAGCCAATGGAATATTCGAAAATAGGTTTTGCCATCCGTACCAATTAACATGCAAGTGATTACATAAATACTGCCGTTAAACGTAAAAATATGTTAATCGTTGCATTACTTACGTGACAGTAAGTTTGGACTTAATTTATTCTGGAATACTGGATACATTTAAAGAATTTGTTTTTTTATTTTATTATGTTGATACACATGTATTTTCTTTTGTTAAATACATTCTGTTTGCGATAGAAACAAGAGTTTGATTGCTTATAATGTATCAACATAATAATATATATATAATTGTTTTTACTTTTAGGATTGACAGTGCGTAAATAACAGTGGTGCAGGGTCCCCAACATAAACAGGAAAGACAACAGAGTAACTAAATGCAGAATATGATTGAGAAATGTGCACATGTCCCAAACTGCTAAGTAAACATCTACAAGGTCACAGTCAATGGTTAAGGTCATGATATCGGTGGGTGTAGTGTGAGCATGCTTATATGTATCAATTATTAATTTGCAAAATTGTGTTGTAGACACTAAGGACAAATAAAACAAAATGGCAGCAATACAGCTATATACAGCTGCAGTCTTCAACAAGGTCAAATAAAATGCAATCCACAACCTGCGGTGTGCGATCCTTAACAACACAAGAACTAAGAGCACACAGAAAAATATTACAGAATGCAACAAAAGCCCCACAAAACAGGAATGACTAAGAAAATAACGATCCATTGTGAAGTTATTGTGGATTTTAGAAACTTGCACATATATTTATTTTTAAGATTTATTTTTGGGAAAACTATGATGAAATATTAGTTTTGGCCCTTTAAAGGTAAAAAGGTAAAATAAATGGAAGTCTATGTCTCATTAAACACTTCTAATTCACAAAATATACAGAGAAAACATATAATAATAATACACTATAACTGGGGCCGTTTTTGACTGGGGCCGTTTTGGTCAGAACTATGGGGCCGTTTTGGTCAACACTGGGGCCGTTTTGGACAAAGTGGGCCGTTTTGGACAGAACTATGGGGCCGTTTTGGTCAACACTGGGGCCGTTTTGGACAAAGTGGGCCGTTTTGGGCTGGGGCCGTTTTGGACTGGGGCCGTTTTGACCTGCTACCTTAAATACACATGTCCTGAAATTCACAACAACAACAAATTTCAAGGTGAAAATATTCCAGTTGTTTTGTCGAGACTAAATAGAAATGAAATTCCCACTAATAAGTCCAGCAGTTCAGACGCCAGTTCATGCTCATCATCAGGAGGTTTCTCAGCCAAAATTTTGGAACCCACTATTGTTTAGCTATAAATGGGAACATGAATTTCCAGAAGGAAAACGAGCTGGAATCCTGAATCAAAACCAGATAACGGAAGAACAATTTAGACAGAAGCCACAAGTAAGTATCAAAGGATAAACACCTTATGATTTCACTCTTGCATAGCAAAACTGAAACCAAAAGTTGTTTACACAAGGAAGCGAAGTGGTGTCGTAGTTAATTGTTTATTACCTACTATCTGTTCCACGTTTTGCTGCAGACCAAACTTTTGACTTGTAAACTCCAACTCTAAATATCTGTTTAAATGTATTTACAATGCTGTATATCCCGTTTAATACAATAATTACTGGGTTGTAATGATGTCACCAGTGCAGTTAGTACACAGAAACGTGTCAACACGCTTGATGATGTGTCGTATCGTCGGGGTCATAAGGATTGTATGGCTGCCTTGTAGATGGAGGCGCATTTTGCCTAAAGAGAATAACTATCATTTTGACAAAGTAAAAAACAAAATACAAACGTTTTAAATCTATTTGTATTACTCTTTTCTAACTGCATACAAAGATACTCGTACAGACAATCGGTATTGAAAGAACAAAAAAAAAATCACTACACCAATAACAACAGCGGCTATACTTTTTCTACTTTTTGGTCGACAGTATATTTTTGGCAACCTTCCAGCCTGCTGTGCGCGTGCCCTGGAAAATCATCACTTTGGCAGACGGTAAAATAAAAAATGTGTAAACTGGTATTTTTTGGGGCTAAAAATGTATTTTATGAATAACACATTTTGGGAATAGTGAAAATGACATAATTTTATTGATTTATTATTTTTTAACCATTTCGTACATTTCTAATCTCCATTTTTCGCCAAGCGAACTGCTTTGACATTTCTGTCACTACGGTAAACAATGTGATGCGCGCGCATCTCCGCTATGTCGTAAAATAACCCGAAAAAATGCTGTTTACTGGGCCGGACGAAAACAGGTAGTGGACGATTTCTGGCAGTGTTGGGATATAGTAGCGTTGCGTATAGCCCCGGGTTCCATTTATTTGCGGTAAACACTTTCCAGCATAAACGAACAACCGTGCCACCTATCGGTAGCTTACAAATGTAAATGTGTAACCAGGACGATGTTTTTGTACTGGTAGCGATGACCATAGATCCACCATTTACTACTCGCCTATCTGCCACCATAGTAAACCGCTGTTCATAAAT
The DNA here is from genome assembly GCA_029237695.1 of Conchocele bisecta. Classification (NCBI taxonomy): domain Eukaryota; kingdom Metazoa; phylum Mollusca; class Bivalvia; order Lucinida; family Thyasiridae; genus Conchocele; species Conchocele bisecta. Next base: position 18,270,778 of record CM055271.1, read on the forward strand.
GATCGTAATATCACATTTAAATCAAATATATTGGCCATAACACACCTAGAATGTTTCGAAAAATGCTTATTCTTTCTAATTATAAACATAAAGACCTTCTCAATATCGATTTAGTTAGAGATAATAGATTCTGATTATCACACAATACTCCGCTATGGACTCTATTTGCGTAATTTTAACAGGTGCGCTCATATTTAGGTCATGGAAACAAAAACTAAAAATAAGTATTTAATCCACTTTTCAATCTGATTTTTGTGTGTATTTTGTCATAAAATGCATTGTATTATCTATAAAAACAATTTTAACCATTGTTTAACTCATTTCAATTTGTAAAAAATGCTTTTGAACATCGACCTAGTTTAACAAAACGCAGCTCCACAACGCATGGAATACGAACTGAGGTTCAACCAAATATAGAACGGGAAATCCCTCCCAAAGATGTCCCCCACAGGGATTTCCCCGTATCTAGTGGCGGTTTTAAGCACAAAACACTTCAACTGACCCACTGGCAGCCTCAAATTTATTTCCCCGCTAGATGGCAAGGGAAGTAACCACCTTAGTAACGAGTTAACTCCCGCATTTCCGTGGTTCCCGGCTTCAGTATTTCGCTACATAGCACGCACGGGATCCAGACGGTAAATTTCCTAACTTCCTGCTTCGGCGGGGAGCAAGTTTTCAAGAACAAAGTTTAAATTGAACGAATATTTACCGAATTATATATGGAAGAGGAGACTAGTGAAGATGTAAGTCAATAATCACTGCCACAATTTAGGCATGGATATGTTTTCCCCGCGTTTTGTGCCAAAATATACGATGTTTCGGGTGCAGCAAGCGTACCAGTTGCCGATAGATGATTGCCGAGGTGTACTATTTTGGAATGAAACGTACTAAAACTGTGTATATATTATATAGGGTATTGTAGGTGGGTCCATATTAGATGTTTTCATACTAATTTTTAAACGGATATACCCTTTCAAAATAAATATCTATTAATAATTTGAAATTGATCCAGCATGAAAATTATTGATTTCCAACCCTGCACAAAACTAGAAAATGTGTTCATTGAACACAATGCCCCCTCGTACCACTGTGAAAGTGAAACATTTTAAAACTTAAACGCACTTACCAAACAAACATTTCGGACACATGCACAGACATGGATAACACATACAATGCACAGTCTACATAAATTGGTGGGGGTATAAAAATATACATGCCGTCGATAGTTGGCAGCTAAGTATTAGTTAGACGATGTGTTAAATTTGGATATTGTTATTAATATATATAGTTAACTGCCCATGATAAATATTAATTTTTGTTCAAGAATCTTTGATGACTTCTATAAATCTGCATATTGGAAATACAGTGAATTTATAGATTTTCTGTAAATTTAGAACTTTCTTTGACCTGATAAATTGTTGTAATCGGGTTGGCCGGGAAATACCGGGGGCGGGAATTCCCGGCGGGAAAAAATCAACAACTTAATAATTACCGTATTCTTGCGATTATAAGTCGCACTTTTTTTACTCAGATTTGTATCCCAGAAAGCCCCTGCGTCTTATAAATACATGTAGATACATGAGCATTTTTTTTCCACCCGAAATATTGAAATAAACGACCAAAAATCAAAAAAATAAAATGCGTTCCTATATTTGTTGTTGTTGTTGTTGTTGTTGTTAGTCTTTGGGGTAAAATCCGGTATTGGAAAAATGGATTCGTATTCTAACCAGTTCGCGCCTTACTCGTTCCGGCCCTGTGTCACATTCGGTACACATTTTCTATACCGAAGGCGAACAGTGTATACCAAGATCAGATCCAGTTTGCTGATTTAGCTTATTTTTAAAATGGCATGTTCGTACCCCAACCAGTTCGCCCCATATTCACTACGGCCCTGTATCGGGAACACATAATTGACTGAAGTTCCGAGTTAATGGTCTATACATTTATTATTGGGAATGCACATTGATTTACAAGCTGATCTGTGTCTACAATATGTACAGTGGGCTTCGATTATAGACAAGAAGGGTTTCCCATGTGTTGACAATGTGTAATTTGCGGTGTTTGCCAGTTATTTTGAAAGGTGAGAAACTGAGAACTGCCTAATTGCCATCTTTAATCTCAGTCGTGTCAAACATCAATTACTAAATTTTCGGCACAAGCCATTTCTCGTGTGAAGTGGTCAGATTTGTTTTCTTAGTGAGAACCTGTCGCGATAATTGAGTCATATTCTGATTACGTGTTGACATTGAGAAGATGTTCTCAAACTGACAGTAGGGTTAAATACCACCGAAAATTCTTGTTTTCTCATATCGCATTTTGAACAGTATCCTCTATATATTGTCAAACTTGCACAAACAGCACTTTTTATAGCCATTTAACCGTATTGCTGTTGCACAATAATCTCACAAAATCAGAATGGGAAGAATCATGATTACATGAATTGGTCCGAAACTTCCAGGGTACGAAAAATAAATAAAAAACTGCGCTGTGAATTAGTATTAAATAACAACAATAACTTGGCGATTAATTCTATTGGTCCGAAACGTCCAGGGTACGAAAAATAAATAAAAAACAGCGCGGGGAATTAGTATTAAATAACAACAACAACTTGGCGATTAATTCTATTGGTCCAAAACGTCCAGGGTACGAAGCTTGTGAGTGACCAAAAAAACAGCGCCTGGTAGTATTTATAAACAACAACAACTACCACTCTGCGATTTTTTTTGTTTTTGTTTCTACTTACACACTTTGTTGACTTTGTTGACTAGGGGAACTCAATAAGCTCTTGCAGCTTGTTATCCCCCTCAAATACTTCTTGGTAAATAATTACTTTCGCCACTTCCGGTCTGAGATAAACTTAATATACTGCTGTAATATCAAATCTCTTGGTGAGCCACAGTTTATCTAAGTTTGTCTTGAAGGACATCACTGTCTCTGCATTGACAAGTTCCGATGGTAAGCTATTCCAAACGTTAATAACACGATGTGCAAAAGAGTTCAAACGAATAGACTTGTTTGCACGAGGTTTGGTCAATTTGTAGTTGTGACCTCTCAGGTTTAATATATTTTCCGATAATGTAAAAAACACACTTGCGTCAATGTTGTCAATATGGTGAATTATTTTATAAACTTCGATAACGTCAAAACGCCTTCGCCGATAATCCAATGACGGAAGATTAAGTGCAGTAAGGCGCTCCTCATTTGACATTCCTTTGTAGTTCTGGAACTAGTCTAGTAGCCCTACGCTGTGCATTTTCTACTAGTTGCTTATTTTTATTTGTAATAGGATAATATATCAAATTACCATAGTCTAAGTGTGATCTCACTAACGCCTTGTATAGTGTTAAGAAACTATCCTTATCAATATAAGCAAATTTCCTCTTAATTAGACCAATGATTCTGTTGACTTTGTTCACCATTGTACTTATATGTTCATCAAATTTCAAATTTGATTTAAATAAAATTGCCAAATCTTTTTCTCTGTCCTCGGTGTTTAAAGTATGGATAGTAGCATTATTTTCAGTCATCATATAATCATGTGTTTGGATGTTGTTCCCGTAGCTAACTACTTTACACTTTTGGATGTTAAATCTCAAAAGCCACTCCTTACTCCACTGACAAAGCTTGTTAATATCTTCTTGTAGTTCTCTCCTGTCTCGTTCAGTTGAAATAGTTTTGTATAATTTACAATCATCTGCAAACAATCGACATGTGCTTCCTACAACTTCGGGTAGATCATTCACAAATATTATGAAAAGTATAGGTCCTAGTATAGATCCTTGTGGTATTCCAGATATAACTTGAGTCCACTCAGAAGCACTTCCATTAATTACTACAGGCTGCTTTCTATTATTTAGAAAGTCACCTAGCCATTTTAGTAGGTTTCCAGATATGCCATATCCTTGAAGCTTCTGAACCAAACGTCTGTGTGGAACACTATCGAATGCCTTACGAAAATCTAGGTACACTGTATCGACTTGTCTGTCAATATCTAAAGCTTCAGTCCAGTCCTCCATTACTGCTAACAATTGTAAAATAGTACTTCTATTCTTTCTGAATCCAAATTGACAGTCTGATAGTAGATTATGCTGGTTCATGTGTTCAACAATTACTTCTCTAATATTTTTCTCCAGTATTTTACAAATCACAGAAGTCAATGATACTGGTCTATAGTTTCCAGGTTCCGATTTGTTACCTTTCTTGAATATACATGTAATATTTGCTATTTTCCAGTCCAATTTTCCAGGTACAATTCCACTTTTTAATGATTTGGTAAATATTTCACATAGTGGTAAGTATAGCTGCTCTGCACTCCTTTAAGAATAATGGGTGGCTATTATCTGGACCACAACCCTTAGATATATCTAAGTTTCTCAACTGTTTAAGAATTTTATCTTGTGAAATATTAATCTCACTAATTCCATCTACACCTGCTATTTTCGGTTGAAAAGTAGGGAGGTCCGCGTTACCTTCCACTGTGAATACTGATGCAAAGAATGAACTTAAAGTGTCTGCCTTTTCTTTATCACTAGTTTTCACATTACCGTCTTTGTCAATTAATTCTCCGATATTGCTTTTACTCTTTGTTTCATCTTTCACGTGGCTCCAAAATGATTTAGGAGAACGCTTTACACTCTCTGCCACTCCTTTATGATATTTTTTCTTTGGATATCTGATTGCATTCATAGCACCATTTCGCTATTTACAATAATCCTCATAATCACTATAGCTATGCGAATATGAAAACCTTTTCCATGCATATTTCTTTTTTACTTTTCTTTGGCAATAGTAGTCCATCCATTTTGGCTTTCGATTTTTACCTGCTACACTAATGTGTTTCGTTGGTACATGTGTGTCGATACACTTATAGATATGATTTATGAAGAATTTCCAAGAATCTTCCATATTCAAGTCCGCCATTTCATTCCACTCAATTTGCCCTAGGTAGTCTCTTATACTGAGGTAGTCTCCTTTGAAGACATCAGGTCGTGAATTTGCGGATGATGCAACCGTCACCACACAATTGACCTCAAAAGTTGTACATGTTCATATTTTTTTTAAAAAATTGAGGGCGCCTTATAGACCCATGTAGACTTTTTCCCCCAGATTTTGGAGTGAAAATAGGGGTGCGACATATACAATACATGATTGCGACTTATAATCGCAAGAATACGGTAGATATATGGGTTAATTACAATGTATAGATCTGTTTCATTCCCAACTAGGAGTAGTCATCAGGTGGAATATTTGGCAACCGTGACATTTATATTTTGGTTGTATTATTTTTTTGTAAATTACTTCTTCATTTTTTAGGAAGCATCTGAGTGTCTGCTAGATACAATTCACGTCATCATGATCAGACTATGTTTAGACAACATGCTGTTTATTGTCAACCTTCTCCCACACTAATATTCGGTATCAAGAAATGAGAATAAATGATCTTAGCATGCATGATGTGCATCCACATAGACTCTTACAAGTCTTATACATGTATGACTGACAATGTACAGTTGTTTTATACTTTGCATTTGTATTACTTATTTGCATTATTATTATGACATTTATTTAACGTGAAAACCACCAAGATTCATATTTCCCGGTATTTCCCGCCGTCCTGGGAAATACTCTTATTTTCCTGGGAAATACTCTTATTTCCCGGGAAATTGCCAACCCTGGTTGTAATGGTTGCAGTCGCCATTCTACAAGTCTTTTCTTCAGAGACTTATGAATTCTTATGTAGAAGAGTCGCCCTGGACGGTGATAGAAATAAGCAGTGATTCTGATTGTTCTACTTAGCCGCCATCTGAAGTTGGAAATTTGCGTTATTTTTTTTTCAGAGATTTGCGTTAAGGTTTTTGGGTACTCATTATCTCTGCAACCGTAAGTCGGATTGACTTGAAACTTCATATACTTATTAATCATCATTATCCATATTTTCATTCTATCCAACATCCATGCAACAAACTACACTTGTAGTTATATTTCAGCATTAATTATGCCCCCCTATACGATAGCAATGGAGACATATTGGTTCGGTCTTGGAAGTAATTCCGTCCATCTGTCTGTCCGCATCAAGAAGATTGTATGAGTATGTCTATTATGCTACGGGGCATAGTTTGTGTTTTACAAACACAATTTCTAGTTATATCTTATGGTTTAAGTGTAAGGTACTATTTAATCTCTGTGTTGTTTAGTTCCTTGGCATAACAATCATTGAATTTGTGTACTTTAACAGATGTTGTGGTCAGTTGGTTTTGATCGTGGCGGCCATTTTAAAGAGGCTATTTACAATAAAATAAAAACAAATACAAAGCCAGTAGGCCTAAACTGATTGAAACGCGACAGTTTTTGTTATAATTATTTTCTGCATTACCAAAATATGGGTGGGGTATTTATCAATTGTATTGCTGTTTCTCATTTTTACACAAAAATATATGAAAATACATGTAACAAAATATAAAAATGTTGAAAAAATACAAAGGTAACAATTTTGGCAAGGGATATAGATCTAAAATGACCATTTCTGTCAGAAAGTCGTGTTTCGGTAACATTGGCCCAATGATTGGGAGTTTCGGCAGAATCGAAAATACAAATCCGAAAAGTAATTTTGGCATAACTTTTTTATTTGTTGTTCAAATTGAAAAAGATTTCTTCTAGTTAAGACCATTGTCTTCATAACCCATATAGATATAAAGCCTACAGTGACTTTTTACTAAAACCTCTGTCGTGTCTAGTACTGGCTCAAGAAATAATTAAAAATGTATGGTCGAGGCGCCAGTTTTCGGGGGTAGTCGGGGTATTCAAATATTTTGTAATTTATAGACATGTGTGCAGCCGCGATGTGCTTTACGTCAGGTGATTAAAATAAGCATGACTTGACGTACATTATGTCCTTTAAAATGCCACCAAATCCAGTTTTTATGTCTTCAAACTAACCTGAATGGTTGCAAACTGATAGGTTGCTATGAAATCGTCCTAATAATAAAAATCTGCCTACTCTAATCACTCAAATAACCCACCATAGACCATTCCGCTCTACCCACAGCCAATTGGCTAGTCCGCTATTTAGACTCCTCCTATTATTTTTAGGACGCTATACAGGGTGCAGGTATATTTTGTATCTCCCATAATTTCGTTCGAATTTTGAATTTCTGCCGTGTATTGTACCTTATTTGTCATTTGATATTGTTCAGTACATATTACTATCACTCATTCGTGTTGCGTGATTATTCTCCATTGCGTTTTTTGGGGTTTTTCACTGTCTTTTTTTCTGTGTCACGTATTTTCGCGGTTCGCGTGTACGTTTTTTCGTACCCTAACGGGTTCGTCCCTTAGTGGATTCGTTCCCGTGACACATTTTTTGTAGCGTATTGCGGGGTATTCTATCGGGTTTTGTATTACAATACCGGTTAGCATGCCGCAATTACGCTCTGCTTGTGGGCACATGACTTCTCCGTGGGACACCCATAAGGACAGGTGCTTATGCCTGTGGCGGGTGTTGCAAGGAGAGGCCATGTGAGTTGTCTGTCCGTTGGACGGATACGACGTGGGGTAAGGTAATTGGGTATCGTAGGACCATATCTCACGTTCTAAGTAGTCTGTGGCCGCTTTCCAGCTCTTGGGAGCGGTGGGGCCTTCCAAGGTTGGTAAGGCTTCGGAGGGTGTGCCAGATGGGATCCCCCATCGGGGGGATCTGGTTCCGTTGAGAAAGTTCGGTCAGGTTCTCTGACTTCGAAACTTTGCTCAGGTGATAGGCCGGTGATCCAATGCAGGGGATACTGGGCTGCTGGGTCCGGTACTGATCTCATATCACCCGGTTCCCATAGAGCTATACCTATCACAAGGGCGGTTCGGCCGTTCTTGATAATATATCACCCGGTTGAAGCTGACCCAGCCTCTCTCAGTAGAGGCGCCCGGTACCGGGCACCGGTACCGGGCACCGGGCACCGGGCACCGGGCACCGGGCACCGGTCACCGGGCACCGGTCACCGGGCACCGGGCACCGGTTATATCACCGGGCACCGGGCACCGGGCACCGGGTTATGGTTACGGCACCGGGCACCGGTTATGTCACCGGGCACCGGCACCGGGCACCGGGCACCGGGTTATGCACCGGGCACCGGGCCGGTTCTCCGGGCACCGGGCACCGGGCACCGGTTAGGTCACCGGGCACCGGGCACCGGTTATGTCACCGGGCACCGGGCACCGGGACACCGGTTATGTCACCGGGCACCGGGCACCGGTTATGTCACCGGGCACCGGGCACCGGTTATGTCACCGGGCACCGGGCATTATGTCACCGGGCACCGGGCACCGGGCACCGGTTATGTCACCGGGCACCGGTCACCGGGCCGGGCACCGGGCATCGAACCGGGCACCGGTCACCGAACCGGGCACCGGGCACCGGGCAGCCACCGGGCACCGGGCAGCTACCGGGCACCGGTTTAACACCGGGCACCGGGCACCAGACTCTCCCTGGACAGCCTGCTGCTTCCGGTAGGAAGACGTTCTTGTCTTCGGTTGGTCTTCGTTCTACGTGTTCACGTAAGTCGAGGAGTCGATCTCGTCGTAGGTCAGGATGGGGTTAGTTCTTCGAGGGTTTGGGTCTACATGTAGTACTAGCTTGGCAGTACATATACTATTTGGATCGATACAGTACAGTTCTGTTGAATCAGATTCCACGTATGTGGTAGATGACTGCCAGTCTAGGGTTGCTGCGGCAGGTGTTGATCACATTCACCCGGTCACAACGTACCCTAACTCTCGCAGGAGAGGTGCCGGTTTTGTGTTACGGGCACCGGGCACCGGGCACCGGGCACCGGGCAGGCACCGGGTACCGGGCACCGGGGTAGACAACCATTTCTGACCGGGGTGTTCGTGGGTTCGTATCCTGTGTACATATTTTGTTTTGGTATCCGGCTCCTCGAGATCTAGCTCTTCCGTTCTCGGAGGAGACGGTCGAGGTGGTATTGGACGCCGTGGTGCTTTGGCTCCGTATTTGTCTGGCCTGCTCCTTATTCGAGTGTATATGAGTTCGAATTCCCAGTCTATATTCAGGACTCGACACACGATACAGTTATGATGGTTCAGTTGGCTAAGATTCTGGAGTTCCTGTCTAAGTCCTAGTACTTAGTGGGTTTGTCGGCTCTTTCACAGCTGGTGGTTTTGCCAGTGGAGCCTCCCATATGGGTACTTCCTCGGATGGCTGTTTGTGAGGCTGATTCGGTGGTGGTGGAATTGCCGGAGTTGTCGTGGTTTAATTTCTCTCCTACAGTAGGGCTTCTTGTTACGTACATTGGGGAGCTTTAGGTAGGATTTGGCCACTGCGGGGTTCCTAGTGCCCAAAACTTTGATCGCCACTCTGGGGTCTAAGTTCTACATGCCCTCTATGTGATATGGTTTTGAGATCTCCGTTTCTGGACAAGGACGCCGCAGCGTTTGGGATATCTTCGGCTCCTGGTCCTGGTTCGCGTTTGCGAAGGCATGGGTGTAGGCTGTTAAGTCGATTGTGGCTATGCCAACTTTCGATTTATGTTTGAATCAGTATGATTCATCGTCTCTGGACGCAGTGCTTCAGTCGGCGATTTTTCTTGAACGGCCTTAGTTTTGCTTCGTTCGCCTCTTTTGACCTCTGATAATTGTGCGATCGAACGGCCAAAGGGCAGCTACGGTCCCGATGGTCCCTTCCGCTGCTCCTTCTTGTCTACCTCCTGTGGGGTCGTTTCCCCTGACGGGGGTATTTTCAAGGGTTAAGTAGAGTCTCTCTCTTGAAGTATAGTGCTATAGAGGAAGTTCGGGACGTGGTCGGAGCGCCATTTGCCCGGTAGGACTGGGTTGTTTCCATAGATCTGCGGGTCTCGTACTTCCACGTGCCCTTCCGCAGATGCTTTCGAAGTTTTAGTTGTTTCCGATTTTTGTGTCTTTTAGATCTAGAGTAGTCGTAGTTGGTTCCCACACAGGATTTTTCTTAGATGGGAATGAGCTTATTGACCGATCTATCAGTCATTCATAGTACCTTTGGACAGGGTGCGTGGCATCTTGTTTTAGTGTCCGGGTACTGGTCACAGGTTCTCTGTCAGCTAGGAAATTTCTGCACTCCTGGACTTTCGGGGTGCGCAGAATAGGGGAAGGTTATGTTTGCGACCTCCAGTATTACTTACTAGGGCTATGGAGGCCGCACCCCGATCCTTTGGATCGGTCTCTGCTTAGGATCACCATCTTCCTACGTTGTATCAGATGGTGGGCAGTGGAGGTCTGGTTCCTACAGGGATTTCCCATAGTGTTACCTCCTCCTACTCGCTTTCTGTCCACAGACGCTTCGTGAGAAGGCTGGGGGGTTCATTGGAGCCCTACATCGGTGTGTTGGTGGTCAGTGCAGGAAAAACTCAGGGACACATCAACATGTTTTAGCTTTTGGCAGTGTTCCGGGGGTTGACAGCGGCGGATTCTGTTCTGCACGGACAGGTGTTATGGTTTCTGCGGTCATCTCCGGTTCTGACGGAATGGCTTCTGCATCCGTTGGTGTCCAGTGCTATCTTGTCCGGATGGGGGTATCCATTTGTGGTTTTGTTGCGGCAAGGCTCAAACGTCGGTTTTATTTTTTCCACTGTTTGCGCCCACGTACCGATTCGGTTTTTTCAATTTACTCGTTCCAGTATAACTTCGGACCCATGTACTGCATGTTGGACATTGCTAAGGAAGTGATTTGAGATACCAAATGTTCGTGTTTATATAAGATCGCATGTATTTCACTCAATTGTAATTATTATAACAAGCGTCCGTTAATGATTATGGCATTTACGGATCGATTCATGTCAGGCATATAATTGGCTAATTAATAACAAGAGTATTTTTGTGATTTCACGTCACACTGTCGTTAATTGGTTGACCACGGCTTACGTGGTCGGCTTTGACGGTATTCCGCGATTGTTGTAACACGGTTACCGGCGGCATGTTTTGATCACTTTGTATGTGTGAAAAACTTACTTGTGCCAATTAAGTTTGACCAGACTTTACGACGCCCGCTGTTCATATTGCATATCGACATTACAGTATAATGTGTATTTATTATACCATCGGGACTTGTTTTCCACATCGATATAAACGAAATGTCGACATTTCCGATATCGATATATCAGGTATGTAATGTATGAGTTATATAGCAGTTCGGCGGGACCACTAGCGTATATCGACATAAGCAGGTATATCGATGTAGGCAATGTCGACATAACGCGTATCGACTGTATATAATACATGCTGTTGTTACTCCATCATTTCTGAAGCGATTGGGTTTTTCAAAATGTTTATTGTGTTAGATGGAAGCACACTGCTGTTTGCACATCAGCAGTTTCTCCTATGACCGAGATTTCTCCCTCAGATACTTTATCCCTTCTCACATGATCTGGAATCAGTTGTGGTTCGGGCCTCCCTCCGTCACGCCTGTCAGCGACAGTGGTTCACACTTTCTGTCCAGTCCGTGCGTTGAAGCATTAGGTTCGGAAGAATTAGGACATCCGGTCCGACCGTAAAGTTTTTTATTATCAATTTTAAGCCAACGGGAGGTATCGCAATCCTTTGTCTTCCGTTGGATAGATAGGGCCTTTACTTGAGTTTATTCTGCAGTAAGTGGTTCTGCAGCTGAGTTGTTTAGGCCATAAATGCACGAGGTGCATGTAGTCTCAACTTCTTCTATGATCGCTCTCTGCACTGGCAGGAGATGCGTAACTGCCAACTGTTACGATTTTTCCGTATTTATTCCGGGAAATACGTTAGATAGACGGTAGTACGGATTACTATTAAGTACGATTTTTGATCGGCGCGGGTATATCTGGATATTATTATTTCGTTTAAATAAAATTCTGCCAATAATCCTATTGTTTTATTTACCCGTTATCATTCTCGTCTAGGCGATTACCGTTTGATATTCCAGCGCTCAGAGATATTGATTTATTCATCACGTAATTCGTATAATGTCTGATCTAAGTGCGCAGCCAACTTATTTGGGGATTGTTTTATCGGAAGAAGTTAGGACAACACTTCTGTTCATCTATGATTTCAGCGAGACATGGCCCAGATTGGTCCTGTCACAGCGCGGTGATGTTTTTGCGTCTTGCAATCAGTGTTATTGTAGATATTCGGGTGCTCATGGTAGCCGAAACTTGGGCCAAGGCTATTTTTTAACTTATTTTATGCATATAGTGAGTACTGATTTTTGTTCCGGAATACATATGTGGTGTTCCGGAAAGTAACCCCCTTTTCTCTCCATGTTCCTCATGTGACCGACATGGGTTGACATCTCAGGGAGATGTTTAAGAACTGGGTCCGTTAGTAGCAGCGGGTGCAGTTGTGGGTTTATCAGCCGGTAGCATCAAGTTTAGGAGGCTGTTTGGATCTACCTGTTCGCGATAGTCTGCGATTTTTTTTCTGATTACCCGATTATTCGGTTTTTTGTTTTTACAGTCCATAGTGGAATCCTGGGGTTTGTAAGTGTGACTCTCCGCTCGATGAACTCCACTTGCCTTTGTTGATGAACGGGGATCTGTGGTGATCTATGGTTCTTACGGTTCATCACGCTGGTCCAGGAGACATTGTTTTGTACATGATTTTCAATTAGGGCGAGGCTACCTTTCTAGTTTTGTAGCAGTGTTGTTGCAAAATGGATAGTGTTTCACTTTGGGTTAATGATTCTATTCTCTTTGTCTACTATACATGGGGTTATAGGTATAACAGTGGTCGACACTCGCAGTGTCCCGAGATCCCGAGGATCCCTGTTTTGTAGGAGGAATCACTGCATTTTCAAGAAAATCCCATTCAACATTATGTAACAATAGGGATGTCCATGCTGCGGAATCCCTGGGCCAAAAGTTAGTGTCAAACCCTGGTATAGGTTTTGATCTGGCTTTAGGGCCAGTTTAACTCCTCAGCACTTGCTTGTTAGGATGACCTTAGTGCTTAGGGCGGTGGTTTCGTTATTTACTGTGTTTTCTTCTCGATATGTACGAGTCATGTGTCGTCATGTGACTATGTATAGACTTTGAGTTTATCTCAGTTGAGTTATTGCGTGTGAAGTGTCGGGCGACTACATTCGCCAGAGCTTCGTCTGGTAGCAGCAGCTATACTTTGAGTATTCTCCGGCGTTTTTTACCAAGTATAGCAGGTTGGAGTCTACGAGTCAGTCTACAAGACTAGCGTGGTGGTGCTTGTCTTTATCCACCTCTCTTCTACTACGTAGAAAAGGGGGGGGGGGGCCCGCTTTGGGCTCCCCTATGATTCTAGGGTGAGACCATGTTATTACTATATAGGTAACACCCAAGTGTGTACCTAGACCAAATATTTTTGTCTGTTTTGAGGGTTTTTAATCTGCCTTACCATTCCGGTCGAGTATGAGTAGTGAGAATACCTCCCACCATCACTACGAATTCTTGCAACCATTCAGGTTAGTTTGAAGACATAAAAATGGAAAATTATTTCTAATTTTAGTTTTTATTATTCATACTCACCTGAATGGTAAGGTAGACCCTCCTCCCGTCCCCGCTTGATGGTTTTATCTTCTCCCTACTTAGTATACTTCAGGCTATTTTTATCTAGCAGTGTCATTTCCATATGGAAATGATTTACTTTTGAAGCTGTATACCTAACAATAATAGGAGGAGTCTAAATAGCGGACTAGCCAATTGGCTGTGGGTAGAGCGGAATGGTCTATGGTGGGTTATTTGAGTGATTAGAGTAGGCAGATTTTTATTATTAGGACGATTTCATAGCAACCTATCAGTTTGCAACCATTCAGGTGAGTATGAATAATAAAAACTAAAATTAGAAATAATTTTCCATGTTTGGACTAAATACTGGTATTTTTTGGGTCACTGGAATTACCGGAAACCTATTTTTTACAGAAAACCACCGAAATACCGGAAACCCGTGTACATCACTATATAATAACATAAATATGTGTTTGTTGTGTGATAAATGGTTTGTTTACTATATTATGAGATATATATGCACTAATTACAAACTATTTCAAGTATTTGTGTGAAATAAAATGAGTTTGGATCATTTTGTTTGGTGTTTAATTCCAAATTCCAAACGACTGTGAAATTTACCGGAAAACACTTGCAGTTAAGAATGGACAGTACTAAAAGTCAGCTAACTCATAATAATACACAATAGCGACATGTCCAATGTTCATCAGCTGACAGTCGATAGGTTGCGGCATGCCGAAACCGTTGAGTGGATCGTTCTGAAACTATACACAAGTCTTCTACACATATTGACATGTGCACCTTGGTGTGTTTATGCCGAAAAAATATTTTTTAACAAAAATATCACCTTTTTAACTTCGCCATTTTTTGTACATTTATACAATTCTATATACGGTACAGAGTTTGTGTACACAACTCCCCGAAACCTTTCAGTCGATCAATCTGAAACTATGCACACGTCTTCTACACATATTGAAGATGTGCACAGTCTCCGCGAAACTGCCAAAACTTTACAGGACATTCGGTCTGGTAAACTTGAAATTTTTATACAGACCTGACAAAAATTTACCAGACTGGAAAAAAAACATTTATAAAATTAAAATTGATTTTTTTAAGTATAACAGTCATATAAGAAAAGCTAGCTAGCTCCAGAAGTAGCACATACCAAAGGAATGTGATTTCATTGAAGCTTAGAAAAGTAAAAAAAAAATTGTTTATAGTCAGACATTCGGTCCGGCGACTTCAGGTTTACCGACGGCAGTTTTAACGGACGTGTCCGACGGACCAACGACTTTTGCGGAGACTGTATTGCAGGAGGTAGGCAATTATAGACTTGTAGATTTACTGCCAACAGCCATTAAGTCATGAACATTATTTTTATACGACCGTTTAAAAAAACGGTACATATTGTGAATTATCCAGCGCTCGTACTGATAACACGTGTTTACGGATCTCTCTGTTACATCTTAATTTTCGGAATAAATCGTGGATTAACGTGTTTTAAATTATGTTGATACCGTCAGAACGTTAACGTGTTTTCTGCTGGGAAAATTAAAAGAAATTCTTACTTGTTGGATTATGTTCTTCTTTAAGTTAGAAACTAAGAAATAGTGATTTTTTGAAAAGCGTGATCCTGACCACGTGTATGTAAAACTAACTACCGGATTACCGTATTTCTTATACAAAATAACCATGGAAGTACAACATCTTCAGGATGATTCTGTGATAACTGAAACATGTGAGGAAAGTATACATGACGCCGCCAACCAAGACGTCCGCTTTAATCACACCAGTTGCTCGATTACACTGATGTCGTGTAATGCCGCAGACATCGAAAACGTGTGTGTGGACCCGTCGCCAGCCGACCAGTTTGAGGACATGACAACCGCAGGACGCAACTAACATTTGCAGCCCTTCCAGCGGTCCTATAATTCCTATATTTTCCAGACTTTTTCAAAATGTCTTCTAATATCCTATATTTTGGGCAAAATTCCTATATATTTTTTGGGTAAGCAAAAGGTTGCTTTTTCTTTGGTTAAAATAGAACTTTTTTGTTAAATTTGTTGCACTAAATTCATCATGCAATTTAAAGGACATCCATAAGTATTTATTAATGTGATGTTGACATCATTTCAACAAAATTAATTTATGTAGTACCATGATGTGTGCCAATTGTGATCACATATGTGCAGGCCGATAGGGAACTACATTAGTCCAAAACCCAAGTGGACCAATTTTCTTGTGGTAAATGACTTATTTGCACAAATAAATGATTTGTGGTGGAACGCGGCTGGCTAGAAGGGGTGTTGGGAAGCCAGATGTAGTGTCCTATATTTTTTTGAAAAAAATCCTATATATTTTTTCACTGTGCTGGAAGGGCTGCATTTGTATCCCTCGTGTTTTTCTACGACTTTGTGTCAAAATTAAAAGCTGATTTCTCCAGCAGTGTAGATCCTGAAAACACGTCGGGCATTACTAAATGCCATACGCACGTCAGTAGCATGAGTTGTGAGATTATGATGGACACACATCAGAGAACTGTAACGATCACAGGGGCAGGCCACAAACTGTGGAGAGAGTGTCAATTTAACAAAATTGCAACTGCTCTATTCAAGCGTTTTGTAGAAAACGCAGACAGTTCCCACATCATCTTCGAAGAAAGCCAGCAGTTACAGGAGGTGGTAGTTGATACTCCAATTAGGTCAAATACGGCATCACCACCGGCCGCTAGCATGCCGTTCCTCGCGCATCAGGATATTACCCATACGGATCACAGCGTATCAAATGGGCGGATGCTCCGGTCACTGGTGGAAACAATTGGCAGAATGGACAAAGAGCTATACCAACTGAAACCTACTTTGATCAGTTGTATGGATAAATTAACACCTTCTCGGTTATATTCCGAAGTTGCAGCACAACCTGTCATTCCTTACGCCTTGTTCAGTGAACTTCTCGCCAGAAAACGTGCCATCTAGAAATGTCAACCAGATCCCGTCCAGCCAGGCGCGACCCCCCACAGTACCACACTCAGGAAACAAAACCCTGCTAATTTGGTGATTCCCTGTTAAGTGGTGTGAACAAGAAAGGGCTTAAAGGGGGCATTCACAAACATGCAATTGGGGGTGCGACAATCCGGACAGTATCAGCGGAAATTGACATGTATGACTTGAATTCATTCTCCAATGTAGTGATATATTGTGGCGGTACATGTAATGATGCTGCAAACGACACCGACATAGAACTGTTCGAGGAGAGGTACGATCAACTACTGGCGAAAATTAAGGCGGCAAATAGTGACTGCCATATATACATATGCAGCATCGCCCCGAGAGGAGATATTAACGTTGACCACATAAACACCAGCATAGACAGATTGGCCGTCTACTTGTCGAACAAGGATGTGCAGTGTATGACAGACACCAACGGATTCTTTTATGATAAGAATGAGATGCTGCTACAACGATATGTCAACCGCGACAACGATATGTCAACCGCGACCGAATCCATCTGACACTTCCCGGGATAAAGCGTTTTCTGCATGCAATACACAACCACATCGCCGTGGTTACAGACATGTGTTTTCGTGCGCCACCAACGAGGGTCTGACGACAGACGAGCCAGAGGAACTCGCGATCACCAAGACGTTAGTCGAAACAACACGAACCGTGGTTCACGACAAAATGGACATGGGAACAATGTGAGGGCCGGCTTGTGTTACTAATAGGTAGCATTTAGGCATTAATGCCATGTCGTGGAATGCAGGCGGACACATAACATTACATACATGTACATGTAATAGATTTGCTCAATTACATGAAATGTGCTCCGTGTGTAATGAAATTAGGTGCACCTGCAATAAAGTATATACAGGCTACACTTCCCTGGACACTATCGAAATAAATGAATTAGACACTCCTACAATTACCAATGATTGTCAATCAGGTGGTAATTCAGCACAGCATATGAACGTTTGTGAAATTACGCGACATGTCAAAACATGTGGTAACAATGTATGTGATAATGTTTCTACAAATACATTACGCTCGCCATCGTACATTGTATATGCAAAACAACAAGGAAAATGAATCCACAAATGTAGTTAATCTAAATTTAAGCAAGAAAGGGTTTAACATTGGTTATTTAAATATACAGGGTATATGTGCGCGGAATCTTAGCAAATTTGAAGAATTGAAATATATGTTAAAATCAAACGAAAATGAAAATCTGCATATTTTCGGCTAAAGTGAGACTAAACTGAAAGATCACAAAACTACAGGTTTATTTAAGATAGACGGATTTCAAACTCCGTTTCGTAAAGACAATATTGACAATGCAGGTGGGGGGTTAATGGTCTATGTTCGTGATGGTGTAATTGTAAAGCGTAGGGATGACTTAGAAATGTTTAATATATCATGTATCTGGCTGAAAATTACTCCCGAAAAAAGTCATTTTTAGTAGGATGTTTATACAGACCCCCGCACTCCAAAGTAGAATGGACTGAAAGGTTTGAACAATTAATGGACAATACAATGAACGTAGGAAAGGAAATAATTTTATTAGGAGATGTAAATAAAAACTTGTTATGCGATACCACTAATAGAGAATGGTCAAATTACATTCACGCGTTGGGCCTTAGCCAGTTAATTAGTGAGGCTACTCGTGTAACAGATATCTCACACACGTTAATTGATCACATCTACGTAACCCATGAAGAACATATTTCGCAAATTAGTGTTAAAGAATTAAATATCAGTGACCACCGTGCAATTTTCTGTAATCGGAAGCTAAATTACATACCTAGAAAACACGCGCATCATGAAATCAAGTATAGATCATTTAAGCATTTTGATGAAATAGCATTTGTTAATGATTTAAACGCCGTTGAATGGGAAAATGTACATTATTTTAATCATATTGATGACATTCTTGACGCATGGACGACACTCACGCTCCTTTGCGGAAACACAGGATTAAAACTAAAATACAACCTGATTGGCTATCATCCGAAATTTTAAATTGCATAAAAGATAGAAATAAGTGTAAAATTAACGGTAATTATGAACAATACAAATTATTACGAAATAAAGTATCAGCTTTAATAGAAAAATCTAAAACGGATTTGTATAAATCTAAAATTGAAGAAGGCAAGGATGACCCTCGTACTACATGTATCTGGAAATTATTCACAGAATTTGGTGCATCAAAACATGATGGTAAATCGGGACAGTTATTAGGTATAAACAGTTTAACTGGTCAGCTATGCACAGAAAATACACATATGGCGAATATTTTTAACGAATACATTTGTATTTTTCCACTATAGCATCAAATCTTAATGGTCCCATTCCAGAATCAAATTTTGATCATATGTATTAAAAATTTCGTAAACGAACATACACTGCAAAATTATAATTTTAACATTCCTTTGATTAATGAAATTTTCGTAAAACGGTATTCAACATCATTAGATATATCAAAATCTACTGGACTAGATTTAATAGGACCACGATTGTTAAAATTATCTGCCACCGCTATCTCGAAAAGTATTACATATGTAGTAAATGTGAGTTTCACTAGTTCGATCTTTCCCAGTGCATGGAAACAAGCAAAAGTACATCCTCTGTATAAAAGCGGTGCAAAAGATTAAGTAAATAATTATCGTCCGATATCAATTTTGCCGACGCTTTCAAAATTAATTGACAAATGGGTTCAGAAACATTTTATGGATTATTTAACAACGTTTAAACTATTGCATCAAACCCAGAGTGGATTTCGTACAGGTCACTCGACAGAATCAGCGTTAATTGTTCTTCTTGAAAACTTTCTACAAGCAATAAATCGGGGTAAATTACCTAGTAGGATGTATTTTAGTCGACTTTCGTAAAGCCTTTGATCTTGTTGATCACAAAATTGTCCTGGATAAACTTCAACTATACAAGTGCAGTAACGTAAGCCTGAGTTGGTTCAAATCGTACCTGGAACAAAGGCACCAACTTGTTTCGGTAAATGGAAAAATATCTGAATCTCTACCTATCAACTGTGGAGTACCCTAGGGGTCAATTCTTGGACCGACACTTTTTCTTTTGTTTATAAATGATTTGCCACTTATTCTCCGTCAACACGTAACAGGAACCGATCTGTATGCAGATGATACAACAATTTATGACATGCAATCAACTGTAGGGGACTTAAAACACCGTTTACAACAAGCACTTGACAGTTTAGAATTATGGTGTGAGGCTAACGGCATGCTGCTTAATAAAGGAAAAACCAAAATCATGTTAATAACAAGTAGACAAAAACGAACATGTTTGCGAGACAAAATGATCGAACTGAAATATGACAATGTTAGCCTCGATATCACTACCGGTAATAACATTTTGGGTATACATGTAGATGAAAATCTCCAGTGGAATGACCAATTTAACGGTATCTCAAAAAAGATTTCATCGTATCTCTGGCTATTATATCAAATCAGACCTTATTTATCTACTGAGCATCAAATATTATTCTATAAGGCCTATATTCAGCCACATTTCACATATTGCAATATAGTACACGTATGGGGAAAATCGTCAAATCAAAATATGTACATAATAACCAAACTTCAACGGCGAGCATGTAAAATCATTCTGGGAAACAAATATATTGATTTGCAAAACTCATTAGAATTACTCAACATTTTGACCTTTGACGAAAGCGTATTTCTCCAAAAAGCGAATACTATGTACAAAATACATGTAACTAATAAAATGGCCCCCCAATATTTATGTGAATTATTTGAAATGCGCACTACCGGTAATCACTTACAAAATACGAGTATGGTATTAAGGTCTGAAACAGATATGAATTACGAAGTTCCCAAACCTAAAAGTAATCTCTTTAAAAACAGCTTTTCATAATCAGGCGCGCTAATCTGGAATAGTATTTCAATTGACATAAGACGTTCCACGTCGTTAAATACATTTTCCCGTAATTGTCTTAACTGGATGAAGGGTCGATAGCGGCTGAAGTAGCGGTATTATCAATTAATATAAACTTGTTAATTGTGCCCCCCGCCAGCGTCACTAATCACGAAATTACGATGTATGGTATACAGTTTACAATGACTGCGTGTTTGATTTGCCATGATAAAATTGGTCTTGCGGAGCTTAGCGACCGTGTAACCCTATATCAGGCGCACGAGAACGAATTTAGCGTCTTATAGCAAAAACTGAAACTATCACTGAGAAATAAACGTGTTAAACCCATTTCAAGCTGCGTCGATGCGCAGTCTGATATGGGACTGTCGGGACACATGTACCACTTTTCGTTATGGCTCATGATTATTATTTCTTCATGTTAAATTCACGTATGCATACATCATGTAATCATTTCAATATGTATTGTATATTTATGTATGTACATGTATATGCACTTCTTAAGAGGGCCTCGGGGAAGATTGGTTCCGACCAACCGAGTCACCCTCTATAAATAAAGGATATCTATCTACATGTATCTATCTACCGCTGGGCGGGCGGCGGACAGAAAAACTGCATAGTTTGTGTACACAACCCCTCTGAAACCATTCAGTCGATTGATCTGAAACTATACACACGTCTTCTACACATATTGAAACCATTCAGTCGATCGATCTGAAACTATACACACGTCTTCTGCACATATTGAAGATGTGCACCTTGATCATGTTGGTGTTTTATGGGGAAAAAATATATTTTGACAAAAATATCACCTTTTTAACTTAGCCATTTTTCTACATTTTTCTATGCATTATTTATAGGCTACAGAGTTTGTGTACACAACCCCTCTGAAACCGTTCAGTCAATCAATCTGAAACTTGAAACTATACACACGTCTTCTACACATATTGAAGATGTGCACCTTGGAGTTTTTATGCTGAAAAAAATATTTCACCTTTTTAACTTTTCTACATTTTTGTATCCAATTCTATATAATTTCCACTTTACACATCTCTACCTAAATTAGTATACCTGTTTATCACAACAAGAGGAAGAAATAATGCTATAGATTTTTGGATTCTCATTAAAAGTACATGCCCACGCAGTAGGCACAAAATGTTCTTTATGGGAATTAAATAAGTGTATAATTATGTCACTATTCCACCAGTTCTAAAAATTACGAGTGCCCGCTATACAAATACAAGAGCTGTAGGAGAACAGCATTTCTCGACTACGAGGGTTGTCGATGTACACATAGCTTGACAAAGAAGGTGGCTGCGTCTGCATAAAAACCTTAACAAAGGTCGACTAAAAACATTAACCAAGGGAAACTAGAAATGTGGCCTGTCGGCACATGAATACCCCCACTGGCAGCCAAAGAAAACGAGGCATTTTTGAGCCATTTAGCCGAGCGTTTCAAACGCATCAAGTCTGTGACCTTGACCCTGGGCATAGTGTGATAATCCATGCATCGGTGTAGAAGATATAGAGCGGAAGGGAATTTCAATAGGTTTGACCTTTGACCTTCAACTGTGACCTTGACCTTGGAAGTAGGTGCGTGGTTATTGATTGCGACACACCTTCTCATCATGAGAAACATTTGTGCCAAGCCATTTGATAATCCATGCATCGGTGTAGAAGATATAGAGCGGAAGGGAATTTCAATAGGTTTGACCTTTGACCTTCAACTGTGACCTTGGACGTAGGTGCGTGGTTAGCAATTTGATAATCCATGCATCAGTGTAGAAGATATAGAGCAGAAGGGAATTTCAATAGGTTTGACCTTTGACCTTCAACTGTGACCTTGACCTTGGACGTAGGTGCGTGGTTATTGATCGCGACACACCTTCTCATCGTGAGAAACATTTGTGCCAAGCCATTTGGGAATTTCAATATTTTTGACCTTTGGCCTTCAACTGTGACGTTGACCTTGGATGTAGGTGCGTGGTTATTGATCGCGACACACCTTCTCATCCTGAGAAACATTTGTGCCAAGGCATTTGATAATCCATGCATCGGTGTAGAAGATATAGAGCGGAAGGGAATTTCAATAGGTTTGACCTTTGACCTTCAACTGTGACCTTGACCTTGGATGTAGGTGCGTGGTTATTGATTGCGACACACCTTCTCTTCATGAGAAACATTTGTTCCAAGCCATTTGATAATCCATGCATCGGTGTAGAAGATATAGAGCGGAAGGGAATTTCAATAGGTTTGACCTTTGACCTTCAACTGTGACCTTGGACGTAATTGCGTGGTTAGCAATTTGATAATCCATGCATCGGTGTAGAAGATATAGAGTGGAAGGGAATTTCAATAGGTTTGACCTTTGACCTTCAACGTAGGTGCGTGGTTTTCCAAGTATGGTTGCTGTAGGCCCAGGAGTATTCCATATACAAGCTTGAGTAAAAACCGTAACCAAGGGGAGATAACTAAGTAATCCAAGGATAAAATTAGGTCACGGTCAAATATAGGTCAGGGATTATTGATGTACATCACTAGGAGATGAAGTTGTCCAAGTATGGTTGATGTAGGCCCAGAAGTATTCCATATACAAGCTTGACTATAAACATTAACCAAGTAATTCAAGGTTAAATGTAGGTGAAGGTAAGATAAAGGTCAGGGGTTATTGATGTACATCCCTATGAGAAAAAGTTATCCAAGTATGGTGTATGTATGCACAATAGTATTCCATCTACAAGCTTGACTAATAACCTTAACAAAGGTTGAGTAAAAACCTTAACCAAGGGGAATTAAGTAAGTAATTTAAGGTTAAATGTAGGTCACGGTCAAATATAGGTCAGGGGTTGTTGATGTACATCACTAGGAGATGAAGTTGTCCAAGTATGGTTGGTGTAGGGCCATGAGTATTCCATCTACAAGCTTGAGTAAAAACCTTAACCAAAGAGAATTAAGTAAGTAATTCAAGAGGAAATGTAGGTCAAGGTCAAATATAGATCAGGGGTTATTGATGTACATCACTATGAGAAAAGGTTGTCCAATTATGGTGTCTGTATGCACAATAGTATTCCATGTACAAGCTTGAGTAAAAAGCTTAACCAAGGTCGAGTAAAAACCTTAACCAAGGGGAATTAAGTAAGTAATTCAATGTTAAATGTAGGTCAAGGTCAAATATAGGTCAGGGGTTGTTGATGTACATCACTAGGAGAGTTGTCCAAGTATGGTTGGTGTAGGGCCAGGAGTATTCCATGTACAAGCTTGATTAAAAACGTTAACCAAGGGGAATTAAGTAATTCAAGAGGAAATGTAGGTCAAGGTCAAATATAGATCAGGGGTTGTTGATGTACATCACTAGGAGATGAAGTTGTCCAAGTATGGTGGGTGTAGGGCCAGTAGTATTCCATATAGAAGGTTGACTAAAAACCTTAACCAAAAGGAATTAAGTAAGTAATTGAAGAGGAAATGTAGGTCAAGGTCAAATATAGATCAGGGGTTATTGATGTACATACCTATGAGAAAAGGTTGTCGAAGTATGGTGTGTGGATGCACAATAGTATTCAATGTACAAGCTTGAAAAAAAAATCTTAACCAAAGTTGACTAAAAACCTTAACCAAGGGGAATTAAGTAAGTAATTGAAGAGGAAATATAGGTCAAGGTCAAATATAGATCAGGGGTTATTGATGTGCATCACTAGGAGATGAAGTTGTCCAAGTATGGTGGGTGTAGGGCCAGTAGTATTGCATATACAAACTTGACTAAAAACCTTAACCAAGGTTGACTAAAAACCTTAACCAAGGGGAATTAACCAAGTAATTCAAGAGGAAATGTAGGTGAAGGTCAAGGTCACTTCATAAACTTAACGCTGGGAGAATTTTTGTCGAGCCCTCTTGATCACAATGACGTCCGGGTGTCCGAAATTTGCGTTAAAGTTTTTAAATACCTTATATCTCTGCAGTCCTAAGTCACATTGACTTGAAACTTCATATGCTTATTAGTCATCATCCATATATTCATGCTGTGTCCCACTCATGCGGCCCCTGTGCCCAAGGTCAAGGTCAAATGTCTGTAACCATATGTCGGATTTGCTTGAAACTTTGTATGCTTATTGGTCATCATCCATTTATTCATTCTGTGCCCCAAAGTCAAGGTCAAGGTCCGAAATCTGCGTTAAAGTTTTTAAATACCTTATATCTCTGCAGTCCTAAGTCACTTGACTTGAAACTAAATATGCTTTTTAGTCATCATCCATATATTAATTATGTGTCCCACTCATGCGGCCCCTGTGTCCCTATGTCAAGGTCAAATGACTTAGAAGTTTGCGTTAAAGTTTCTGTCAAAATTTGCGTTAAAGTTTTCACATACCTACTATCTCTGTAACCGTAAGTCGGATTTGCTTGAAACTTTGTATGCTTATTGGGCATCATCCATATATTCATTCTGCGGCCCCTGTGCCCCAAGGTCAAGGCCAAATTACTTAGAAGTTTGCGTTATTATAAAATCTGCGTTAAAAGTTTTTACACACCTAATATCTCCACAATTGTTACTCCAATTTACTTCCAACTTCCAATACTTCCTTTTCATCATCCATATTTTCATTCAATAGCCTGCCCATGTGGTCCATATGCCCAAGGTCAAGGTCAAATGACTTTGAAATTTGTGTTAAAGTTTTGACATGCCTTATATCTCCACAACACTTACTCCGATTTTCTTCCAACATCCAATACTTCTTATTCATCATCCATATGTTCATTCTATAGCCTGCCCATGTGGTCCATATGCCCAAGGTCAAGGTCAAATGACTTTGAAATTTATGTTAAAGTTTTTACATACCTTATATCTCCACAACACTTACTCTGATTTACTTCAAACTTCAAATAATTCTTTATTATCATCCATATTTGCATTCTATAGCCCACCCATGTGACGCACATGCCCAAGATCAAGGTCAAATGACTTCAAAATTTGTGTTAAAGCTTTTACGTACCTTATATCTCCACAACTCTTAATTCAAACTTCAAATAAATACACTGTGAGACCATCAAATGCCTCGGCGGGCTCGACATGCGGGCCGCGGCCATCTGGTTTTTAGCTCATGTGAGCTATTGTTACCGCAATGTGTCTGTCGTCCGTCCGTGAACATTTTCAAACGTCTTCTCCTCGGTAACCATTGAGCCTATAGTCACCAAACTTCATGGTCATGGTCCTTAGGTAGGGGGATTACAAAATTGTTAAAATGACGTTATTACGTAATCCAAGATGGCCGCCGTCTAAAAATAGCACAAATTCTTCAAAAATCTTCTTCTTAAGAACCGCCAACCGGATTTCGACAAAACTTGGTAGGAATGACCGATGTACAAAACCTCTTTCAAAGGTGTTAAAATGGTGATCCCGGGTTGCCCGTGGGGTCAAATTTTATTTTTGAATCGAAGGTATCAAAGAAGTGATCGCTCTGGTACATTTTTCGAAATTGGATGGTCCTGTCATCCAAGGTAAAAAGGACGTTCTTTTATTAAAGATTTCAATAGTCTTGTTCTCGTGAACCGCTTGGCCGATATTGGCCAAGCTTCACGGTAATGGTTAATGGGTCAAGCCTTTTCATTTTTGTTTAAATGGTGGTCATCGCGAAATCATGGATGGCCGCTGTTGAAAAGTAGGTCAGATTCTTAAAAAATCTTCTCGCGAACTGTCAGGCCGATTTTTACGAAACTTGGTATGAATGATCGATAGTTAACGCTGGTTCAGATTCCTTCAAATGGTGGACCCCGGGTCAAAAATGGGCGGGGCAGGAGGGGTCAAGTAGGGGTCAAATGTCACATTTGACCGAATATGGTCATGTCATATATCAAATCGAAGGTATCGACGAGACGGTCACTCTGGAGCTTTTTAGCTCGACTATTCGAAGAATAAGTAGAGCTTATGTTGTCACCCCGGCGTCGGCGTCACCGTCACACCTTGGTTAAGGTTTTTAGTCAACCTTGTATATGGAATACTACTGGCCCTACACACACCATACTTGGACAACTTCATCTCCTAGTGATGTACATCAATAACCCCAGATCTATATTTGACCTTGACCTACATTTACTCTTGAATTACTTGGTTAATTCCCCTTGGTTAAGGTTTTTAGTCAACCGTGGTTAAGGTTTTTAGTCAAGCTTATATATGCAATACTACTGGCCCTACACCCACCATACTTGGACAACTTCATCTCCTAGTGATGCACATCAATAACCCCTCATCTATATTTGACCTTGACCTACATTTCCTCTTGAATTACTTACTTAATTCCCCTTTGTTAAGGTTTTTAGTCAACCTTGGTTAAAGTTTTTTGTCAAACTTGTACATTGAATACTATTGTGCATCCAGACACCATACTTCGACAATCTTTTCTCATAGGTATGTACATCAATAACCTCTGATCTATATTTGACCTTGACCTACATTTCCTCTTCAATTACTTAGTTAATTCCTTTTGGTTAAGGTTTTTAGTCAACCTTCTATATGGAATACTACTGGCCCTACACCCACCATACTTGGACAACTTCATCTCCTAGTGATGTACATCAACAACCCCTGATCTATATTTGACCTTGACCTACATTTCCTCTTGAATTACTTACGTAATTCCCCTTGGTTAAGGTTTTTAGTCAAGCTTGTAGATGGAATACTCCTGGCCCTACACCAACCATACTTGGACAACTTCATCTCCTAGTGATGTACATCAACATTCCCTGGCCTATATTTAACCTTGACCTACATTTAACCTTGAATTACGTAGTTAATTATACCCCCACAAACAAAGTTTGTTGGGGGTATATAGGACTCAGCTTGTCGGTCGGTCTGTCGGTCTGTTGGAAATTCCCTTCCGCTCTATATCTTCTACACCGATGCATGGATTATCAAATGGCTTGGCACAAATGTTTGTCATGATGAGAAGGTGTGTCACGATCAATAACCACGCACCTACGTCCAAGGTCAAGGTCACAGTTGAAGGTCAAAGGTCAAACCTATAGAAATTCCCTTCCGCTCTATATCTTCTACACCGATGCATGGATTATCAAATGGCTTGGCACAAATGTTTCTCATGATGAGAAGGTGTGTCGCGATCAATAACCACGCACCTACGTCCAAGGTCAAGGTCACAGTTAGTTAAGGTCAAAGGTCAAACCTATTGAAATTCCCTTCCGCTCTATATCTTCTACAACCGATGCATGGATTTAATCAAATTGCTAACCACGCACCTACGTCCAAGGTCACAGTTGAAGGTCAAAGGTCAAACCTATAGAAATTCCCTTCCGCTCTATATCTTCTACACCGATGCATGGATTATCAAATGGCTTGGCACAAATGTTTCTCATGATGAGAAGGTGTGTCGCGATCAATAACCACGCACCTACGTCCAAGGTCAAGGTCACAGTTGAAGGTCAAAGGTCAAACCTATTGAAATTCCCTTCCGCTCTATATCTTCTACACCAATAAGCATGGATTATCAAATGGCTTGGCACAAATGTTTCTCATGATGAGAAGGTGTGTCGCGATCAATAACCGTGCACCTACGTCCAAGGTCAAGGTCACAGTTGAAGGTCAAATGTAAAAAATATTGAAATTCCCAAATGGCTTGGCACAAATGTTTCTCATATTGAGAAGGTGTGTCGCGATCAATAACCACGCACCTACGTCCAAGGTCAAGGTCACTGTTGAAGGTCAAAGGTCAAACCTATTGAAATTCCCTTCCGCTCTATATCTTCTACACCGATGCATGGATTATCATATCAAATGGCTTGGCACAAATGTTTCTCATGATGAGAAGGTGTGTCACGATCAATAACCACGCACCTACGTCCAAGGTCAAGGTCACAGTTGAAGGTCAAAGGTCAAACCTATTGAAATTCCCTTCCGCTCTATATCTTCTACACCGATGCATGGATTATCAAATTGCTAACCACGCACCTACGTCCAAGGTCACAGTTGAAGGTCAAAGGTCAAACCTATTGAAATTCCCTTCCGCTCTATATCTTCTACACCGATGCATGGATTATCAAATGGCTTGGCACAAATGTTGCTCATGATGAGAAGGTGTGTCGCTATCAATAACCACGCACCTACGTCCAAGGTCAAGGTCACAGTTGAAGGTCAAAGGTCAAACCTATTGAAATTCCCTTCCGCTCTATATCTTCTACACCGATGCATGGATTATCACACTATGCCCAGGGTCAAGGTCACAGACTTGATGCGTTTGAAGCCTTAATGCTCGGCTAAATGGCTTATAATAAAAAATGCCTCGTTTTCTTTGGCTGCCAGTGGGGGTATTCGTGTGCCGACAGGCCACATTTCTAGTTCCCCTTGGTTAAAGTTTTTACTCAACCTTGGTTAAGGTTTTTACTCAAGCTTGTACATGGAATACTATTGTGCATACAGACACCATACTTGGACAACCTTTTCTCATAGTGGTGTACATCAATAACCCCTGATCTGTATTTGACCTTGACCTACATTTCCTCTTTAATTACTTAATTCTCTTTGGTTAAGGTTTTTAGTCAAGCTTGTAGATGGAATACTCATGTCCCTACACCAACCATACTTGGACAACTTCATCTCCTAGTGATGTACATCAACAACCCCTGACCTATATTTGACCTTGACCTACATTTAACCTTAAATTACTTACTTAATTCCCCTTGGTTAAGGTTTTTACTCGACCTTGGTTAAGCTTTTTAATCAAGCTTGTACATGGAATACTATTGTGCATACAGACACCATACTTGGATAACTTTTTCTCATCGGGATGTACATCAATAACCCCTGACCTTTATTTTACCTTCACCTACATTTAACCTTGAATTACTTGGTTAATGTTTATAGTCAAGCTTGTATATGGAATACTTCTGGGCCTACATCAACCATACTTGGACAACTTCATCTCCTAGTGATGTACATCAATAATCACTGACCTATGTTTGACCTTGACCTACTTTTATCCTTGGATTACTTAGTTATCTCCCCTTGGTTACGGTTTTTAGTCAAGCTTGTATATTGGAATACTCCTGGGCCTACAGCAACCATACTTGGAAAACTTTATCTCCTAGTGATGTACATCAATAACCCCTGACCTATATCTGACATTGACCTACATTTAACCTTGAATTACTTACTTAATTTCCCTTGGTTAAGGTTTTTAGTCAACCTTTATTAAGGTTTTTATGCAGGCCTCAGCCACCTTCTTTGTCAAGCTATGTGTATAATCGACAACCCTCGTAGTCAAGCTATGCTGTTCTCCTACAGCTCTTGTTAGTCAAGCTTGTACATGGAATACTATTGTGCATACAGACACCATACTTGGACAACCTTTTCTCATAGGGATGTACATCAATAACCCCTGATCTATATTTGACCTTGACCTACACCTGCGTCGGCGTCGCCGTCACGCCTTGGTTAAGGTTTTTAGTCAAGCTTGTATATGGAATACTACTGGCCCTACACCCACCACCATACTTGGACAACTTCATCTCCTAGTGATGTACATCAATAACCCCTGATCTATATTTGACCTACATTTCCTCTTGAATTACTTGGTTAATTCCCCTTGGTTAAGGTTTTTACTCAACCTTGGTTAAGGTTTTTAGTCAAGCTTGTATATGCAATACTACTGGCCCTACACCCACCATACTTGGACAACTTCATCTCCTAGTGATCAATAACCCCTCATCTATATTTGACCTTGACCTACATTTCCTCTTGAATTACTTACTTAATTATCTTTGGTTAAGGTTTTTAGTCAAGCTTGTAGATGGAATACTCATGGCCCTACACCAACCATACTTGGACAACTTCATCTCCTAGTGATGTACATCAATAATCCCTGACCTATATTTGACCTTGACCTACTTTTAACCTTGAATTACTTACTTATTTCCCCTTGGGTAAGGTTTTTAGTCAAGCTTGTATATGGATACTCCTGGCCCTACACCAACCATACTTGGACAACTTCATCTCCTAGTGATGTACATCAACAAACCCCACCTGACCTATATTTGACCTTGACCTACATTTAACCTTGAATTACTTAGTTAATTCCCCTTGGTTAAGGTTTTTACTCGACCTTGGTTAAGCTTTTTACTCAAGCTTGTACATGGAATACTATTGTGCATACAGACACCATACTTGGACAACCTTTTGTCATAGTGATGTACATCATTAACCCCTGATCTATATTTCACTTTGACCTACATTTCCTCTTGAATTACTTACTTAATTCTCTTTGGTTAAGGTTTTTAGTCAAGCTTGTAGATGGAATACTCATGGCCCTACACCAACCATACTTGGACAACTTCATCTCCTAGTGATATACATCAACAACCCCTGACCTATATTTGACCTTGACCTACATTTAACCTTAAATTACTTACTTTATTCCCCTTGGTTAAGGTTTTTGTCGCGCCCGCTTGCTGAAATCGGGATATAGTCGCACTTTGGCGGTTTAAAGTTTTTGGTTAATTTGTTTTTGGTTAAGTTTTTTGGTTAAAGTTTGTTAATTCTTTTTTTGGTTAAAGTTTTTGGTTAAGTTCTTTGGTTAAAGTTTTTGGTTAAGTTCTTTGGTTAAAGTTTTTGGTTAAAGTTTTTTGTTATACTATATCTCTGCAACTGCTTTGCCCATTACCTTGTAACTTCACATGGGTGTTTTATCATTGTCTATATTTTCATTCTACCCCCCCCTCCCGTGCGGCCCCTGTGCCCAATGTCAAGATCAAATTACTTTGAAGTTTTTGGTTAAGTTTTTTTGGTTTAAAGTTTTTGGTTTTTGGTTAAGTTTTTTGGTTAAAGTTTTTTGTTTTTTGTTATACTATATCTCTGCAACTGCTTTGCCATTACCTTGAAAATCTTCATATGGGTGTTTATCATCATCTATATTTTCATTCTACCCCCTCCGTGCGGCCCCTGTGCCCAATGTCAAGGTCAAATTACTTTGAAATTTTTGGTTGGTTAAGTTCTTTGATTAAAGTTTTTGGTTAAGTTTTTTGGTTAAAGTTTTTGTTAAGTTTTTGGTTAAAGTTTTTTTCGTTATACTATATCTCTGCAACTGCTTTGCCCATTACCTTGAAACTTCACATGGGTGTTTATAATCATTCTATATTTTCATTCTACCCCCCTCCCATGCGGCCCCTGTGCCCAATGTCAAGGTCAAATTACTTTGAAGTTTTTGGTTAAGTTTTTTGGTTAAAGTTTTTGGTTAAGTTTTTTGGTTAAAGTTTTTCGTTATACTATATCTCTGCAACTGCTTTGCCCATTACCTTGAAAACTTCACATGGGTGTTTATCATCATCTATATTTTCATTCTACCCCGCTCCCGTGCGGCCCCTGTGCCCAACCCAATGTCAAGGTCAAATTACTTTGAAGTTTTTGGTTAGTTTTTTTGGTTAAAGTTTTTTGGTTAAGTTTTTTGGTTAAAGTTTTTCGTTATACTATATCTCAGCAACTGCTTTGCCCATTACCTTGAAAACTTCACATGGGTGTTTATCATCATCTATATTTTCATTCTACCCCCCTCCCGTGCGGCCCCTGTGCCCAATGTCAAGGGCAAATTACTTTGAAGTTTTTGGTTAAGTTTTTTGGTTAAAGTTTTTGGTTAAGTTTTATGGTTAAAGTTTTTGGTTAAGTTTTTTGGTTAAATTTTTTCGTTATACTATATCTCTGCAACTGCTTTGCCCGTTACCTTGAAACTTCACATGGGTGTTTATCATCATCTATATTTTCATTCTACCCCCCTCCCGTGCAGTGCAGCCCCTGTGCCCAATCTTAAGGTCAAATTACTTTGAAGGTTTTGGTTAAAGTTTTTTTCGCACCCGCTTGCGGAAAGCGTGATATAGTCGGCACTTTATGTACGTACGTACGTGTGTCCGGTTAAAGTTTTTGCTTAAGTTTTTTGCTTAAAGTTTTTTGTTATACTATATCTTTTTTTTAGTGTCCGTGCCTCGCCACAAGGCGCGACATGCAGGCCGCGGCCATCTAGTTACTCAACCTTGGTTAAGGTTTTTAGTCAAGCTTGTAGATGGAATACTATTGTGCATACAGACACCATACTTGCATAACTTTTTCTCATAGGGATGTACATCAATAACCCCTGACCTTTATTTTACCTTCACCTACATTTAACCTTCAATTACTTGGTGAATGTTTATAGTCAAGCTTGTATATGGAATACTCCTGGGCCTACAGCAACCATACTTGAAAAACTTTATCTCCTAGTGACGTACATCAATAATCCCTTGGTTAATGTTTTTAGTCAACCTTGGTTAAGGTTTTTATTCAGGCCGCAGCCACCTTCTTTGTCAAGCTATGTGTACATCGACAACCCTCGTAGTCGAGCTATGCTGTTCTCCTACAGCTCTTGTTTTTGTCGCAATCAGGTAATTACGTCATCCGAGATGGCCGCCGAAAGGTCAAAAAGTCGTTCTTTCAATATAGATTACAAACGTCTTCGCGTGAACCACTTGGCCAATATTGGCCAAACTTCACATTAATAGTCAGTGGGTCAAGCCTTTTCATTTTTGTTAAAAGGATGGTCATCACGAAATCCAAGATGGCCGCCGTTAAAAAGTAGGTCAAATTCTCAAAAAATCTTCTCACGAATCGCAAGGCCGATTTCGACGAAGCTTGATATGAATGATCGATAGTGAACGATGTTTCAGATTCCTTCAAATGGTGGCCCCCGGGTCAAAAATGGGCAGGGCAGGAGGGGTCAAGTAGGGGTCAAATTTCACATTTGACCGAATATGGTCATGTCATATATCAATTCGAAGGTATGGACGAAACGATCACTTAGGAGCATTTTTTGTCAAAATCAGATGATTACATCATCCAAGATGGTCGCCGAAAGGTCAAAAGGTCGTTCTTTTATTAGAGATTTCAAACGTCTTCTTCATACAAACCGCTTGGCCATTGGTAGCAAACTTCGCAGTTATGGTCCATTGGTAACGCCTTTTCAGTTTTGTTAAAATGGTGGTCTTCGTTAATCCAAGATGGCCTCCATCTAAAAAACCGATTTCGACGAAACTGGACAGGAATGATCGATGTACAATGCTTTTTCAAAGCTGTTGAAATTGTGACCTCTGGGTCAAAAATGGGCATGGCCCGGGGGTCAAATAGGGGTCAACTTTTTGTCGCGACCGCTTGCGGAAAGCGCGATATATTCTGCACTTTGGCGTACGTGTGTCCGGTTAAATTTTTTGGTTAAAATTTTTTGTTATACTATATCTCTTTTTAGCTCACCTGAGCAAAGCTCATGTGAGCTATTGTTACCGCAATGTGTCCGTCGTCCGCCGTCTTCGTGGGTTTTCCGTCGTCGTCCGTC
The DNA here is from genome assembly GCA_029237695.1 of Conchocele bisecta. Lineage (NCBI taxonomy): Eukaryota > Metazoa > Mollusca > Bivalvia > Lucinida > Thyasiridae > Conchocele > Conchocele bisecta. The sequence continues at coordinate 18,304,525 of CM055271.1, forward strand.
CGAACATTTTCAAACGTCTTCTCCTCGGTAACCATTGGGCCTATGGTCACCAAACTTCATAGTCATGGTCCTTAGGTAGGGGGATTACAAAATTGTTAAAATGACATCATGACGTAGTCCAAGATGGCCGCCGTCTAAAAATAGCACCAATTCTTAAAAAATCTTCTTCTCAAGAACCGCCAACCGGATTTCGACAAAACTTGGTAGGAATGATCGATGTACATTGCTCTTTCAAAGTTGTTAAAATGGTGACCCTGGGGTTAAAAATGGGCGTGGCCCGTGGGGTCAAATTGGAGTCAAATTTTATTTTTGACTGAATATGGTCATTTCATATATCAAATTGAAGGTATCAATGAGGCGATCACTCTGGTGCATTTTTTGTTGAAATCGGATTGTTATGTCATCCAAGATGGCCACCGAAAGTTCAAAAGGTCGTTCTTTTATTAGAGATTTCAAAATTCTTCTTCACATGAACCGCTTGGCCCATGGTAGCCAAACTTAAAAGTTATGGTCCATGGGTGAAGCCTTTTCAGATTTGTTAAAATGGTGGTCATCGCTAATCCAAGATGGCCTCCATCTAAAAAACCGATTTCGACGAAACTGGACAGGAATGATCGATGTACAATGCTTTTTCAAAGCTGTTGAAATTGTGACCTCTGGGTCAAAAATGGGCATGGCCCGGGGGTCAAATAGGGGTCAACTTTTTGTCGCGACCGCTTGCGGAAAGCGCGATATATTCTGCACTTTGGCGTACGTGTGTCCGGTTAAATTTTTTGGTTAAAATTTTTTGTTATACTATATCTCTTTTTAGCTCACCTGAGCGAAGCTCATGTGAGCTATTGTTACCGCAATGTGTCCGTCGTCCGCCGTCGTCCGTCGTCGTCGTCCGTGAACATTTTCAAACGTCTTCTCCTCGGTAACCATTGGGCCTATGGTCACCAAACTTCATAGTCATGGTCCTTAGGTAGGGGGATTACAAAATTGTTAAAATGACATCATAATGTAGTCCAAGATGGCCGCCGTCTAAAAATAGCACCAATTCTTAAAAAATCTTCTTCTCAAGAACCGCCAACCGGATTTCGACAAAACTTGGTAGGAATGATCGATGTACATTGCTCTTTCAAAGTTGTTAAAATGGTGACCCTGGGGTTAAAAATGGGCGTGGCCCGTGGGGTCAAATTGGAGTCAAATTTTATTTTTGACTGAATATGGTCATTTCATATATCAAATTGAAGGTATCAATGTGGTGATAACTGATCTGGTGCATTTTTTGTTGAAATCGGATTGTTATGTCATCCAAGATGGCCACCGAAAGTTCAAAAGGTCGTTCTTTTCATTAGAGATTTCAAAATTCTTCTTCACATGAACCGCTTGGCCCATGGTAGCCAAACTTAAAAGTTATGGTCCATGGGTGAAGCCTTTTCAGATTTGTTAAAATGGTGGTCATCGCTAATCCAAGATGGCCGCCATCTAAAAATAGCATAAATTCTTAAAAAATCTTCTTCTCATGAACCGCTAGCCGGATTTCGACGAAACTTGGTGGTAGGAATGATCGATGTACAATGCTCTTTCAAAGTTGTTAAAATGGTGAAACCCGGGGTCAAAAATGGGCGTGGCCCGTGGGGTCAAATTTTATTTTTGACCGAATATGGTCATGTCATATATCAAATTGAAGGTATCAATGAGGCGATCACTCTGGTGCAATATTTGTCGGAATCGGATGATTATGTCATCCATGATGGCCACCAAAAGGTCCATTTATTCAAGATTTTTAACGTCTTTTTCTCAGGAACCACATGGCCGATGCTGGGTGAAGCATTTTCAGATTTTGTAAAATGAGAGTCATCGCTTAATCCAAGATGACCGCCATCTAAAAATAGCACAATTTTTTTAAAACACATGAACTCAATGTCACATTCTCCTCTGGTGTTCATGGAGTCAGGTTAGCGAATTAGGGCCATCATGGCCCTCTTGTTTTAGTGTCCATGCCTCGCCCCAAGGCGCGACATGCAGGCCGCGGCCATCTAGTTTACGGGATATGGTTATATAATACATAAAATCTAAGGATTGCAATAAAAAGTAGGCTGGAAGCATCCTGTTGTGGTCTCTAAACCTCTCAAAGTTGTGTAAGATATATCTGTACATATCGCGAGACAACTCCTACCCTGGCGACTTCTCAAGTTTGTCGCATTGACATTTTGTGCCTGTCATGGGCTTATTTTGATGTACCGGTATATGTAGTGACAACTTTACATACCAGTATTTGCTTGATTTTTGTGACATTACACAGGTGAGCGATATAGGTCCTTCATGGCCCTCTTGTTTATAATTTCTGTTTCCTTTCACCAAACATTTTCATATTTCACACATGCCTTCCTCTAATGAATCTCTATCATGCCGTGACAAATCCACGACTGTCATACCCCACACTTCACACTAACCCCAAGTTCAAGGTCACAATCTTAGTGCATTCATAATCTTAACGTTGAGGATGATTTGTTATGATTTCTGTTTTCTTTCACCAAACATTTTCATATTTCACACATGCCTTCCTCTAATGATTCTCTATCATGCTGTGACAAATCCACGACCGTCATACGCTAACCCCAAGGTCAAGGTCACAATCTTAGTGTGCACATTCATAAACTTAACGTTGAGGAATTTTTTTATATTTTCTGTTTCCTTTCACCAAACGTCTTGATATTTCACACATGCCTTCCTCTGATAATTCTCTATCATGCTGTGACAAATCCATGACCGTCATACCCCCGCTAACACCAAGGTCAAGGTCACAATTTTAGTGCGTTCATAAACTTAACATTGGGGGAAATTTGTTATAATTTCTGTTTCCTTTCACTAAGCGTTTTGATATTTCACACATGCCTTTCTCTAATGATTCTCTATCATGCTGTGCCAAATCCACGATGCTCAGACCCCCGCTAACCCCAAGGTCAAGATCACAGTCTCGGTGCTTTCATAAGCTTAACATTGGGGGAAATTTCCTTTCACCAAATGTTTTTTTTTTTTTTTTTTTTTATTTGACACCGGGTTTATGGATTATCTCGCCATTTTCGACTTAGAATTTGGCAGTTTTGTAACTCGTAAAAGTTTTAAACCGTAATATCTACAGACCTGAAACTTGGTATGTAGCTTCCTTATGATGAGTAGATGGGCAAAGTTTATTTTAATTTTTAATTCAAATCCCGGGTCATGGATTATCTCCCCTTTTGGACCTTGAATTTTGCCTTGTTTATTATCAAAGCGGTATGTAGGGCATCCATGTTCTATGAACACATTTTCTAGCTTATTGATAGAATTGACATACTTATGCCGTTTTAATATGGTTTGGTCATCTTTTGTCGAGTATTATAATAAATACTCGGGGGTGGGGGACCTGGGTCACGCGACGTTAACCTGTGTATTCAATTGGTTTCAATAGCCTCCAGAATTCAAGTGTCAAAATGGCCAATCAAGATTTCTAAAATACAAATTTACGGTAGTATGTTTTATCAGTGGCATAGCCAGAGCCTGAAACACACCGAGGCAATAACGGTAAAGGAGACATGGTCATGAATAGTCAAATCACGATCTGCTTTTATGATGAAAGCGTAAAATAAAATCCGCAAAATACATCGAGCACTGTTTATATAACAAATTTCACCCCTGTGCTGCAAATTACAGGAGTCATAATCAAATTTCAAGTGTCAAATGCATCAATTGAAAACCCTGAAGCCACTAGCCTTGTTCACTGGTTTGCACCAGTTTCCTGATGAAATGCCAATCAGCTCTACTTGGATATCGCATAAATATATTTTTCGTCTAGTAACCGGCGCAAGAAAAATTCTTACGCCGGTTACTCGATAAAAATGTGTTTATCTTCTTCATGTTGCCTTTTGATATCAAATTTATCAGGCTTTGCTCAGAAAGGGTAGGAATGACTCAGAATTCCTATGCATTTCCTAACCTTGCCTGATAAACTTTATATGTGGCTGTGTAACCAGAGTAGCTCCTGACCTGATCAAATAGCACACTCCTGTAGCCTGATAAACATCTATGTTGCTTGTTAGAAAGCATGACAGGTATTTCAGTGATGGAATGACCAACAGTGCAGATCCTGATCAGACTGCGGACTGGTCACAAAACCCATAAGCCCCATTTCTCCAGTCACAGCCACATATAAAGACACAAGAGCCCCGTATTCTCTATTTGTTTCAGTATGTGGAACCCTTTAACAAGTGTGTGGAAGCCAAAAAGAAAGCTACCTATGTAGCGTCCATCCAGGGTAAGTTCTGTCACCGCTGTAGTTAGTCTTATTATATCCACTTTTTTGTTTTTATCGCGGGTGTCCGTACTTCCGTCCGTCCGTCACGTTTCTTAAGAAGTTTTAACCGTAATACAGTAGTAGGGGACTTGAAACTTGGTGTGTGCCTTCCTTATGGGGTTTAGTTGCGCACAGGAATTTCGATTTTTGATTCAACCCCCGGTCATTGATTATCTCCCCATTTCCTTGTTAGCATTCCCCAATTATCTCCCCCTTTTCGACTTAACATTTGGGAAAAGTGGGTATATTTCGATGGCATGCCATTGACTGCTCTAGTTAAACACAATGGATCGCATAAACTCGCAACTGGGGCCCTGCAGTACCAGTATTGCCTTTAATCATCCACTGGTCTTTCGGATGAGACTAGAATCCAAGGCTCCGTCTCTATATGACCTTTGCTATTACTGGGATGTTAAACCCTTTCACATGGGGACATCAAAAATCTTTCATAGTCCATCCCATTGGTCTTTCTGATGGGACCAGAATCAGAGGCCTTAATACAGAGCTACAGATCTGTTTTGTATCAGTTATACTCCCAGATTTCAAATTCAATGCATATTTTACTTTTACAAATGTACTATTGATTTTCTTCCTTTAAATTAAATATGTAAATGATAAAAAATAAAACAATTTAAAAATTGACTTATTTCAGCTGCAAAAAGCAAACTGGCTAATTTAACGATCGGGGTTCACCCTCACATACATGTACGTCTTTGGCATTTTTTATGTGACAGTTGAATCTGGTTATTCCCCTTATTTGAGTGTTGCGATTAATCGTAATCCTATTTTAGGCGAAGGAGGGGCCAAGTGACTGGTGTGGCATGGACCGCACAGGCACCAGGTCAGGTTATTCTTTTTTCTCGATGCCTCAGTAGGCACAAAATGTTCTTTATAGGAATTAAAGTGTATAATTGTGTCACTATTCCACCAGTTCTAAATATTACGAGTGGTCGCTATACAGGTATATTTACTGATAGCGACGCGCGGTGGTATCAGGCTACATGTATTTTCATATGCAAATGAGGCATGATATTTTTTAATTATTTATACTAATTAAATGTGTCACGTTACAAAATAATATTTTCGACAGATTATAAAGTACACGTGTGATCATTGCACATCAAAAATAAATACAGAGAATAAACAGTAATGTCCGTTAACATTTTATGGAAACACGGTTATCGCCCCTGATAATATCAGTGTGGAAATTCATGTTTGATATGCGAAGTATAATACTGCCAATTATATTGTCGGGAAATGGTGAATGACTGTTTATTTTGCCAGAACAATGTCATATCTAACAAATTGACGAAACTAATATGCTTCCCTATATTATAACCCGACACGTGAGCATTGTACCTTTAAAACTGTAGAGAGGTGGTTTTCATTGATGTTTGACTATACCCCAGTCCCTACATGTAAATGACCTTAGCTTTTGCTTGGACGTTAAACCCATTCACTTTCACTTTTGATTATGTTTGTTGTTGGCCTATCAACAGCTATGGTCATTGAAGGCCAGGCCAACTGGTTCAATCCCATATTCAACCTGCTGCATTGGGGAGAAAATCACAAAATCAGAACAGAATTTTTACATTGAAAAAATATGTATTCAGCCCTGATATTACACCAAAGCCACTTGGCCCTTTCCTTCAAAAGTAATAGGATTACAAATAATCATATTACTCATGTAAGGGGTATACCGGCCTTAAATGACCGTAGCTGTTGATAGCCATTAAACACCAACAAACAAACAAGCAAAGATATGAGGTATAACGGTTAACCAGATTCAACTCTGGCATACAAGAAAGCCAAAGACGTACATGAGGTCCAAACCATGTTCTGGTCGGGATTCCGATAAGGATTTATACCAATCGTTAAATTACCCATCGCATGCTCCCACCTGCCACTCACTCACTTTCCACTTTCGATTATACCCATTGTAGGTCTAGCGATGTATTACGGCTTGATGGAGTTTATCGCACGGAGTCCGACGGCCAAGATACCCATGGCAGTCCGATACGGCTTTCCGGGTCTGTTTGTGGCTGTGTGTATATGGAGCCGGAATCAACATGCAGTCAGAGATTGCCAGCAAATGATGGTGTGGAATAAGCTGTAGACGCGAAACCTCAACAAACACATGTAAGCTGACTGTTAGTGACTATCAAGGTATGCGAGATGGTATGGTATGCGAGATGGTATGGTATGCGAGATGGTATGGTGATCTCCAAGTACTCAGGTTTCCTCCCACATTAACCCTTAGACTGCTACACACAACAATTGTCGTCTGCTGTTGCTTTTATATCTTGCCTTATTTCTCAATAAAAACACTGTTTGACAGCACTTCACAATCATTTCCTATGGAAATGATTCTGAAGTGCTGTCAAGGCATGTTGTAAATTATTCTAAGGTGCTATAAAAGCATGTTTTTGATGATAAAAATGGAAAATAGAAAATAAACAGCAGACGACAAAAAAAATTAAGATTACGGTTTAAGGGTTAAGGATCACCCTTACGCTCGTCCCCGTCTGTGCCACCTTGTATAAGTGCTCTCGCACTTGTTTGTAATCGTTGTCAAATAAATAAAGTTTACACTTTTTTTAGTACCATGGGTACTCAATTTTTCAGGAATTATTTTGAAATCGGGATTTGAGGTTTGTGATAATTGTAGTAAAATACTAATGTTTCAACATGGGATGTACACATGTACACATTTGTGGGTACAAAAATATTGTTTGTTTAGCCATTTTCAGATTTTGGCATTTGGAATTTTTGCCACCCCTGTATTATATTTGGTATGCGGTTGTGACTGGAGAAATGGGGCTTACAGGTTTTTGCGACCAGTGTAGATCCTGGGGCATGTTTCAGTGTAGATCCTGGGGCATGTTTCAGTGTAGATCCTGGGACATGTTTTCAGTGATATATCCTGGGACATGTTTCAGTGTAGATCCTGGGGCATGTTTCAGTGTAGATCATGGGGCATGTTTCAGTGTAGATCCTGGGACATGTTTCAGTGTAGATCCTGGGGCATGTTTCAGTGTAGATCCTGGGGCATGTTTCAGTGTAGATCCTGGGTATGTTTCAGTGTATGATCTGGGGCATGTTTCAGTGTAGATCCTGGGGCATGTTTCAGTGTAGATCCTGGGGCATGTTTCAGTGTAGATCCTGGGGCATGTTTCAGTGTAGATCCTGGGACATGTTTCAGTGTAGATCCTGGGACACGTTTCAGTGTAGATCCTGGGGCATGTTTCAGTGTAGATCCTGGGGCATCTTTCAGTGTAGATCCTGGGGCACGTTTCAGTGTAGATCCTGGGACATGTTTCAGTGTAGATCCTGGGGCATGTTTCAGTGTAGATCCTGGGACATGTTTCAGTGTAGATCCTGGGGCATGTTTCAGTGTAGATCCTGGGGCATGTTTCAGTGTACTGGGACATGTTTCCGTGTAGATCCTGGGGCATGTTTCAGTGTATGATCTAGGGCATGTTTCAGTGTAGATCCTGGGACATGTTTCAGTGTAGATCCTGGGACATGTTTCAGTGTAGATCCTGGGGCATGTTTCAGTGTACTGGGACATGTTTCCGTGTAGATCCTGGGGCATGTTTCAGTGTATGATCTAGGGCATGTTTCAGTGTAGATCCTGGGGCATGGGTTTCAGTGTAGATCCTGTACTGATCAGTGTAGCCTGGGACATGTTTCAGTGTAGATCCTGGGACATGTTTCAGTGTATGATCTAGGGCATGTTTCAGTGTAGATCCTGGGGCATGTTTCAGTGTAGATCCTGGGGCATGTTTCAGTGTAGATCTGCAGTAGTAGATCTGGGGATACAGTGTAGATCCTGGGGCATGTTTCGTGTAGATTCCTGGGCATGTTTCAGTGTAGATCCTGGGGCATGTTTCAGTGTATGATCCAGGGCATGTTTCAGTGTAGATCCTGGGGCATGTTTCAGTGTATGATCTAGGGCATGTTTCAGTGTAGATCCTGGGGCATGTTTCAGTGTAGATCCTGGGACATGTTTCAGTGTAGATCCTGGGGCATGTTTCAGTGTAGATCCTGGGGACATGTTTCCAATGGTGTATGATCTAGGGCATGTTTCAGTGTAGATCCTGGGGACATGTTTCAGTGTAGATCCTGGGGCATGTTTCAGTGTAGATCCTGGGGCATGTTTCAGTGTAGATCCTGGGGCATGTTTCAGTGTATGATCTAGGGCATGTTTCAGTGTAGATCCTGGGGCATGTTTCAGTGTAGATCCTGGGGCATGTTTTCAGTGTATCCTTGTTGACATGTTTCCAGTGTATCCTGGGGCATGTTTCAGTGTAGACCTGGGGACCATGTTTCAGTGTAGATCTGGGGGCATGTTTCGTGTAGATCCTGGGACATGTTTCAGTGTAGATCCTGGGGCATGTTTCGTGTAGATCTGGGGCATGTTTCAGTGTAGATCCTGGGGCATGTTTCGTGTAGACACTGGGTTTCATGTCGTGTAGATCCTGGGGCTTGTTTCAGTGTATATCATGCATGTCTGTGTAGATCCTGGGGCATGTTTCAGTGTAGATCCTGGGGCATGTTTCAGTGTAGATCCTGGGGCATGTTTCAGTGTAGATGGGCATGTTTCAGTGTAGATCCTGGGGATGTTTCAGTGTTTATCTGTGGGGCATGTTTCAGTGTAGATCCTGGGGCATGTTTCAGTGTAGATCCTGGGGCATGTTTCAGTGTAGATCCTGGGACATGTTTCAGTGTAGATCCTGGGGCATGTTTCAGTGTAGATCTGGGGCATGTTTCAGTGTCCACCATCAGTAGATCTGGGCATGTTTCAGTGTAGATCCTGGGGACATGTTTCAGTGTAGATCCTGGGGCATGTTTCAGTGTAGATCTGCTGTTTCAGTGTAGATCCTGGGGCATGTTTCAGTGTAGATCCTGGGGCTGTTTCAGTGACCTGGGGCATGTTTTCGTGTAGATCCTGGGGCATGTTTCAATGTAGATGCTGTTTCAGTGTAGTCTGGGGTTTCAGTGTAGATCCTGGGGCATGTTTCAGTGTAGATCCTGGGGCATGTTTCAGTGTAGATCCTGGGGCATGTTTCAGTGTAGATCCTGGGGCATGTTTCAGTGTAGATCCTGGGGCATGTTTCAGTGTAGATCCTGGGGCATGTTTCAGTGGTCTACATGTTTCAGTGTAGATCCGATGTTTCAGTAGATCCTGGGCATTTTCAGTGTGATCTGGGGTGTTTCAGTGTAGATCAGGGGCATGTTTCAGTGGATCCATGTTTCGTGTAGATATGTTTCAGTGTAATATGGGGCATGTTTCAGTGTAGATCCTGGGACATGTTTCAGTGTAGATCCTGGGGCATGTTTCAGTGTAGATCATGGGGCATGTTTCAGTGTAGATCCTGGGGCATGTTTCAGTGTAGATCCTGACATCAGTGTAGTCCTGGGGCATGTTTCAGTGTGATCCTGGGACATGCCACGTCGGGGTGTTTAGATCTGGGATGTTTCAGTGTAGATCCTGGGGCATGTTTCTGTGTAGATCCTGGGGCATGTTTCAGTGTAGATCCTGGGGCATGTTTCAGTGTAGATCCTGGGGCATGTTTCAGTGTACTGGGACATGTTTCAGTGTAGATCCTGGGGCATGTTTCATGTAGATCCAGGGGCATGTTTCAGTGTAGATCCTGGGCATGTTCAGTGTAGAACTCTGTTTCAGTGTAGATTCTGGGGCATGTTTCAGTGTACCTGGGGGACATGTTTCAGTGTTTAGATCCTGGGATGTTTCATGTGATTTCTGGGCTTGTTTCAGTGTAGATCCTGCGTTTCAGTGTGATCCTGGGACATGTTTCAGTGTAGATCCTGGGGCATGTTTCAGTGTAGATCCTGGGGCATGTTTCAGTGTAGATCCTGGGGCATGTTTCAGTGTAGATCCTGGGGCATGTTTCAGTGTAGATCCTGGGGATGTTTCAGTGTAGATCTGGGGGATGTTTCGTAGATCCACTGACTTGTTTCGTGTAGATCTGGGGCATGTTTCAGTGTACCTGGGGACATGTTTCAGTGTAGATCCTGGGACATGTTTCAGTGTAGATTCCTGGGCATGTTTCAGTGTAGATCCTGGGGCATGTTTCAGTGTGATCCTGGGCAGTTCAGTGAGATCCTGGGGCATGTTTCAGTGTATCCTGGGGCATGTTTCAGTGTAGATACCTGGGGACATGTACTGGGTTGTTTAGAGTCTGGGGCATGTTTCAGTGTAGATCAGGGGCATGTTTCAGTGTAGAATCCTGGGGAGTTTCAGTGTAGATCCTGGGCATGTTTCAGATGGTGGGCATGTTTAGTGTGATCCTGGGGATGTTTCAGTGTAGATCTGGGCATGTTTCAGTGTAGATCCTGGGGCATGTTTCAGTGTAGATCCTGGGGCATGTTTCAGTGTAGATCCTGGGGCATGTTTCAGTGTAGATCCTGGGGCATGTTTCAGTGTAGATCATGTTTCAGTGTGATCCTGGGCATGTTTCAGTGTAGATCCTGGGGCATGTTTCAGTGTAGATACTGGGACATGTTTCGGTGTAGATCCTGGGGCATGTTTCAGTGTAGATCATGGGGCATGTTTCAGTGTAGATCCTGGGGCATGTTTCAGTGTAGATCCTGGGGCATGTTTCTGTGTAGTCTGGGGATGTTTCGTGTAGATCCTGGGGATGTTTCGTGTAGATCTGGGGATGTTTCAGTGTAGATCCTGGGGCATGTTTCATGTAGATGGGGCATGGTCAGTGTAGATCCGGGACATGTTTCATGTAGATCCTGGGGCAGTTTCAAGTGTAGTCCTGGGGCATGTTTCAGTGTAGTCTGGGGCATGTTTCAGTGTAGATCCTGGGATTTTGCAGTGTAGATCCTGGGGCATGTTTCAGTGTAGATCCTGGGACATGTTTCAGTGTAGATCCTGGGGCATGTTTCAGTGTAGATCCTGGGGCATGTTTCAGTGTAGATCTGGGGCATGTTTCAGTGTATATCCTGGGGCATGTTTCAGTGTAGATCCTGGGACATGTTTCAGTGTAGATCCTGGGACATGTTTCAGTGTACCTGGGATGTTTCAGTGTAGATCTGGGGCTGTTTCAGTGTAGATCTGGGGCATGTTTCAGTGTAGATCTGGGGCTGTTTCAGTGTAGATCCTGCATGTTTCGTGTAGATCCTGTGTTTCGTGTAGATCTGGGGATGTTTCGTGTAGATCTGGGACATGTTTCAGTGTAGATCCTGGGGCATGTTTCAGTGTAGATCCTGGGACATGTTTCAGTGTAGATCCTGGGGCATGTTTCAGTCTAGATCCTGGGGCATGTTTCAGTGTAGATCCTGGGACATGTTTCAGTGTAGATCCTGGGGTCAGTGTAGATCATGGGGCATGTTTCAGTGTAGATCCTGGGTATGTTTCAGTGTATGATCTGGGGCATGTTTCAGTGTAGACCCTGGGGCACGTTTCAGTGTAGATCCTGGGGCATGTTTCAGTGTAGATCCTGTGGGGCATGTTTCATGTAGATCCTGGGGCATGTTTCAGTGTACTGGGACATGTTTCAGTGTAGATCCTGGGGCATGTTTCAGTGTAGATCCTGGGGCATGTTTCAGTGTAGATCCTGGGGCATGTTTCAGTGTATGATCTAGGGCATGTTTCAGTGTAGATCCTGGGGCATGTTTCAGTGTAGATCTGGGGGCATGTTTCATGTTAAGTGTTTAGATCCTGGGCATGTTTCAGTGTAGATCCTGGGACATGTTTCAGTGTAGATCAGGGGCTGTTTCAGTGTAGATCCTGGGACTGTTTCAGTGTTGTCCTGGGGCATGTTTTCAGTGTAGATCCTGGGCATGTTTCAGTGTAGATCCTGGGGCATGTTTCAGTGTTAGATCCTGGGGCATGTTTCGGGTGTAGTCTGGGATGTTTCGTGTAGATCCTGGGGCATGTTTCAGTGTAGATCCTGGGGCATGTTTCAGTGTAGATCCTGGGGCATGTTTCAGTGTAGATCCTGGGGCATGTTTCAGTGTAGATCCTGGGGATGTTTTCAGTGTAGATCCTGGGGCATGTTTCAGTGTAGATCCTGGGGATGCATTGTTTCAGTGTTTGTGTAGATCCTGGGCATGTTTCAGTGTATGATCTAGGGCATGTTTCAGTGTAGATCCTGGGGCATGTTTCAGTGTAGATCCTGGGGCATGTTTCAGTGTAGATCCTGGGGCATGTTTCAGTGTAGATCCTGGGGCATGTTTCAGTGTAGATCTGGGGCATGTTTCAGTGTAGATCCTGGGGCAGTTTCTGTGTAGATCCTGGGGAGTCGTGTATTATCCTGATCACCTGCATGTTTTCAGTGTAGATGGGCATGTTTCAGTACGGGTCATGTTTCAGTGTAGATCCTGGGGCATGTTTTCAGTGTATGATCTAGGGATGTTTCAGTGTGATCCTGGGCATGTTTCAGTGTTAGATCCTGGGTTATGTTTCAGTGTATCCTGGGACATGTTTCAGTGTAGATCCTGGGGCATGTTTCAGTGTAGATCCTGGCTGTTTCAGTGTGATCCATGGGGATGTTTCAGTGTAGATCCTGGGGCATGTTTCAGTGTAGATCTGGGGCATGTTTCAGTGTAGATCCTGGGCATGTTTCAGTGTAGGACTGGGACTGTTTCAGTCTAGATCCTGGGGCATGTTTCAGTGTAGATCCTGGGACATGTTTCAGTGTTGATCCGGGGGACATGTTTCAGTGTAGTCCTGGGGCATGTTTCAGTGTAGTCCTGGGATGTTTCAGTGTAGATCGGGCATCAGTGTAGATCCTGGGGCATGTTTCAGTGTAGATCAGGGCTGTTTCAGTGTAGATCCTGGGATGTTTCAGTGTGATCTAGGGCATGTCAGTGTAGATCCTGGGATGTTTCAGTGTAGTCCTGGGTTATGTTTCAGTGAGATCCTGGGACTGTTTCATGTAGATCCTGGGGCATGTTTCAGTGTAGATCAGGGCATGTTTCTGGTGTAGATCCTGGGGCATGTTTCAGTGTATATCTGGCATGTTTCAGTGTAGATCCTGGGACATGTTTCAGTGTAGATCTGGGCATGTTTCAGTGTAGATCTGGGGACTGTTTCGTAGATCCCTGGGGCAGTTTCAGTGTAGATCTGGGGCATGTTTGTGTAGATCCTGGGCATGTTTCAGTGTAGATCCTGGGGACATGTTTCGTGTGTCTGGGGCAGTTTCAGTGTAGATCCTGGGACATGTTTCAGTGTAGATTCTGGGGCATGTTTCAGTGTAGATCCTTGGGGATGTTTCAGTGTAGATCTGGGGCATGTTTAGTGTCGATCCTGGGATGTTTCAGTGTAGATCCTGGGGTCATGTTTCTGTGTAGATCCTGGGGCTGTTTCAGTGTAGATCCTGGGGCATGTTTCTAGATCCTGGGGCATGTTTTCAGTGTAGATCTGGGAGGGCATGTTTCAGTGTAGTCCTGGGGACATGTTTCAGTGTAGATCCTGGGGCTGTTTCAGTGTAGATCCTGGGACTGCTGTATGATCCTGGGACAGTTTCAGTGTAGATCCTGGGGCATGTTCAGTGTAGTCTGGGATGTTTAGTGTATCTAGCATGTTTTGTTTCAGTGTAGATCCTGGGACATGTTTTCAGTGTAGATCTGGGCATGTTTCAGTGTATGATCTAGGGCATGTTTCAGTGTAGATCCTGGGGCTGTTTCATGTGTAAGGGGCTGTTTCAGTGTAGATCCTGGGACAGTTTCGTGTAGTCTGGGGCATGTTTCAGTGTCCTGTACATGTTTCAGTGTAGATCCTGGGGCATGTTTCAGTGTATATCTAGGGCATGTTTCAGTGTAGATCCTGGGACATGTTTCAGTGTATCCTGGGGTTTATGTTTCAGTGTAGATCGGGAATGTTCAGTGTAGATCCTGGGGCATGTTTCAGTGTAGATCCCCCCTGGGCATGTTTCAGTGTAGATCTAGGGGCATGTTTTCAGTGTAGATCCTGGGGCTGTTTCAGTGTAGATCCTGGGCATGTTTCAGTGTAGATCCTGGGGGACATGTTTCAGTGTAGATCCTGGGCATGTTTCAGTGTAGATCATGGGGCTTTGTCCCCATGTTTCAGTGTGATCCTACAAGTTTCATGTAGATCCTGGGGCATGTTTCAGTGTATGATCCTGGGCATGTTTTCAGTGTAGATCCTGGGGACATGTTTCAGTGTAGATCCTGGGGCATGTTTCAGTGTAGATCCTGGGCATGTTTCAGTGTAGATCCTGCAGTTTCAGTGTAGTCCTGGGGGAATGTTTCAGTGTAGATCCTGGGACATGTTTCAGTGTAGATCCTGGGGCATGTTTCAGTTGTATCCTGGGATGTTTCAGTGTTGATCCTGGGGCATGTTTCAGTGTAGATCCTGGGGTCATGTTTCAGTGTAGATCCTGGGACATGTTTTCAGTGTAGATCCTGGGCATGTTTCAGTGTAGATCCTGGGACATGTTTTCAGTGTAGATGGGCATGTTTCAGTGTAGATCCTACATGTTTCAGTGTAGATCCTGGGGCATGTTTCAGTGTAGATCTGGGGGGGGGGGGGGGGGGGCATGTTTCAGTGTCCATGTCAGGTGTAGATCCTGGGGCATGTTTCAGTGTAGTCTAGGGACATGTTTCAGTGTAGATCCTGGGCATGTTTCAGTGTAGATCCTGGGCAATGTTTCAGTGTAGTCTGGGGCATGTTTCAGTGTAGATTCCTGGGACATGTTTGTAGATCATGTTTCAGTAGATCCTGGGGCATGTTTCAGTGTAGATCCTGGGGCATGTTTTCAGTGTAGATCTGGGGCATGTTTCGTGTAGATCCTGGGGCTGTTTCAGTGTAGATCCTGGGGCATGTTTCAGTGTAGATCCTGGGGACATGTTTCAGTGTAGATCCTGGGATGTTTCAGTGTAGATCTGGGACTGTTTGTGTAGATCCTGGGGCATCAGTGAGATCATGTTTCAGTGTAGATCCTGGGACATGTTTCAGTGTTTCCCTGGGGATAGTGTAGTCCTGGGGCATGTTTCAGTGTGATCCTGGGACATGTTTCAGTGTAGATCCTGGGCATGTTTCTGTGTAGTCCTGGGATGTTTCAGTGCGATCCTGGGCGAACTGTTTCAGTGTAGATATCTGGGACATGTTTCAGTGTAGATCCTGGGACATGTTTCAGTGTAGATCCTGGGATGTTTCAGTAGTCCTGGGATGTTTCAGTGTAGATCCTGGGGCATGTTTCAGTGTGATCCTAGGGGCATGTTTCAGTGTAGATCCTGGGGCATGTTTCAGTGTAGATCCTGGGCATGTTTTCAGTGTAGATCCTGGGGTGTTTCAGTGTAGTCTGGGATGTTTCAGTGTAGATCCTGGGCATGTTTCAGTGTGATCCTGGGGCATGTTTAGTGTGATCCTGGGAGCTGTTTCAGTGTAGATCCTGGGCATGTTTCAGTGTAGATCCTGGGACATGTTTCGTGTAGATCTGGGGCATGTTTCAGTGTAGATCCTGGGGCATGTTTCAGTGTGACCTGGGACATGTTTCAGTGTAGATCCTGGGGCATGTTTCAGTGAAGATCCTGGGGACATGTTTCAGTGTAGATCCTGGGGCATGGTTTCAGTGTATGATAGGGCATGTTTCAGTGTAGATCCTGGGGATGTTTCAGTGTATCCTGGGGCATGTTTCAGTGTAGATCCTGGGGCATGTTTCAGTTGTAGATCCTGGGCAGTTTCAGTGTAGATCCTGGGGCTGTTTCAGTGTCGATCTGGGGACCATGTTTCAGGTGTAGATCTGGGGCATGTCCAGTGTTGATCTAGGGCACTGGGTTTCGTGTTAGATACTGCATGTTTCAGTGTAGATCCTGGGGCATGGTTTCAGTGTAGATCCTGACCATGTTTTCAGTGTAGATCCTGGGGGCATCATGTTTCAGTGTAGATCCTGGGGAAGGACCTGTTTTCAGTCTTGTTTCATGCATGTCAGTGTTGATTCCGGGTGGGGCATGTTTCAGTGTAGATCCTTGGGGACATGTTTCCGGGTTGTTTAGATCTGGGGCATGTTTCAGTGTAGATCCTTGGGGATGTTTCAGTGTAGGAATCCTGGGACATGTTTCAGTGTAGACCTGGGACATTTTGTCCAGGTTTGTAGATCCGGGGTACCATCGTTTTGTCAGTGTAGATCCTGGGGCACGTCCAGTTTTGTAGATCCTGGGGGACATGTCCAGTGTAGTATCCTGGGGCGACTGTTTGTCTGGGGTGTTTGATCCTAGGGCATGTTTCAGTTTGTAGGGATCTGGACCCTGTTTCAGTGTAGATTCCTGGGGTTTTGTTTCAGTGTAGATCCTGGGACCATGTTTACAGTGTTTAGATCCTGGGGGCATGTTTCAGTGTGTATGATCTAGTGGGGCATGTTTCAGTGTAGATCCTGGGGCATTTTGTCCAGTGTAGATCCTGGGGCATGTTTCAGTGTAGATCCTGGGGACTTGTTCAGGGTGTTTGATCCTGGGGCATGTTTCAGTGTGTAGATCATGGGGACATGTTTCAGTCCTAGATCCTGGGGCGCCATGTTTCAGTGGTAAGATCCTGGGGCATGTTTCAGTTTGTAGACCTTGGGACTTGTTTCAGTGTGATCCTGGGGCCATGTTTCAGGTGTTAAGATCATGGGACCAGGTTTCAGTGTAGATCCTGGGACATGTTTTCAGTGTAGATCTGGGGCATGTTTATCAGTGTAGATCCATGGGGACATGTTTCAGTGTAGATCTGCCATGTTTTCAGTGGGTAGATCTGGGGACATGTCAGTGGGGTAGATTACTGGGACCATGTTTTCAGTGGTATGATCTAGGGCATGTTTCAGTGTATATCTGGGACCATTTGTTTCCAGTGTAGATCCTGGGGCCATGTTTCAGTGTAGGGGATTGGGACATTTTGTCCAGTTTGTAGATCCTGCATGTTCCAGTGTAGATCCCTGGGGCATGTTTTCAGTGATAGATCCTGGCGGCAGGTCAGTGTAAGATTCCTGGGGCATCAAGTGTAGATCCTGGGGCATGTTTCAGTGTAGATCCTGGGGTGCATGTTTCAAGTTTTAATGATCTAGCGGCCTGTTTCAGTGTAGATCTGGGGACATGTTTCAGTGTAGATCTGGGTTTATGGGGTTTCAGTGTTTGATCTGGGACACATGTCCAGTTTGTAGTCTGGGGCATGTTTCAGTGTATGATCTCGGGCATGTTTCAGTGTAGATCTGGGGGCCGGGGATGTTTGTCAGTGTAGATCCTGGGGCATGTTTTCAGTGTAGATCCTGGGACATGTCAGTTTGTAGATCCTGGGGCATGTTTCAGTGTAGATTCCCTGGAGGGCGGACCATGTTTCAGGTCTAAGATCCTGGGGCATGTTTTAGTGGTGAATCCTGGGGCATTTGTCAGTGTATGATCATAGGGCTTGTTTCAGTGGTAAATCTGGGATGTTTCAAGGTAGATCCTGGGGTATGTTTCCAGTGTAGAGATGTTTGGGACCATGTTTCTGTGTTTGGGGTAGATCCTTGGGGCATGTTTCAGTGTATGGGGAATCCTAGGGCATGTTTCAGTGTAGGGGATCTTTTTTCCGGGGATGTTTTCCAGTGTAGGGGATCCTGGGGCATGATTTCAGTGTAGATCCTGGGGACATGTTTTCAGTGTAGATCCTGGGCGGGCATGGGTTTCAGTGTAGATTCTGGGGACATGTTTCAGTCTAGATCCTGGGGGCATGTTTTCAGTGTTGATCTGGGGCGGCCATGTTTCAGTGTAGATCCATGGGGACATGTTTCAGTGTAGATCGGGGCATGTTTCAGGGTAGATCCTGGGGACATGTCCAGTTTGAGATCTGGGGACATGTTTCAGTGTAGATCCTGGGACATGTTTCAGTGTAGGTCCTGGAGTCAGTGTAGATCTGGGGACATGTTTCAGTGTTGACTCCTGACATGTTCCTCCAGTGTAGTGGGGTATGATCTAGGGCATGTTTTCAGCTGTAGATCCTGGGACATGTTTCAGTTTTGTAGGAATTCCTGTTATGTAGTGGGTAGAATCCTGGGACATGTTTCAGTGTAGATCCTTTGCCATGTTTCAGTGTATGATCTTTAGGGCCAATTTTGTTTCAGGGTGTAAGATCTTGGGGCATGTTTCAGTGGGGTAGATCTGGGCATGTTTTCAGTGTAGATCCGGGGACATGGTTTCAGTTTGTAGATCCTTTGGGGCATGTTTCAGTGTAGATATGGGACCATGTTTTCCAGTATAGAATTTCCTGCCATGTTTCAGTGTAGATCCTGGGGCATGTTTCAGTGTAGATCTGGGACATGTTTCAGGGGGAATAGAATCCTGGGGAATGTTTCAGTGTAGATCTGGGACATGTTTCCAGTGTAGATCCTGGGACATGGGGTTTCTGTGTAGATCTGGGGTAGCAATAAGTAGCATGGGGTTTCAGTGTTGATCATGGGACATGTAAGTGGGTAGATCCTGGGGCACTGGGTTTCAGTGTAGGATCTGACCATGTTTCAGTGTAGATCCTGGGGCAGGTTTCAGTGTTTATATGCATCCTAGGGAATGTCCAGTTTGTATATCCTGGGACCATGTTTCAGTGTTTAGGAATCCTGGGGCATGTCAGTGTAGATCCTGGGGACATGTTTCAGGGTGTAGATCCTGGGGAACATGTTTCAGTGTAGATCCATGCATGTATCAGGGTGTTTGGTCTGGGGCATGTTTCAGTGTAGATCCTGGGGCATTTTACCAGTGTAGATCCTGGGGCAGTTTTTGTTTCAGTGTAGATCCTGGTGGGCATTGTTTCAGTAGTAGATCCTGGGGATGTTTCAGTGTATGATCTGACCGGGGCATGTTTCAGTGTAGACCTCCTGGGGGGAATGTTGGGGTTCAGTGTAGATCTGGGGTTATGTTTCAGTGTAGATCTGGGGACATGTTTCAGGGTGTTTAGATCCTGGGCTGGTTCAGTGTATATGATATAGTTGATTGGGGCGTACAGGGTTACAGATCCTGGGGCATGTTTCAGTGTAGATCCTGGGCATGTTTCCAGTGTAGATAACTGGGACCATGTCCAGTGGTTTAGATCTGGGATGTTTCAGTGTAGATCCGGGGACATGTTTCGTCCTAGATCCGGGGCATGTTTCAGTTGTAGATCCTGGGCATGTTTCAGTGTATGATCTAGCCAAATGTTTCAGTGTAGATTCCTGGGGACTTTTCCAGTTTGTAGGGATTCTCTGGGTTTATGTTTCCAGTGTAGATCCTGGGACATGGGTTTCCAGTGTTTAGATCCTGGGGGCATGTGTCCAGTTTGTAGATCTAGGGAAGTTTCAGTGTTTGATCTGGGGGCATGTTTCAGTGTCCGGGGATCTTGCATGTTTCAGTGTAGGGATTCTTGGGACATGTTTAGTGTAGATCCTGGGGCATGTTTCAGTGGGGTAGATCCTGGGACATGTCCAGTTTCTAGGGGAATCTGCATGTTTCAGTGTAGATCCTGGGGGCAGGTTTCAGTGTTAGGGGATCTGACCAATGGTTTTCAGTGTAGATCCTGGGGCATGATTCAGTGTAGGGTCTGGGACCATGTTTCAGTGTAGATCTGGGACTGTTTCAGGGTGTTTAGATCCTTGGGGACATGTCAGTATGTAGATCCTGGGACATGTTTCAGTGTAGGGATCTGGCATTGTTTCAGTGTTAGATCCTGGGACCATGTTTCAGTGTAGATCCTGGGGACATGTGTCCGGGGTGTTTATGATCTAGCCATGTTTCAGTGTAGATCCTGGGACATGTTTCAGTGTAGATCCTGGGTTATGTTTCAGTGTGATTCCTGGGACATGTTTCCAGGGTGTTTAGACTGGGCATGTTTCAGTGTATTTGGGGATTAGGGCATGTTTCAGTGTATATCCTTGCCATGGTTTCAGTGTAGATACTGGGGCATGGGGTTTCAGTGTAGGGGATTCTGGGACATGTTTCAGTGTAGATCCTGGGGAATGTTTCAGTGTAGATTTACTTGGACATGTTTCAGTCCTTGGGATTCTGCCATGTTTCAGGGTGTTTAGATCCTGGGGCATGTTTCAGTGTGAGATCCGGGGGACATGTTTCAGTGTGATCTGGGGATGTTTCAGTGTTAGATCCTTGGGACCAGTTTCAGTGTAGATCCTGGGGACATGTCAGTGTTTAGATCCTGGGGCATGTTTCAGTGTAGATCATGAGACCATGTTTCAGTGGGGTATCCTGGGGCATGTTTCAGGGTAGATCTGGGGCATTTGTCCAGTTGTAGATCCTGGGGCATGTTTCAGTGTAGATCTTGGGGCATGTTTCAGTGTAGATCTTGGGGCATGTTTCCAGTTTGTTAGATCCATGGGGCATGTTTCAGTTTGTAGATTTCCTGGGACATGTTTCAGTGTAGACCTGGGGCATGTTTCAGTGTCGGGATCCTGACCATGTTTCAGTGTATGGGATCTAGGGCATGTTTCAGTGTAGATCCTGGGGCATGTTTTCAGGGGTGTTTAGAATTTCACTGGGGCATGTTTCAGTGTTGATTCCTGGGGCATGTTTCAGGTGTTTAGATTCCTGCATGTTTCAGTGTGATCCAGACCATGTTTCAGTGTATTGGGGATCTAGGCCCATGTTTTCAGTGTAGATCCTGGGGCATGGTTTCTGTTTGTAGGATCCTGACATTTCAGTGTATGATCTAGCCATGTTTTCTGTGTAGATCCTGGGGGTTCATGTTTCCCAGTTTTTGTAGGGATCTGGGATGTCAGTGTAGATCCTGGGGCAGGTTTCCAATGTAGATTCTGGGACATGTCCAGTGTATGATCTAGGGCATGTTTCAGGGTGAGATCTGGGGCATGTTTCAGTGTAGATCTTTGGGACCATGTTTCAGTGTATGGGGGATCTGGGTTGTTTCAGTGTAGATGGGGCGTGGGACATGTTTTCAGTGTATCTGGGGGGGGGGGGGGGGTGTTTGTTTCCAGTGTATTGGGGATCGTGGGTGTTTCCAGTTTGTAGATCTGGGTTATGTTTCAGTGTAGATCCTGGGTCCATGTTTCAGTGTAGATCTGGGTCATGTCAGTGTATGATCTAGGGCCAATGTTTCAGTGTAGATCTGGGTTATGTCAGTGTAGATCCTGGGGGATGTTTCAGTGTAGATCCCTGGG
The DNA here is from genome assembly GCA_029237695.1 of Conchocele bisecta. Classification (NCBI taxonomy): domain Eukaryota; kingdom Metazoa; phylum Mollusca; class Bivalvia; order Lucinida; family Thyasiridae; genus Conchocele; species Conchocele bisecta. Next base: position 18,325,954 of record CM055271.1, read on the forward strand.
ACATGTCAGTGTAGATCCTGGGGTGCATGTTTCAGTGTATGATCTAGGGCATGTTTCAGGGGTGTTTAGATCTGGGTCATGTCCAGTGTAGATCCTGGGAACATGTTTCAGTGTTTAGATCCTGGGGACATGTCCAGTGTAGCCTCTTGGGATGTTTCAAGTGGGTAGATCTGGGGCATGTTTCAGTGTAGTCCTGGGGACATGTTTCCAGGGGTGTTTAGAAATCCTGGGGGCATGTTTCAGTGTAGATCTGGGGCAGTCAGTGTAGTTCCTGGGGCATTTTACAGGTTTGTAGTCCCGGGGCATGTTTTCAGGTTTGTAGATCTGGGGCATCATGTTTCCCAGTTTGTAGATCCTGGGGCATGTTTTCAGGGTGTAGATCCTGGGGGCATGTTTCTGTGTACCTGGGGAATGTTTCAGTGTAGATCCTGGGGCATGTTTCAGTGTAGATCCTGGGGTGCATGGTTTCCAGTTGTAGATCCTGGGGCATTGTTTCAGAGTACCTTGGGACCATTTTGTTTCAGGGTTGGTATGATCCTAGGGCATTTGTTTCCAGTTGTATATTTTCCTGGGAACCATTTTTTCAGTGTTTAGGATCCTGGGCATGTTTCCGTTTGTAGATCCTGGGACCATGTTTTCAGTGGGTAGATCCTGGGACAGGTTTCAGTGTAAAGGGATCCTGGGGCATGTTTCAGGTGTTTAGATCCTGGGGCATGTTTCCAGTTTGGTAGATCCATGGGGCATTTTACAGGGTGTTTAGATCCTGGGTTGGGCATGTTTCCAGTTTGTAGATCCAGGGGCATGTTTCTGTGTAATTGGGATTTTTAGGGCCATTGTTTTTCAGTGTAAGATCCTGGGGACATGTGTTCAGGGTGTTTGATCCTGGGTTTATGTTTCCAGTTTGTAGATTCTGGGACATGTTTCAGTGTAGATCCTGGGGCATGTATTCCAGTTTGTAGGATCCTGGGGACATGTTCCCAGTGTTAGATCCTGGGGCATCGTTTCCAGTTTGTAGATCCTGGGGGAACATGTTTCCAGTTGTAGATTCCCTGGGGCTGTTTCAGAATGGGGTAGATCCTGGGACATGTTTCAGTGTAGATCCTGGGACATGTTTCAGTGTAGATCCTGGGACATGTTTCAGTGTAGATCCTGGGACATGTTTCAGTGTAGATCCTGGGGCATGTTTCAGTGTAGATCCTGGGACATGTTTCAGTGTATGATCTAGGGCATGTTTCAGTGTAGATCCTGGGACATGTTTCAGTGTAGATCCTGGGTTATGTTTCAGTGTAGATCCTGGGACATGTTTCAGTGTAGATCCTGGGGCATGTTTCAGTGTATGATCTAGGGCATGTTTCAGTGTAGATCCTGGGGCATGTTTCAGTGTAGATCCTGGGGCATGTTTCAGTGTAGATCCTGGGACATGTTTCAGTGTAGATCCTGGGGCATGTTTCAGTGTAGATCCTGGGACATGTTTCAGTCTAGATCCTGGGGCATGTTTCAGTGTAGATCCTGGGGCATGTTTCAGTGTAGATCCTGGGACATGTTTCAGTGTAGATCCTGGGGCATGTTTCAGTGTAGATCCTGGGACATGTTTCAGTGTAGATCCTGGGACATGTTTCAGTGTAGATCCTGGGACATGTTTCAGTGTAGATCCTGGGGCATGTTTCAGTGTAGATCATGGGACATGTTTCAGTGTAAATCCTGGGGCATGTTTCAGTGTAGATCCTGGGGCATGTTTCAGTGTAGATCCTGGGGCATGTTTCAGTGTAGATCTTGGGGCATGTTTCAGTGTAGATCCTGGGGCATGTTTCAGTGTAGATCCTGGGGCATGTTTCAGTGTAGATCCTGGGACATGTTTCAGTGTAGATCCTGGGACACGTTTCAGTGTAGATCCTGGGACATGTTTCAGTGTAGATCCTGGGGCATGTTTCCGTGTAGATCCTGGGGCATGTTTCAGTGTAGATCCTGGGGCATGTTTCGCTAAACTTTGTACGACTAAGAAGTTTGTAAAGCAGGGCTCCAGATAAGGGGTTAGTAATTTTATGAGTATTTTCACTCCATTATTTCTAAAGCAATTTGGTATTTCAGAATTTTAATTGGGTAAAATAAAATCACACTATTGTTTACACATAAACAGGCAGCAATTATTGAATAGTTTGCTTCGAAATGAAAACATGTCTTGGCATTTCATTAGAATTGTCTCCTTGGAGACAATTCTAATGAAATACCAAGATGTGTTTTCGTGGGAAATAAGAAAAATATGCTATATTTGTGGTCTGTTTATTGTTTTCTGCAGCATGATAAAGGTATCACAAAATTATTATTGCTTTTTGATACTCGCTACTTCTGATTTCAATTGGGTTTTTGGCAATTTTAATTGGGTATTTAAGCAAATACGCAGCTCATCTGGAGCGAAACAATAATTGACAACATTTGCATTAGCAGCCTTTTTTGAGAAATATTTCTTCAATTACCCATATATGTAGATAGTATAGTTATATAGCGCGTGAACCACAATGATGCGTGAACCACAATGATGCGTGAACCACAATGATGCATGAACCACAATGATGCGTGAACCACAATGATGCGTTAACCCTTACACCACTACTCACAACAATTGTCGTCTGCTGTTGCTTTTATATCTCCTTATTTCTCAATAAAAACATGGTTTGACAGCACTTCAGAATCATTTCCATTCCAATGGAAATGATTCTGAAGTGCTGTCGAAGCATGTTGTAAATTATTCTAAAGTGCTGTCAAAGCATGTTTTTGAGGATAAAAATGGAAAATAGAAAATAAACAGCAGACGACAAAAAAAATAAGATAGCGGTGTAAGGGTTAAGTAAAATTATAAAAATCTTCGTACAGACATTTTTATCGTACAAAGTTTAGTGAAACGGGCCCCTGCATACGCACAGTCTGATCAGGATCTGCACTGTTCGCCATTCCAGCATTGCAACACTCGCCATGCTTTCAACAAGCAATATAGTTTGTTTTAATATCAGCAGGCTACAGGAGTGTGCTATCAGGAGCTACACCGGTCACAAATCTCATAAGCCCCATATCACAGTTTAGTATTTAATGGAAGGAGGGCTCTTACTCCCGCTGTTGTCAGCATCCGTCCGTCCGTCCATCTATCCATCCATCTTCAAAACATTACGTTTTGATCTATTTTAACCATACTATCTTATTGCCCCAACAGCCCCAACCCAAACTTCTACCATGTGATTTTGTACCTGCTCAGATGTGCGATTTCATAAAAAATATTTACAGAAACTGTAAATGAGGTCGAAAGTTGACGAAATTGTGAGTGTGGAAGTCTATTCCACAGGTCAACTTTCGATGTCATTTACTGAAAATATTATAAATTTTGTAAATATTGTTCACGGATATCTTCTTAGGTACAAAATCACATGGCTTGTTTCAGAGCTCCAGATAAGCTGCGTATTGGCGTATTTTACGCAATTATTTTAGCTGAATACGCATTGATTATCAAAAGTGGGAGTACAAAATACGCGCAACAATGTGAAAATACGCATTGAATTTCAAATTGAGTAATGAAAATACTGTCATGAAGTTGAAAATTCACTTAGTTGAGCTGCAAAAAAGCAAGTGTTTTTTGCAGTTCAATTAAGTGAATGTTTAAATTTGTTATATTTTGTTATCATTTATTCCCTATTTAGTATAAATTAAAAACATCAAAATTCCATTTGTAAAAGTAAAATAGGCAATGGTTTTGAAGTCAGGGTGTATAGTACGCTTTAGACACAAATCTTATATGAAGCTCTGTTGTTTCATATCTGTCTCATGGTAGCCTACTGCAATGGATATATCAGAGGCCTTATTATGACCGTAAGTTACTTGGCCATATTTTGATCGGTTTTCCATTCGCGGACCTGCAGTCACAGGGGCCCGTTTCACTAAACTTTGTATTACTAAAATGTTCGTAATTGCAAAAATTATGAGTGTAAATTTCACATTAACAGTTTTCTTCTAAAAACTTATTTACATTTATTGAGCATAGACTGAAAACGCAGCCTATGCTCAATAAATGTAAATTCATAAATTTAAATTTCCAGACGATCCTAACTTTGCACTTACGAACATTTTAGTCGTCCGAAGTTTAACTTTACTACACTTTGTACGACTAAACTGTTCGCAAGTGCAAATTTAGGATCGGCTGGAACTTCCATTGATGGATTTACATTTATTGAGCATAGGCTGCATATTACATGTTCATTTTCAATGTTTTTTTCATTCAACAATGTGAAAATACGCATTGAATTTCAAATTGAGTAATGAAAATACTGTCATGAAGTTGAAAATTCACTTAGTTGAGCTGCAAGTGTTTTTTGCAGTTCAATTAAGTGAATGTTTAAATTTGTTATATTTTGTTATCATTTATTCCCTATTTAGTATAAATTAAAAACATCAAAATTCCATTTGTAAAAGTAAAATAGGCAATGGTTTTGAAGTCAGGGTGTATAGTACGCTTTAGACACAAATCTTATATGAAGCTCTGTTGTTTCATATCTGTCTCATGGTAGCCTACTGCAATGGATATATCAGAGGCCTTATTATGACCGTAAGTTACTTGGCCATATTTTGATCGGTTTTCCATTCGCGACCATGCAGTCACAGGGGCCCGTTTCACTAAACTTTGTATTACTAAAATGTTCGTAATTGCAAAAATTATGAGTGTAAATTTCACATTAACAGTTTTCTTCTAAAAACTTATTTACATTTATTGAGCATAGACTGAAAACGCAGCCTATGCTCAATAAAGTAAATTCATAAATTTAAATTTCCAGACGATCCTAACTTTGCACTTACGAACATTTTAGTCGTCCGAAGTTTAACTTTACTACACTTTGTACGACTAAACTGTTCGCAAGTGCAAATTTAGGATCGGCTGGAACTTCCATTGATGGATTTACATTTATTGAGCATAGGCTGCATATTACATGTTCATTTTCAATGTTTTTTTCATTCATATGTACGTGAAATCTTTTTTGTCTTTTTCAGTTTCTGAAAATTTGAAACGAGACGGTTCCATTTTCGACGACATCAATCGGCGAACTTGTTATGTTTTTGTGTAACCGTTTCCTGGAGACTTAGTACAAACACAGACAATCTTTCACCATATTTTAATCGATTACATTCACATTTTTCCTGTATGTGTCTAAATTTAAATATATTTGTTTAGTTTTCTTATATTTCCTGAAAAAATATGTTGTAACCACTCATTTGAAGTCACGCTGAGACGGTTCAAAGATGATTGGTTACAACATATTTTATGGACCACAATGTTGAAAATACTTATATATTTTTTTCAATGTTCAGCAGAATAATTGGTGGAATGTAATGAATTAATGTATGCTGGAAAACCACTCGTGACTAATAACTTGATTGTTGATTAAAAAACAATTAAAACAGCTGGTAATTTTTTCCCTCAATTTAATTGTTCTCATGGTGTATTACAATTAATACCATACGTACTGTCCATGAATAATATTCCTTTATCGCATATTAAGTTTGTTGTTTGTTGGTGTTTAATGGCATATCAACAGCTAAGGTCATGTAAGGCCGGGCAAACTGGTTCTATCGCATTTTAACCTGCTAAATTAGGGGGAAAATCCCAATATCAGAACGGAATATTTACATTAAGAAAAAATATATTCAGCCCTGAAATTAGAATAACCTGACCTGGTGCCAGTGATTTTCTCAAAAGAAAATTTAATTTTCAAAAACATTATTAAAGGTACATGCCCACTCAGTAGGCGCAAAATGTTCTTGATATCGGAGACATCAACTGGCAAAATAAACATTCATTCACCATTATCCCACGTATTGACATTATTATATATTTTGTATCAGACATAAATTTCCACACTGAAATCAGAGACGATAACCGTGTTTCGTTAAAATGTTAACGGACATTACTATTTATTCTCTGTATTTATTTTTGATGTGCAATGATCATACTTTATAATCTGTCGAAAATATTATTTTTTCAGGTGACGCATTTAATTACTACAAATAATTAAAAAATATCATGCCTCATTTGCATAAGAAAATAGTCCGATAGCACCGCGCGTCACTATCAGCAAAATAAATATTACTAAATGATTATGTCTGTATAGCGGGCACTCGTAATTTTTAGGACTGGTGGAATAGTAACACAATACTACACTTATTTAATTCCAATATAGAACATTTTGTGCCCACTGAGTGGGCATGTACCTTTAATGTTATTAAATTATTTTTTTTCGCTGCAAAATTTTCAAACATGAACTACGTTATAATTTGATTTTCCCCCCAAAATGTGCACATCATTTTCAACAAATATCACACACAAGATGAGTTGGATATATATCATGGATCAGTCTTTATTGCATAGATGATATAACAATACAGGTGTTACAAAACTATCAGCCCACTTTCTGTTTCTTCTTTATACTCGGTTGATTCTTGTTGTGTTGCTTGCTCTTCGATTTCTGAAAGAACAATGAAATTATATTCATATTGAGGCAATAAAAACTTGGGTGTCAATCCTGGCACGGCGATTATAAAATATTCTGAGTATGTACTCGTGCTCAAAATCATTGAGTTTGATTGGACGATGCTGAGCTGGGCTCAGTATCGTCCAATCAAACTGCCTGATTTCAAGTACATATTTTGAGGATCTGCTCGGAAAACTTTACAATCGCATGCCCTGTTGAGAGGCTGAGCCTCGGCCAAGAAAACTTCCAGAGTTCGAGCATGAGAAATGGGTACATGCTTAAGTTGGATAAGCATAGACCCAGCTCCTTCCATTGCCATCTTGTATCTCTATACTGGTCAAAATGGCTATTCACCCTTAAGTCAGGAACTGAAAATTGTCGTCCATTTAAGTTTCATATTTTGTCTTTTTATGAGCCCAGTCTCGGTAAAGCCGGGAAGCATAATTATAGTGTTTGGTCTGTCTGTGTGTCCGTCCACGTGTGTGTGTCCGGTTAAGAAAATGTTCTTGTTTTTCAATAAAAACAATTACATGGTTGAACAAGGTTTTTGATGAGAAGGTGATCACCAGAGAATTTCTCTCCCACTAAACAAGGCGATCGCCACAAAGGTCAAAGTCACAATATGTGGAAGTCCAAATTTATTGATACAAACGTCAGTTACCAAGGTCACACAAATGACACTGGGTGGATGCCTATCAAAGTGAGGAAGCTATTGGTGACGTTTGGTAATAATCCGACTAACGGATCAGGAGATATTTGACATTTGGACATACATCCAACATTATTGACATGAAAGGCAAGGTCACCAAGGTGAAGGTCAAGGTCACCGTAATGACACTGGATGGATAGCTATCAATCTGAGAAAGCTATTTATGAAGTTTGGTAATGATATGACTAACGGATCAGGAGATATTCAACATTTGGAAAAATTGTTGACACCAAGGTGAAGGTCAGCAGATTTACACCGATAGATATCCACCAATGTGAAGAAGCTATTGATAAGTTTGGAGATGATCACTACCGGATCAAGATATTCGACGTTCCGATGTACATCCAAAATTATTGACATGAAGGTCAAGGTCACCATGATGATGGTCACCCAAATGAGACACTGGGTGGACAGCCAACAATGTGAGGAATCTATTATGAAGTTTGGTATTAAAACGGATCCGGAGGTATTTAACATTTGTATGTACGGACTACCGGTATGTACAAAATTATGGACACAAAGGTTAAGGTCAAGGTCACCCGAATGACATTGGATGGATAGCTATCAATGTGAAGTTATATTGATGTTTGGTAAAGATCTGACTTAATAGATCAAGAGATATGGTAAATTTGGCTATGTCCAAAATGTATGTCCCACACAGGTTAAGGTCACCAAGGTGAAGGTCACCCGAATGACACTGGACGGATAGCTATCAATGTGAGGAAGCTATTGATGAAGTTTGGTAATGATCCAGAATTGTGACCGCTATGCCTCACTTTCCACTATCGTTGGCGAGACAAAAATTGAAAATAAAACGTAGACAATAAATATAATTCAGCTTAGTGAGGGCTAAGTGATGAACAGCTCAGCCTCGGCCAATAAAACTCTGATCTGTTACACACCATACACACCAGACCTTTTTGTTTAACCCCTGGATCTATGTTTCTGTGTATGCTCTCAAAATTTGTACTCAACACTCAGTCAGTTTGATTTGCGGAGACTGAGCACAGCTCAGCCTCATCCACTATAACTCCTGATCGTACACAATTATATACCATGACTTCGCTTAACCCTGGGTCACTGTTTCTGTGTTTTCTCTCAAAATTTGTACTCGAACTCGAGCACAGCTCAGCCTCGGCCAATAAAACTCCCTGACCAGTTATACTATTATATACCTGGACTTTTTGTTTAACGCCCGAGGCCTGTGGGGGCGGGGGTTTCGGTCCGCTGGGTTTGTGGGCGTCGTCTTCATCCATAGCATCCATGTCGTAATCCGAGCCTTCTGCCTCCTCATCGGACAGCTGGAGATCCATCGCTGCAAAATGGGAAGTGTTGCTGTGACTGGATAAATGGGGCTTATGGCATTTGTGGCCAGTCTAGCACCTGATTTGCATTTGCGCATACCATAATGGGCTTGTGCACTGCTACTAGAAGGATGGTGGTTGTTTCAGTGGCTAAAAAACACACAGTGACTACAGTATTTGTGGTCAGCCTAGTTTCAGTGGCTACAAAACAGTAGTTGTGGTCAGCCTAGTTTAAGTGGCTACAAAACAGTAGTTGTGGTCAGCCTACTTTCAGTGGCTACAAAACAGTAGTTGTGGTCAGCCTAGTTTCAGTGGCTACAAAACAGTAGATGTGGTCAGCCTAGTTTCAGTGGCTACAAAACAGTAGTTGTGGTCAGCCTAGTTTTCAGTCAAAATGGGCTACAAAAACAGTAGTTGTGGTCAGCCTAGTTTCAGTGGCTTACAAAACATAGATGGTTTCAGCCTATTCAGTGGCTACAAAACTAGATTGGTCAGCCTATTTGTTTCAGTGCTACAAAACAGTAGTTTGTGGTCACCTAGTTTTCAGTGGCAACAAAACGTATTTGGTGGTCTGGCCTAGTTTCAGTGGGCTCAAAACAAAAGAGTAGTTTGTGGTCAGCCTTGTTTCCGTGGCTACAAAAACAGTAAATTGTGGTCAGCCTAGTTTCAGTGGCTACAAAACAGTAGTTGTGGTCAGCCTAGTTTCAGTGGCTACAAAACAGTAGGTGTGGTCAGCCTAGTTTCAGTGGCTACAAAACCAGTAGATTTGTGGTCAAAACAGTAGATGGTGGTCAGCCTAGTTTCTGTGGCTACACAGTATGTGGTCAGCCTAGTTTCAGTGGCTACAAAACAGTTAGTGTGGTCAGCCTAGTTTCAGTGGCTACAAAACGTAGTGGTGTCTAGCATGCTCTGTAGCTCCTGTAGCCTATTTCACCAACATTGCAAAGTATTCTTTTCTAGCAAAGTATACTTTGAGGGAAAAATTTTCAATTTAAGGATAAATGTATTAATTTTTATTATACTGAATTTATTACATTATCACAGCCACTTTGGCTGTGATAATGTAATAAATTCAGTATAATAATTCTGCATACTTTTAATCATCAAATATATGTAGTCGTTAGCTCTATACAAATAATGCATTTTGGAGAAATTAATGATTACTCCCTCAAAGTATACTTTGCTAGATAAGTATACTTTGCAATTTTGAATACAATTGGACTGATGGCAATTGTGGCCAGTGTAGCTCCAGATTCGATTTGCATACGTGCAGACTCTAATAGGCTTGTTTACTAGAATCACGACTGCAAAACATGTACAAGCCAATTAGGGACTGCATGTATGATTGTGACTGGAGACAATTGGGCTTGTGGCAATTGTAGCTTCAGATTTTTATGCTAGCATATAGTTACTGCTTTGTCAGCAGTCCGAGTTTTACGTCGAAAGTTTTTCAAATTGATACCGTAGATCTCTGTGACCGCTGGTGATATCAACTTGAAACTTCATATACATATTGATAATTCCAGCACAAAAATATTTACACAATTCCCTAACATTTGATTGGCCCGTAGCAAGTATCTGTCCAAAATTTATATCCCAGTAAACTCCCACGCCGAACTACTTTCCGTAACCGTGAGGCGCAGTTAAAATAATTCTTAAGAAAACGGAAAATAAACACATTCTCTTGACGAATTTATTTCAAATGCTGGAATTATAAGGAATGAATGGCCTTTTTGTGAAATTTATCGGGGATATAAACTTGGAAAAGTCGCGGGAATACTGGACGAGGCCTTCCGGCCTTCGTCCAGTATTCCCGCGACTTTTCCAAGTTTATACCCCAATAAATTCCACAAAAAGGCCATTCATTCCTATAGAAACTTCATATACATATTGATCACCATCCATATTTTCATTGTATACCCTACCCATGCTGCCCCGGAGCCCAAGGTCAAAGGACTTAGCTTTTTTTTTTAAAGTTCAAGTTTTTCAAATTGCTATATCGCTGTGACCGCTTGCGATATAAACTTGAAACATCATATAACATTGATAACCATTTATTGTGATAAATAAGCATACTACACCAATACTCGGGGTCAAGGACTTGAATTTCATTCCAGGCGTCATCAGGGAGCATTTGTCGGATTTACCGACCATCTAGTTTTAGTGTGTTCCTCCAGACTCGTAAGGATATTATTACATAAAGCATGGCACGTGTTTCAATGGCAAACGGTGCAGGCCCAGATCAGGCTGATCTGGGACTGCACTAGTCACATTTGTCATAAGCAAATGGGGAGAAAATCCCAAATCAGAACTGAATATTCACAAAATACGCCCGTCGAAGATGGGCCAAGACAGCGAAGATGCAGAAATGTGAAGCTGTCACCAAGGCAAGAAACATTAATGAGAATTTGAAAATCTAAAGCATTATTTCTTCCTCTTGTTGTGATAAACAGGTACACTAATTTAGGTAGAGATGTGTAAAGTAGAAATTATATAGAATTGGATACAAAAATGTAGAAAAAATTGCTTGGTTAAAAAGGTGATATTTTTGTTAAAAAAAAAATTTTCAGCATAAAAACACCAAGGTGCACATCTTCAATATGTGTAGAAGATGTGTGTATAATTTCATATCGATTGAACAAACGGTTTCAGAGGAGTTGTGTACACAAACTCTATACCCTATATAGAATTGTATACAAAAACGTAGAGAAAATGGCTATTAAAGTTAAAAAGGTGATATTTTTGTTATTTTTTCGGCATAAAAACACCAAGGAGCACAATATGTGTAGAAGACATGTGTATAGTTTCAGATCGATTGACAGAACCACAGGTTATTCTAGCGTGTCTTGGATGGTCAATTAGTGTTTGTATATACATGAAACAGCTTTCTAAACAATGTACAAAACAATTCAAATGCGCCTGGGTATGAAGATTATGTAATTATGAAAGGTACAAAACTCGCATTCGTCACCATTGAAAGAAAAAGCAACACGAAGTCGTAATCATTACTCGCCTATACAACGTGTTACAGCGTGTCGAAACCACTGCCTGGGGTGGGTTTTCGGCATAGATGTTGCAGTTGCTAATATATTAACATAAATCTCAAAGATTTTGATTGTAAACTGCACTAAATTCGCTTTTAAAAATCAAACGCGTTACTTTGAAAATATTTCAATCACGTGCACGCAGTGGTTTGGTTGGTTACTGGAGACTGACATCATTTCCCATTAGCCAACCAAATCACTGCGTGTCACGTGATTCAATGTTTTTAAAGATGGCTTTAGGATTTTTTAAACTTTCATACTACTATAATTGTATTCCGTCTTTATTGGTTAAATAAATAATTCCACCAAACTGCCCACCTGGGTAGAGATCACTGAGACTGTCTACGTCACTGTCCGACCCAGCGTCACTGTCTGCCATCTCGTCTCTGCCCTTGAATTTCCTCGGCAGCTCCTCATCACGCTGTTTCTTCCGGCCTCGCTGTGGTTTGTACACCGTTCCATTACGCTGGCACTCCTCCCCTGGTGGAAGGTGAAAGTGAATGGGTTTAAAGGTACATGCCCATTCAGTGGGCACAAAATGTTCTTCATAGAAATTAAATAAGTGTACAACTGTGTCACTATTCCACCAGTTCTAAAGATTACGAGTGCCCGCTATACAGATATAATCATTTAGTAATATTTATTCTACTGATAGTGACTAGCGGTGGTATTCGGCTATTTTCATATGCAAATGAGGCATGATATTTTTTATTTATTTATACTAATTTAAAGCGCAAGCGGAAAAAATAGTATTTTCAACAGATTACAAAGTATGGTCATTACACATCAAAAATTAAATACTGAGAATAAATACTAATGTCCGTTAACATTTTAAGGAAACACAGTTATCGCCCCTGATATCAGTGCTGAAATTTACGTCTGATATAAAATGTATAATAATGACAATCAATACGTGGGGTAATGGTGAATGAACGTTTATTTTGCCAGAAAATGTCTCGGATGATATAAAGAACATTTTATGCCTACTGAGTGGACATGTGCCTTTAATGTGAATAATGTTCCAGCAACAGGTAAGGAGGTCATATAGTGGCGAGGCCTCAATTTTGAGTCTCATCCCAAAGACCAGTGGGACGAACATGTAGAAAGTATTTCTCATGCCTAGGGTGGGGTTTAAACTACAATCTCTGGTATTGAAGTCCAGTGATTTAACCTCTAGGCCACAACCCATCCTGTGAAAAGGTTTAACGTCTCAGCAAAAGCTATGGTCATATAGAGACAGGGCCTAGATTTCCAGTCTCATCCGAACATTTTTTTCTCTCTGTTTCGATTATGTACATGTAAATGTCTAGACAGTATATTATATAGACAATACTAGACATAGCACTATGGCTTTACTACCGTTTTCATCATCTGACTTATCATTTATTATTGCTATAGCAAAGTAAATAATAGAGAGTATTCCATCGTATATTTTGAATAGCGGGAAATAATACACGAGTGTGCGTCGGCTTCCGCGTAAGCAACGAGTGACCATAGCGAACGAGTTGCTTGCACGGACACCGACGGACACAAGTGTATTATTTCCGCTATTCAAAATGTACGATGGAATATCCTATTTATTACACTTCCACAGCGAATACATATGCACATTTAGTCTATTTTTGAGATTATAATCAATGAATTGTGATTGTTGGGCGCCAAATGTCACAGGATGAGAAAGATGCATATCCTACCCGAGGCTCGAACCGGGGACTGCAAAGTAAATGATAGAGAGTATTCCATCGTATATTTTGAATAGCGGGAAATAATACACGAGTGTGCGTCGGCTTCCGCGTAAGCAACGAGTGACCATAGCGAACGAGTTGCTTGCACGAACGCCGACGGACACAAGTGTATTATTTCCGCTATTCAAAATGTACGATGGAATATCCTATTTATTACACTTCTACGGCGAATACATATGCACATTTAGTCTATTTTTGAGATTATAATCAATGAATTGTGATTGTTGGGCGCCAAATGTCACAGGGTGAGAAAGATGCATATCCTACCCGAGGCTCGAACCGGGGACTGCAAAGTAAATAATAGAGAGTATTCCATCGTATATTTTGAATAGCGGGAAATAATACACGAGTGTGAGTCGGCTTCCGCGTAAGCAACGAGTGACCATAGCGAACGAGTTGCTTGCACGGACGCCGACGGACACAAGTGTATTATTTCCGCTATTCAAAATGTACGATGGAATATCCTATTTATTACACTTCCACGGCGAATACATATGCACATTTAGTCTATTTTTGAGATTATAATCAATGAATTGTGATTGTTGGGCGCCAAATGTCACAGGGTGAGAAAGATGCATATCCTACCCCGAGGCTCGAACCGGGGACCTCTGGATTACCGTACCATCGCTCTAACCGACTGAGCTAGCCGGGCACGAATACACACTTCCTCCCCTCAGTGAGTTACGTACCGCGACATACTTCCCCGCCAAATTGGAATTCGTCTCTGAATTCCTTATATTTGGTACATTTTGGGTAGTATATATATCAGTCACGGTCCCTCGTTGGGCGCCAAATGTCACAGGGTGAGAAAGATGCATATCCTGCCCGAGGCTCGAACCCGGGACCTCTGGTTTACCGTACCATCGCTCTAACCGACTGAGCTAGCCGGGCACGAATACACACTTCCTCCCCACAGTGAGTTACGTACCGTGACATGCGCATGAATAGTTATACAAAGACGTGTTTTCCTGCGTTTTAACGATACGTTGTGTGACGTAAAATGTGACGTCATGTAAACTTTTTGAAATCCAAATTACGTAACTGTTTTTATGAACCAGATATATTTAAGGTATGTAAAAGCTTTAACGCAAATTTGGCATTTGACCTTCATCTCGGGCATGTGGGTCGCATGGGTGGGCTATAGAATGAAAGTGTGGATTATTAATTTGTTCCCACGATATAACAATTCGTTCCCTCAAATTAACGATTCGTTCCCACGAAATAACAATTTTGTTCCCTCGAATTGACAATTCGTTCCCACGATATATCATTTTAACCAGCAAATCACCTTTGTACAGTAGACCATCTTCAACCCGGACATACGCCAAACCTTCATGTGCTCAGTTGTGATTGGGGTAACCAGGCGCGAATCCATGGGGTGGATCCACCGGGTCCGGACCCACCCCCGCACTTGTTAACCTGGGCCCGGTTGCTCAAAACTTCTGTTAGCTTAACAGACTGTTAAATCCTTAGCATTGCTAAATATTTAACAGTCTGTTAAGCTAACAGAGGTTTTGAGCAACCGGGCCCTGTTAACTGTTATTTATCGTTATGATACTTTCTATTTCTAATTGGAAAGCACACCTACTTGTATATGTACACATGTTTTGCTATTATGGTGAGATTCTGGTGGAACCTGTCTCAACCAGATACCCCTGGGGACCTCCAGGATGTCTGGTTTAGAGAGGTTGCACTGCACTTACATCTGGCCAATGCTCGCTTGTATTTTCCGCCATTGACGTGTCTCTCTACGTGGCTGGGAGTCTTGTTGATGTGTCGTAAGGTGAGTGTGCAGAACAACCGATTCCTGAAATGTTCATTAACCCTTAGACCGCTACTCACAACAATTGTCGTCTGCTGTTGATTATATCTTGCCTTATTTCTCAATAAAAACATGTTTTGACAGCACTTCAACTGAAGTGTTGTCAAAGCATGTTGTAAATTATTCTAAAGTGCTGTCAAAGCATGTTTTGATGATAAAAATGGAAAATATACAACAAACAGTAGACAACAACAAAATTAAGATAGCGGTGTAAGGGTTACACATCAAAATAGTATAATTAATACCATGATGACTTGTACAAACTTTTTCACATTTCAGGCGACGACGACGGAAAATGCGGCGACTATAGATAGTCGCGCCTTTTGCTAAAGCATGCGCTACAAAAACCCGCAGGGCGTTGACGTTCATACATGTACTTCGTTATATTGCTACAGAGCTCCAGATAAGTTTTGTATCTAAAGAGTTTTATACCCCCATATTTCAAATTCAAACAACTAAGTAAATTTTCAACTTTATTTTCACTACTCAATTTGAAAATCAATGCGTATTATCACATTGCTGTGAGTATTTTGTACTCCCACTTTTGATAATTAATATTCTACTAAAATACGTGAATAAAATACGCCAATACGCACCTTATCTGGAGCTCTGTTGTTATTGAGACACAATTCTACAATATGAACAAAACTAGTAACATAAACTTAATACCTGATAAGGTGTGTATTAGCAAAATTCTTACATTACTCTCCACGAAATAGAAAGTAAACAAAGAACGCTTCAAACGCACATTTGGAAATGCTACTGCGTCATAATGCTTATATAATGCAGTGTAAAGTGAATTTTAAAATTTGTTTTATTTTTTATCATTTTTTCCTATTTAACAAGGAAGAAACTCAATAATACATTTGTAAAAATAAACATGGTAAAATACGCATTGAATTTTAAATATCGGGGTATAATACTCTTTAGATACAAAACTTATCTGGAGCTCAGTGTATGTGTATGATACACAATGTCAGCATAGGGATTAACAGGGATTCCGCTGGGGAAAATAAAAAAATCCCCACTTCAAAAAGAATCAATTGTTTATTTTTATCGCCAATTGCGAAAGTGGCGATCGCCATCGGAATCCCTGGATTAACTCTTCACTCCGAGGATACACCGGTAGGTGATACCTGTGCCATGTTTCTGGAATGATGGAATTTATATGAATTTTAGTGTAATATGGAATATCCTGGAATAGATGGATACATTTTCACAGCGGGGTATTATTCATCGATGCGTTAATAATCGATGATCATTGACTGTGGGTAATTAATTATACCCTGGGCAGTTTGTTGTGTTCTATTCACGGCGAATCGTATATTGTTCAAAAGATTAACTGTACGCGGGCAGTAGATTATATAGTATTCACAGCTCATTATAGACATTATTCACGGTAATTGTGGAATCGAGCGTCTCGCGATTAGTGAAATAAAACGTACAGCTTACGTTATTTTCGGCATTAGCATCGCCGCTCGCAGAAAAAGACCCTTAATGGCATCTGCCACATCCGAAATCTTGTATATTGGAGAGCGCTGTGGAGCGACATCACTTTGTGGTGACAGATTTTCGAACAAGAAACGAGGCAAAGCCACGAAGGCCAGGTTTTTTTCCAAACATAGACATTTGGATAACATAATTATAACCACTTTTTGTAGACTAGATGGCCGTGGCCTGCATGTCGCACCTTGGGGCGAGGCATGGACACAAAACAAGAGGCCCAAATAGGCCTGTTTCGCTCACCTAAAAGCCTCCATAGTGGTTATTTTGATTGCACAAAGACTCTTCACTTACAACTTCACATTTTTGACCCAGAGGCCACCATATGAACAAATCTGAATCAGCGTTAATTATCGATCATTCATACAAAGTTTCGTCGAAATCAGTCCGGTGGTTTGTGAGAAGAAGATTTTTTTGACAATTTGACCTACTTTTCAACAGCGGACATCTTGGATTTGGTGATGACCTCCATTTTGACAAAAATGAACAGGCTTCACCAACAAACCATTTCAGTTAAGTTTGGTCAATATCGGCCAAGCAGTTCACAAGAAGAAGTCCTTTGAAATCTTTAGTAAAATAACAACCTTTTGACCTGTCGGTGGCCATCTTGGATGACGTAATCATCTGATTTTGGCAAAACATGCTCCAGAGTGATCGTCTCGTCGATACCTTGGATTGGATATATTATATGACCATATTCGGTCAAAATATAATGACCCCCAGTTGACCCTCGGGCCACGCCCATTTTTGACCCAGGTGCCACCATATGAACAAATCTGAAACAGCGTTAAATATCAATCATTCACACCAAGTTTCGTAGAAATCAGCCTGGAGGTTTGTGAGAAGAAGATTTTTTTAACAATTTGACCTACTTCTCAACGGCGGACATCTTGGATTTGGTGATGACCTCCATTTTAACAAAAATGGACAGGCTTCACCCACAGACCATTACAGTTAAGTTTGGCCAATATCGGCCAAGCAGTTCACAAGAAGAATACGTTTGAAATCTTTAGTAAAAGAACAACTTTTTTACCTTTCGGTGGCCATCTTGGATGACAAAATCATCTGATTTAGACAAAAAATGCTCCAGAGTGATTGACTAGTCGATACCTTCGATATGATATATTACATGACCATATTCGGGCAAAAATATAATTTGACCCCTAGTTGACCCCTCGGGCCACACCCATTTTTGACCCAGGGGCCACCATATGAACAAATCTGAAACAGCGCTAACTATCGATCATTCATACCCAGTATCGTCGAAATCGGCCTGGCGGTTCGTGAGAAGAAGATTTTTTAAGAATTTGACCTACTTCTCAACGACGGCCATCTTGGATCTGGTGATGACCTCCATTTTAACAAAAATGAACAGGCTTCAACCACAGACCATTACAGTTAAGTTTGGCCAATATCGGCCAAGCAGTTTACAAGAAAAAGACGTTTGAAATCTTTAGTAAAAGAATGACCATTTGAACTATCGGTGGCCATCTTGGATGACGTAATCATATGATTTAGACAAAAAATGTTCCAGAGTGATTGTCTCGTCAATACCTTCGATTTGATATATTACATGACTATATTCGGTTAAAAATAAAATTTGACCCCTAGTTGACCCCTCGGGCGACGCCCATTTTTGACCCACGGGCCACCATATGAACAAATCTGAAACAGCGCTAACTATCGATCATTCATACCCAGTATCGTCGAAATCGGCCTGGCGGTTCGTGAGAAGAAGATTTTTTAAGAATTTGACCTACTTCTCAACGACGGCCATCTTGGATCTGGTGATGACCTCCATTTTAACAAAAATGAACAGGCTTCAACCACAGACCATTACAGTTAAGTTTGGCCAATATCGGCCAAGCAGTTTACAAGAAAAAGACGTTTGAAATCTTTAGTAAAAGAATGACCATTTGAACTATCGGTGGCCATCTTGGATGACGTAATCATATGATTTAGACAAAAAATGTTCCAGAGTGATTGTCTCGTCAATACCTTCGATTTGATATATTACATGACTATATTCGGTTAAAAATAAAATTTGACCCCTATTTGACCCCTCGGGCGACGCCCATTTTTGACCCACGGGCCACCATATGAACAAATCTGAAACAGCGCTAACTATCGATCATTCATACCAAGTATCGTCGAAATCGGCCTGGCGGTTCATGAGAAAAAGAATTTTTAAGAATTTGACCTACTTTTCCATGGCGGCCATCTTGGATTTTCGATGACCTTCATTTTAACAAATCTGAAATGGCATCACCCATATATCATCCCTGTGAAGTTTAACCAATATCGGCTCAGCAGTTCGGGAGAAGAAGATGATTGAAAATGTTCACGGACGGACGGACAACGGACGACGGACACTTTGCCATAACAATAGCTCACATGAGCTTTGCTCAGGTGAGCTAAAAAAGAGATATAGAAGATGGAAAAACTTTAACCGGACACACGGACGGACGTATGCCAAAATGCCGACTATATCGCGCTTTCTGCAAGCGGCGCGACAATGATGATAAACACCCATGTGAAGTATCAAGGTAATGGGTGAAGCAGTTGCAGAAATATAGTACACAAAAAAACTTTAACAAAAAGATTCAAAGTAATTTGACCTTGACATTGGGCACAGGGGCCGCACGGTTGGGGTGGTAGAATGAAAATATGGATGATGATAAACACCCATGTGAAGTTTCAAGGTAATGGGCGAAGCAGTTGCAGAGATATAGTATAACGAAAAACTTTTAACCAAAAAACTTTAACCATACGTACGTTAAAAAGTTAACGTTAAAAAAAAGGTAACATGTTGGATAGTGATATGTAGTGGGCACCCCTTGATAATGAAGCTGTGAAAGTTTGGTGGTCCTAGGTGGTACAGTACCAAAGAAATGGACTCAAACACGAAAACTTAACATTGATTGTGGACGCCGCCAGACGCCCATCCAACAGCCTGGGGTTTTTTTTCAAAAAAAAAAACCTGGCTAAAAATTGTAACTTACACAAGCGACCATATGCAGTAAGCGACTTTTGTCTTATGCGACCACTTTCAATTCCCCCCGACCATTTGGCGTATATAATGACAGTGTATTAAACGACTTTCCCTTAATGTGACCAACGGCCACTTATTTTGTAACCAAAAGGAATGGTTGTTTGTACTAAACGACCATTAATTGACAGGATGTCACTTTCTCCAGGTAAAATTAGCCTCAAGCGTGTGACAAAGGAAACAAATCCCTAGTCACTGTCAGTGAATGGTACTAAAGGGAATTAAGTCATCGTCACTTAGCACATGGGAACAACAGGACTGGTCGCTTAGCACATGGTAAAACATATGCGTATTTCACTCATTTAAAACAAATAATTTGTTTGTTGTGGACAGAATATGCAAGCAGTTTTATTTCACCCAATTCCAATTTTCTTGACGAGTAACGATACTGGTATACATGTATACCGAACACTGCGTTTGGTTATCAGTCAACGACTGGTAAAAATCACCGGGGCGAAACACGTCTGGTCCGAAGTGATCGCAGTCACTACTGCCTATTTGCCATTTCAGCTGGGCGATTTTATTTCGCAATAACATTCAAATTCTTTGATTTATTTTCATAAAATAAAGCCTGAATAATTCAGAAAAGTGCACAGTAAACATTACCGGTAGTGTTCTAATGTATTTATTTCTATGTTAATGTTTAATATTCGCGATTTCCTGATTCCGAATATGAAACCATATAACCGGACATACAATGTACCTGTACCCGGATTTCCATTTTTTGTTCGTTTTTGTGTTAAGAGACCATTGTTCTAAGCGACCATTTTTGGTGTCTCCCTTGGGTGGTCGCTTAATGCAAGTTTGACTGTACATGTATTTTCTTTTACATTGTATATTTCAAATCAGAAATAGATATTGCAACCACCATTTGAACCGTCTTACTTTCATTGAGAAATAAGAAAACAGTAAAAGAAAATATTTTAACCTATTACATTCAGAATACGCTTCCAACCTGTTCCAATTACACAATTTGCTTTAAACATTTACGCTATTTTTCTTATTTATCAATGAAGCTAAATTTGAACTGTCACGTCACGATGGTTCAAACGGTTTGAAGTTTTGAAGTTTTCAATCAGTAAAATTGTGTATCCGCAGAATGTAACAGCTTTATCGATGTTGAATCATAGATGTCAGAGCTCCCGATAAGCTGAGTATTTGCTTAAATACCCAATTAAAATTGCCAACAAGAGTGCCGCAAGTCACAAAATACGCCCGTCGAATATGGGCCAGACAGCGAAGATGCAGAAATGTGAAGCTGTCACCAAGGCAAGAAACATTAATGAGAATTTGAAAGTCTATAGCATTATTTCTTCATCTCATTGTGTTAAACATGTATACTAATTTAGGCAGAAAAGTAGAGTGTAAAGTAGAAATGATAGGGAATTGGATACAATAATGTAGAAACAATGGCTAAATTAAAAAGGTGATATTTTTGTTAAAAAATATTTTTTCGGCATAAAAACACCAAGGTGCACATCTTCAATATGTGTAGAAGACGTGTGTATAGTTTCATATCGATCGACTGAACGGTTTCGGAGGAGTTGTGTACACGAACTATGCGCTTTTTCTTCAGCCGCCCGCCGCCGCCCGCCCGCCGTGCGGTAAAACATAATACGTACCGTTTTTTAAAAACGGTCGTATAAAAACCCAATTGAAATCAGAAGTAGTGAGTATCAAAAAGCAATACAAATGTTATGGTACCTTGGTCATGCTGCAGAAAACAACAAACAGACCACAAATATAGCATATTTCTCTTATTTTCCATGAAAACACGTCTTGGTATTTCATTACATTAGAATTGTCTCCAAGGAGACAATTCCAATGAAATGCCAAGATTTGTTTTCATTTCGAAGCAAACTATTCAACAATTGCTGTCTGTTGATGTGTAAACAGTAGTGTGATTTTATTTTACCCAATTAAAATTATGAAATACCCAATTGCTTCAGAAATGATTGAGTGACAATACTCGATTACTAATTCCTTATCTGGAGCACTGAGTTTAGTGTATGTAAGTAATTATGGAGTGACAATGATGATTTTATTTTACCCAATTAAAATTATGAAATACCCAATTGCTTCAGAAATGATTAAGTGACGATACCCAATTACTAATTCCTTATCTGGAGCCCTGGATGTGATTGAACTCACTGTTGGTGTTTCTTCGTACTGGGTACAACATGTGGCTGGTATTTCTGGTAGTTCAACTCCTGTTTCGCGAGTAGCTTCTGGAACTTCTTGCCTTTCAAGTACGAGTTGACAGCATCCATGTCACACGGAATCTCGTGGCCAGACAAGCTGCAGCGAATCTAAAAATGTAATATTTTCACTGATTTTCCAGATGGGGAAAAGCAATACACCACTATTTATTTAGCAGAGCTCCAGATAAGCTGTGTGTCTAAAGAGTATTGTATATTTGCAGCTCAACTAAGTAAATGTTTGACTTTATTACAGTATTTCCACTATTCAATTTGAAAATCAATGCATATTTTCACATTGCTGTGAATATTTTGTACTCCCACTGTTGATAATCAATGCGTATTCAGCTAAAATAAGTGCATAAAATACGCCAATACGCAACTTATCTGGAGCTCTGATTGAGTGAAGTAGTAAATAGTAAAAATGAAAAGTGAATGGGTTTAACATCCCAGCAAGGAAGCAGGTCAAAACGGCCTCAGTCCAAACCAAAATGGGAACAAGAGTTGACAGAAGACAACGACGCTCGCTTGTTGGCAGCCTTGACTTAAAAGGTGGGACTAACATAATTCATTACCATTAACATTTCCACCCATAACATTTGAACAAACTAACTGACCTTGACATTGGGGTCAAGGGTGGACGGTGGGGCATGAATGCAACATTGTACGAAATATTAAAGGTACATGCCCACGCAGCAGGTTACACTGTACTACTACTTTTCATTTTCTGTCATGCCTTATATGAGCCATTTGTCTACCCACTAACGAGTTATTTTTAATTACGGCGCGTGTTAATTGGTGTTAAATCGCATTATATATGCTAAGACCAGAAAGGGTATGTTCCGACCTCGTGCTATTTTTACCAACACGCGTCACGTGACACGGTCAATCATATCACATCTTTGACATGCGCAATGAAGTATCGGAAGTTGAGAAGAAAAATCTCTATTCAAGTCCAAATCTAAATCTCCACGTAACTCTTTCCATTTGGTGATCTGGTCGCCAATATTAACCACTCTCTCTCTGCACTGCCTGTCCCTCAGACATTTCGCCTTTTTTTTTGGCCGACGCCGTTTCATACAATTTCCGTCCTGGACGTTTCGACATGTTGATATTCTTGTTTACATATTGGCAAGCCTACTGGCACGCGTAGTATACTGCGCATGCGCACCGCAAGCCGTGATGTGAAAGTCGTCGTCCCCGCACATTATCAAAATAGACTGTTACCGCCTCGCGTCGCAACAGTAAATTGATAATTAATAAATGATTATATTTGTATAGCGGGCACTCGTAATTTTTAGAACTGGTGGAATAGTGACATAATTATACACTTATTTAATTTCTTTAAAGAACATGTTGTGCCTACTGCGTGGGTATGTACCTTTAAGGCGCTCCCTGTAACTAAACTGAAGTTATAAGAAATTGACCCCAACGTTAAGTTTATGAACGCACCAAGTTTTGTGACCTTGGGTCAGGGATGAAAATCTCACAAATAGTTGTGAATTCATACTCGCCTATACGTGTCGAAACCACTGTTTGGGGTGGGTTTTCGGCATGGATTTTACAATTGCTAAATAAATTAACATAAATATCAAACATTTTGAGTGTAAACTGTACAAAAAAACTTAACACTAACCTAAATACAAATCAAACACATTCCCTTCCTCATTATCAATAAGTATTATAGCCATCATCTTTGAAAATATTTCAATCCCGTACATGCAGTAGTTTGGTTGATTACTAGCGACTGACGTCATTTTCCATTAGCCAACCCAACCAAATCACTACATGTCACCTAATTCAATATTTTCATTAATGAGGAAATTAATGCGTTAGGTTAGTGAAATTAGGTTAGTGTGATGCGTTTATGTTAATGTATTAGCAACTGTAAAATCTATTCCAAAACACCACCCCAAACAGCAGTTTCGACACGCTGTATCACAAGCGATCGGCATGTTAATAGGATAGGTAGAGTTTGATTGTATTTCTGCATTTGACATCGATAACCAGTATTACTTTACGTTTATGGCCAGAGCTCCTAAGCTGCGTATTTGCTAGTTGCGAACGGTAACTCTTGCAATAAACTCCCGTAACGTCCGTAGCTAGAGTTACGATTCCACTCATAGGGTGCCTCTGCAGAATAGCGAATCAGATCTGATTCGCACTTTAGCAGTTAATTGTGACATATTTGAGATATTTTCCATCTGAAAAAAATATCAGAAAAGTAATACAAACTAATCTTAGCTTGTTGAAATCGGCTGCCACTGACTGGATCAATTGTTTATTCTAGCTTAAATTTACTTTAACAGGTCCTCTACGTATGTGAATTTATGTTATAATAACTTGAATATGTTATTTTCATAATATTAACACTCATTTCAGTTCAAAATATAGAAAATATTTCACAATTAACTGCTAAAGTGCGAATCAGATCTACTATTCTGCAGAGGAATCCTATGAGTGGAATCGTAACTCTGGCTACGGATGGCACGGGAGTAGATTGCAAGAGTTACTGTTCGCAACTACGTATTTGCTTAAATACCCAATTAACATTGCCAAAAACTCAATTGAAATCAGAAGTAGCGAGTGTCAAAAAACAATAAAATGTTTGTGATACCTTTACCATGCTGCAGAAAACAATAAACAGACCACACATATAGCATATTTTTCTTATTTTCCAAGAAAACACATCTTGGTATTTCATTAGAATTGTCTCCAAGGAGACAAATCTAATGAAATGCCGAGACATGTTTTCATTTCGAAGCAAACTATTCAATAATTGCTGTCTCTTGATGTGTAAACAGTAGTGTTATTTTATTTTACCCAATTAAAACTCTCAATTACTAATTCCTTATCTGGAGCCCTGTATGGCAATATTGCTTGTGTCGTATTGTACAATTGTCTCTCAATAAGGTCACTCCACTAAGTGACAAAGTAAACAAAGACACTTCAAACGCACATTTGGAAAGATTACTCCGTCATAACAGTTACATGTATGCAATGCAGTGTAATGAAATGGAGTTAAGCACTCAGAACTAGTGTCGAACCTAGGTTTTCGGACTGGTACGGCTTCTGCGCTGTATACATATATGCGAGTATGAATTCACGACTATTTGTTAGGTACTTCCAAAAAAAGATACCAACTGGCAGGAGGTGCCCATTTTGTTACAGTGTAACATTATAACGAAGGATATTTTAGTTACAGTTGTTACTGTAACATGGGGAAAAATACCTTCGTTACACTTGTTACACTGTTACAACGTAACAAAATGGGCACCTCCGGCCTGTTGGTATATTTTTGTGCAATATTGACAAACTTTTTCAAGTGGGAGAAAACATGGCTTATGAAATTCAATGCTTCCAAATGTCACACACTCAGAGTCACTAGTCACGAACCTTGGTTAGGCCTCAGTTGGAATTTGCCTCTTGAATTTGGAGCCCTTACATAGAAACAGACAGCAGTAAAAGTCGAAAAGGTACAGAGAACTGCAGCTAGGTGGTGTCGAAGATTGGTGAGATGATGGAATACCTTTCTTGGCCCTCTCTAGCTCAATGCAGAGAAAATTGTAGCCTTATCTTCTTCAAGATCCACAATGACCTGGTTGTTATCGACAAGTCGACATATATTCACCAACATTCCAAATCCCAGGTCCACTCGGTCTTCCTCCATTCACTCCTTCCAGTACAGTAGACCCTTGGCTTATTCTGATAACTTTCAAGTTTTCTTTTTTCCAAGGACTATACCTTAATAGAACTGTCTGGGTTCAAATCCCAGATCTAAAATGATACTAGTCTGCTGCGTTCTATAAGTGCAGACTCTCACTTCTTGTAAACAGTTTTAATTTGGCAAAGTCTATCTTTGATTTTCTTTTTTCCAGAGTAGATAAATTGTGTTATTAATACACTGCTTTTTTTCCGTGCGCTTGATCAAAGCAATTTGCCACCACGAGAGAGAGAGAGAGAGACAGAGAGAGAGAGAGTGAGTGAGTGAGTGAATAGGGTTTAACGTCCGCTTTTCTGACATAGAGGTACAAGCCTCAGGGAGTCTACACGCAGACGGGTCAACGGGGTCGTGTCCCGTATCCACCTGTCCGAGGGGGGTAAATCCCAACTTCAGAACTCAATATTTACAATCAAAATATATATTCAGTCCTAAAATTAGAACAACCTGATCTGGTGCAAGGCCCTCGCCACACCAGCATCATTTATCCCATCCCTAAAAGTAATAGGATTAGTGCTAATCTTACTTTTATATATGGGGCATAGCCTGACTCAACTGTCACATACAAGAAAGCCAAAAATGTACATGAGGGCCAAATCCGGTATAGTGGGTTCCGGAAAGTATGAACCCAATCGTTAAGCCAGTTTAGTCGCCTTTTACGACAAGCAATGGCTACTGCAGCACTATTCTCAGGATCAGTTGATCCCGCCCCGGTGCCTGTACAGGGCGAGAGAGAGAGAGAGAGAGAGAGAGAGAGAGAGAGAGAGAGAGAGAGAGAGAGAGAGAGAGAGAGAGAGAGAGAGACGTCTGTCAGACAGACAGACAGACAGACGTCTGTCGGACAGACAGACGTCTGTCAGACAGACAGACAGACAGACAGACAGACAGAGTGAGAGAGACAAATTGAACAGGAAGCGCGAAAACACATGACATACCGTATATAGTGTCGTTAAATTCATTACTCAACAAAGTGTCTCATTGTTTTGTATGTATTATTAAACGTATCATACCCGTGATTTATCTTCATCATACTGCAGGTTATCATAGTGTCCTAAAAGCAGTTGTAATTCGTTTGAAAGGTCATCAACGTGTTTCTCCATTTTCGTAAACATTGACAGGTTCTCGATGGGTATGACTAAAGTGCGCATTGGAGATTTTTGACGCATTGAGCGCATTGGAGATAACGTATTAGATTGAACATTTTATTAATTTAAATTCTAAATATTTTCTTTACATGCCATCAGAAATATCTAGTAGCCATGC
Source organism: Conchocele bisecta (assembly GCA_029237695.1). Classification (NCBI taxonomy): domain Eukaryota; kingdom Metazoa; phylum Mollusca; class Bivalvia; order Lucinida; family Thyasiridae; genus Conchocele; species Conchocele bisecta. The sequence continues at coordinate 18,352,818 of CM055271.1, forward strand.
CGGTAAAGACTGTTCAAAATAATTAAACTACTACAAAATATAGACGCAATCAAATGTGCAGTAGGCCTACCGGACGAGCTGCACCTATTGTCTTTGAAAGCCTTGGCGAATGTTTTTTGACAAAGCTATTACAAATAATATATGCAATGCCTCTCTCAAAGCTGGAAAAGTTCCAGGAGCATCGAAATCAGGGCATATGACAGCATTATTTAACCCGTTCAGCCCTAAGGAACTGGAATGGACTGTGATATGCTAATGTTTTCCGACCAATCCAATGGTCACAAAATGATTTTCAGATTCGTCCATTTATGAAAAGGGGATGTTTTTGTTTTAAGAAATATGAAAATTACTTGCAAAAAGTGCAGATCCTGATGAGACGGGTCGTTACGAGCCGGCTCATCTGGATCTGCACTTTTTGCATAAACCGCTATAGCGGGATTTCGGGTTCAAAGGGTTAAGAAGGGTGAACATTCAGATCCAAGGAACTATATATACAGACCCAGTCAGCAAGTCGTCACGTGTCATATGTGCAAGACTATTTATTTTTAAAAAGATCTGAACTAACGGAGCACATTGTGAAAATAAGCTATTTAGAAAAAGACAACAATTCGGCTATTATGAAAGACATCAACATCACTACAACTCAGTTTTAAGTATTTATTTCCATACATAGTCATATGCAAGCAGGGTTACAAAAAGTTTAACAACAAGTAATTATGGGTTACAAACCTTTTTTTACAATCAACTACGACTATTGCAAATAATTAAGAATATATATAACGCATTGTTTATACATGATGAGGTTGGATGTACATAAATAATTATGTGCATGTCATGAAAACTATTCTTGACCGGCTGAGAAAATGGATCTCATTAAGTTTACAAACATATGTGTGTCCACTTTTATTAGAATAAGGCATAATTAAGCTAGTCGCCATTCTGTTAGCTGAACATATTGTCAGTGCCTCTAAGAAACAATTAATTTTTAATGACCACACATGGCGATATATATATACCTACATTAGTCACCTTAGCCCAATCATAGACTTACCCTTCCTTAGATGGATTGTAATGATCATTTGTTTTTTTTTGTTTTTTTTGCTTATATTTAACGGCGGCACTGGCTCTAGGACCTTGCATGCCGTCTCCCAAGAATGGGAGAATGAACGGAAGTAGAGACTTTTTGAGAGAAGCCGGTAATTCGTATTTACAGAGCAACTACGAATTATCGGTACCCATTTACAGCTGGGTGAACTGGAGCAGTGTGGATAAAGTGTCTTGCTCAAGGACACAACGCACGCCGCTAGTCAGGCTCGAACCCACGACCCTTGGATCAGTAGTCCGACACACTAACCATTACGCCACGGCGCTCCACTAATGATCATTTGTAAACGTCGATGTGCTTATTATATACATGTAGTTGCTTAAAGGCACTGTGTCTCAGATGTGAATGAAATGTGAGCAAAAGAGTTTGTGAAGAGAATTTAACTATATATTTATATCGGTTTTCTGAACATATATGACCCTATGGGTGACCTAAAGAAAACACACGCTAGTTTCGCTAAATATAACATTCAGGTATTCACGATAGTCACGCTGATGCGCTCGCAACTAGTAGTAACGTGGCAAACTTGTTTTTACTAGACAATAGACAATATATATTTAGTCCCCTGTCAGCGATTATGTTCATGCAGCTCCCACATTGTTAAATTCGGGTATTTCTGTGTATAATACACATGTATAGTACGTACATCATGTGTTAAGGTATTACAGTGTTCATTGTGATTATATATAAGTTTGCAATCATGAACATACCTTGTAATAATAAAGTGTTTGAAGACCTTCAAACGGGTTTGTCTTTGTGTTGTATCGGCAAGAAAATGTAGTCAGTATAGTCAGTAGTAAATATGAGTGGCTGAAAGGAATTATATGCATCCATATTAGCAGGTTTCCAATATATGATGCAATACGGCGAAGTTATTTTTTTAATTTAGCATGGAATTTCCTCGCCTTGCTGTTTACGACACCGAAAGCTGACATTCAAATGCGATAATTAGCCGATAAACGCATCTTTATGACCATGCAATGATAAGTTGCGACTGTATTCATACACAAGGCATTAATATTTCTCCTTTTGTGAAATGCATCGTCAGACGTATAATCTGAGACACAGTCATTAAATATTACTACAACTCAGACCATGAACTTAGTTACAAGTACAACTTACAATATTCAATTTCTGAGATAGTTTGTATTTCTTGCTCTAGTAGTCCTTTCGGATGGGGACTTTATAAAAGGCGTCTCGTGTATCAGATTTGAAGGGGAGAGTCTGGGCACGTTAAAGGTACACGCCCACTCACTAGACACAACATGTTCTTTATATCAGAGACATCATCTGAGACATTTTCTAGCAAAATATACATTCATTCACCATTACCCCACGTATTGATTGACATTGGTATACATTTTACATCAGACGTAAATTTCCACACTGCTATCAGGGGCTATAACCGTGTTTCCTTAAAATGTTAACGGACGTTACTGTTTATTATCTGTATTTATTTTTTGATCTGTCGAAAATATTATTTTTTCAGGTGACGCATTTAATTAGTATAAATAATTACAAAAAATAGCTTGCCTCATTTGCATATGGAAATAGCCTGATACCACCGCCCGTCACTATCAGTAAAATAAACATTACTAAATGATTTTATCTGTATAGAGGGCACTCGTAATTTTTAGAACTGATGGAATAGTGACACAGTTATACACTTATTTAATTCCTATAAAGAACATGTTGTGCCTACTGAATGGGCATGTATATGTATCTTTAAGTTTAAGAACCAGAGGGGACTATTCTAATAAGAGCTAGGCTCCCTGAGGCCGGTTTCTTCTGTATCCACCTCCTTCCTTTCTCCCCTTCTTGGGAGACGACATACAAGGTCATCGAGCCAGTGCCGTCGTTAAATACAAGCATTTGCATTTAGGGTACACCTGATATTTGTAAATATTAATTTTAAGCGTCAAGTAGTCATTGGGACGAATAGACACGGGGACGTACTTAAAATAGAACGCCTGCATGAATCAGATGCGATAGGACAGGTGCTTGAAAAACCAGTCTGTACATTATGCGGATACCTTTTGTTATTATCGACCATTTTGTCAAAATATTCCCTTGACAACAAATCAAGCAATATGGCGGCAGCATAGGCAAACTCGTCCAACAAAAATATTTATAATATTCAATAAACTGGTATAGCGCACCGTTATTTTTATCGTCTTAGCTCTGATGTTAATTGATTAAAGTGTGAAATTCTTAATTAGTCAGGGTCAGGGATTTACATGAACAACTGGGATTGAAGGGAGATCCGCAAGCTTTTTCTAAAATTGTCATTAGCCCCAATTCTCATGGATTCGTGCCTTCTCATTGAGTCGTGCCCCTAGAAAACAAGTTAATTTTGGAACCTATCTATACGTATCAGTTTATGGTGTCTTCATCAATATGCACTCTGCATGGATCGCAGTCATTGTCAGTTTGGAAGCTCTGGTGGTCCTTCTGGAAATCTTGTGATCTCAAACCACTGTCACCTGTTTGTGTCGATGGTGAAACGGAGTTCAACTGCAGACTGTTGCCAGTGTTGGCAGACATGAGATATCACAGAAAATTTCATAACTGGAAAATCAAACCGTCCTCATAGCTGAACTATTTCTGAGTTATAAATGTGAGTTTGCTCAAAATATCTCAGAAACGTTGTGTCATTGGTAGGCTATGTCAGAGCTCCAGATAAGCATGATAAGCTTTGTGTCTAAAGAGTATTGTGCCCCTGATTTCTGTAATATCAAGCCTCTTGGAGGTCTGACATTATTAAAACAATCCCTTAAAATACCAGATTACACCTCTGTATATAGTTATCTTGCACTTTATTCAAGTTCGTTCTGTTTTCGTCCCTGTCAGAATCTGAAGTGTCATCAGTCCTTCTCTGTGTGTTCACTGGTCGTACAATAGTCCTCGGCCGTTTCCATAGGCTGCATTCGTCAGTACCCGTAAGCGCCTCGGGTCAGAAACCACCAATGTTCCCGGTATCAGCGCACTAATTTCTGGTGAACATTACACTCCATCCTGTTTTCTTTTGAAGCTGTCACACCCCGGGGTCAGATGGTTCACTCCAGAAATTATCATAACGTAGAAATCGCTTATTAGCTCAGCCTCATTAAGCACGTTCGGGACTTGGTCCGAACTTTCAGATCGCCAACCGAGGTACTATGTGTACTGTTCCTGCGGTAACACCTTTAAAACTGACTTTGTCCTTAAAACATATTTGGCACTACATGTATTTCTCATTTGGCACATTCAGTCTCTCCTTTGATGCACTTGGTACATCATCTCAATCCAAATAAGAATCATTATACTCCCCGCAACGAGTTGTGGGGGGGGTATACTGGAGTCGGGTTGTCCGTGCGTCCGTCCGTCACTAAGCTTAACATAAGGCTCTACTACCATGCTGTGCCAAATCCATGACCGTCCAACCCCCGCTGATCCCAAGGTCAAGGTCAAATACTTAGTCTCTTTACAAAACTTAACATCAGAGAAATAAGTTATAACTTCTAATTCTTTCATTGAAAATTCTTAATATTTCACTCGTGCATTCCTCTAAGGTTTTACTATCATGCTGTGACAAAGCCACGACCATCCAACCCCCGCTGATCCCAAAGTCAAGGTCACATACTTAGTCTTGTTACAAAACTTAATATCAGAGAAATATGTTATAACTTCTACTTCTTTCATCGAAAATTCTTAACTTTTTATGCATGCATTCCTCTAAGGCTCTACTATCATGCTGTGACAAATCCCCGCTTATCTCGAGATCAAGGTCACATACTTTTTGTCTCTTTACAAAAATTAACATCAAAGAAATTGTTTATAACTTCTATTTCCTTGCTCGGATCTGCTTCACATTTCACACACGCATTGCTCCAATGGACCTCTACCACCCTGTGACAAATTCACGTTTGTGCCACACCCCCTAAGCCCAGAGTCAAGGTCACAAGCCCACACACTTGGACATGTTTTACATATTTAGGGGTACCGGTGTGGTATTCCATAAGCCTCGCTTACTGACCAATCTAGTTACAAATGGATTATTGATTTTACTAAACATAAGTCAAAACATAAAACAAATTTAACCATTCACTATTTGAGTGTTTAACACTTATTCACTTATTTATACTGTAAAACAGTTGAAAATTGACTTATAGTAAGTGTACCTGGCTTCGCACAGTGTACATTAGCTACAATAATTCACCTCCGATATGTTATCTACGGCTACAATTTGACCTATTAAAAAAAGTGAGCAACCAAAGTGCATACCCAAACCTGTTGCATGTTGGTCAAAATTTAGTAAACTGTATATTTTATACCTTTAAGCAAATATTCTTTGATGTAGAACTAGTAAATTACCAACAATAAATCATTTTCCCATGGAAGCCATCGTTTCTCTAGTTGTTGTTCAACATTCAATATAACGAAATGAAGCTTTCAAATTTGCAAGATATACATGTAAATGTCAGATAAACACATTGACACAGTGAAATAACCAATTTCTGCATGTGTATGTTCTTTATTAATAATTTATTGATACAGCTTTGACATTTTTATATCGCTAACATATCAAACACGCCGGATAACCGATTGCAAAAATCACTCTTCCATACATTACATTAAAGAGATGGGGTTAAATTGCTACCCTCGTGAGAGGTAATGGAGCAATTTTGTTTCTAAGTGTACATGGCTTCGCACACACCAATAGTTTACATATTTTATTTTTCATGCGGTCTTCTGAAGGCACGTGTTTTCAGAAAGTCAAATGTGTTTACACGAGTCAGAAAACTGTAACAATATAATTAACAGTCCTCAAAACAAGTAACAAATTGAGGTGTGCAAAGCCAGGTACACTTACTCTAGTTGAGTCTGTTTCACGAAAGCTGCCCAAATTTTACGGCTATGTAGACAATTCAAAAACAATATTATTTTCGATAATATTAAATTAAAGGAAAATTTAAGAATGAGCCTTATTTTTATTTCGTGAAATTCGGTCAAATATTGATTTTATTACGAAAAATTGATTTGTATATGGGAATTTAACATGTGGGAAAAAGTGGTAAGGAAGTGTGGGAGGAGTCAAAAAACGAAAAAAATTGGAAATTGACTCCGAAACCTGGCTAGATAGCTTGGATATGATCTAACTAAGAAAACAAAAGTTAAATTTTAAAAATCGGTCCAGTATTTCTAAAATTCAAAACAATTTCCCCATGTTAAATCCCCATAGACATCTTCACTCCGTGGATATGTCTATGGGGATTTAACATAGGGAAATTGTTTTTCGCAATAAAATCAATATTTGACCAAATTTCACGAAATAAAAAGAAGGCTCATTCTTAATTTTTTCTTTAATTTAATATTATCAAAAGAAATCTTGTTTTTGAATTGTTTATATAGCCGTAAAATTTGGGCAGCTTTCGTGAAACAGACAGTAAGTAAATTTTCAATTTTATTACAGTATTTCCACTACTCAATGGATAAATCGATGCGTATTTTCACATTGCTTTGAGTATTTTGTAGTCCCACTATGCGTAATCAGCAACAAGTGCATACAATTTGTCAATACGCACCTTACCTGGAGCTCTGCTATGTGATGTTATTGCTGGTACCTACCTCGGAGATCTACTGAATCAACAACACTGATTCTGCCAGTCCACTAGGCGCCGACCGATAGCGACACAATCACTGGGGTGTCTAGTTGCGGGCAATAACTCTGCAAAACACCCGTACCATAGTTACTGTTCCTTCCCCTGCAGAGTAGTGAATCAGATCTGATTCACACTTTAACTATTAATTATAACACATTTTCAAATGAAATAATTTGTCAGTATTATGTATCTTGCATATTTCATTGATTTGGTCATAAATATACAGATGCACATAGGCTGCTTTCAGTCACATTAAGTTATATCTACAAGAGACCCAGTCAGTATCAGCTTAAATCAAACATGTACTTTTATAATAATTTTTGTTGGAGCCCAGTTTGTGAAAAGTCAAACATTTATTTCCTAGCTATTCTACAAGGATAAAATACTTTTGAATTATTTATTTTATGTTCGTTTCCTAATTCTAATATTTGTTTCAGTTGAAAAATATTAAAAACATGTTCTAATTAATTGATAAAGTGTGAATCATATATGATTTGCTTCTCTTCATGGACAGCTATGGATGGAACCGCAACTATGCTACGGACGGGACAGGAGTTTTGCAGAGTTACTGGTCGCATCTACCGGGTGTCTGCACTTTATTGCATCAAGATAACCTCTGTGATTACTATATAGTAGCACTTATGACCTTCTAATACTGGACCAGTTTCTTAGCGAAAAATCTATTCTCATATTATCCCATTTCAGTCTAAGGATACGATATGTTTTGTTGAAAAAATCTCATTATTTTGTTTATTGCTCCATAAATGTATATGCTGTTACGAGACGGTTCAAATAAGTGGTAACAACATATAATTTCAAGATGAAATAAAGAAAATAGGATTTTTCCTCTAAAAAGTTTAATACTACAATGTACTATAACTGTATCCCGTCTTTAATGGGTTTAATGGTGAATCTCACCGGTGGCCAAGTGTAGTGAGGGTGCCTGGTACCAGATCAGGACACTGTATTTTACTGCTGAAATTAATTGTCTATCAGAGCTCCAGATTGCGCATTGGCGTATTTTACTCAATTATTTTAGCTGAATACGCATTGATTATCAAAAGTACAAAATACGCACAGCAATGTGAAAATACGCATTGATTTTCAAATTGAGTAGTGAAAATACTGTCATGAAGTTGAAAATTTACTTAGTTGAGCGGCAAAAAGCAAAAGTTTTGCTTTTTGCCGCTCAAATAAGTGAATTTAAAAAAAGAAATATTTTTTATCATTTGTTCCCTATTTAAAGGCCCTGAACGGCTCAGTATTACAATTTTCCGATTTTTTCAAACATGAAAACATGTTTGGCAACTGATTTAGTACACAAAACTAACATATACTGCCTAATAGATACATCTCGAGTCTTGAGATTTACATCTTAATCGCAATGTGAAGACAACAAAAACTTGTTTTGTGTACCACTCAGTGCAAAATATCAATATTGACAAATTAATTCCCGTAACCCAACGGCTTCAGCTCGGAAGCGAGTCGATAAAATCCGGCTATCGGAATTCATCGGCCGCGTATCATGGAGTTGGGCAGTTGACCCGAGCTTCTATCGGAAAATCGATCGGACTTTGAACACGCACCTGCTGTTTGTTTATCAACAAATATTGATATTTTCATCGACTACAAACTCATTTTTGTACCAAAATGAATGCAAACAGTTTCAAAGTGTGTGTAAATAGAAACCTGTTGGATTTATGTGTGGGAAAACCCAATAGGAGGCCAAATTCGGCAACTTGAGCCGTATTGGGGCTTTAATAAGGAAGAAAATCAATAATAGATTTGTAAAAGTACAATACACATTGAATTTGAAATATGGGGGTATAATACTCTTTAGATACAAAACTTATGTAGAGCTCGGATACAGTTTTCCCCTTCCTGATACAGGTACATTCTCTGTGTATTGCATTGATGTTGAATGCCATGGACGTAAATAAAACCCCAATCAATCAAATGTCTTTATATTTCAGGTAAACTACATGTGTCATGGCAGCTGTTGCAATGCAGCAGTCGCTAGTGAAGGACCCCACCCCACCCCCACCCGGGACTCCGCGAAGGAGGGAAAAGTCACTCGTAACTAAAGATGACAACGGTATTGTACACTGAAATTAACCTGGGCCCGGTGGCTCAAAATAGGCTAATAGAGATTTTGAGCAGCTGTCTGTTGACTAAAAGTTAAATTTGGCAATGAGACATACTAAATAGCAATTAAAATATTGTGTACAAGACTCCTTTCCCCTTTTGCTATTACAGTTTCCGGCCTTTCCCCAGAAATAATGTAAGGCGCTGGGGTATTTCACTGTGAACGTCATATTTTGATGAGTCATAATTATTAAATTGGGCATATACACATATATCTCCTTTAATACATGTTTAAACCTTATAATACACTCTTATAGTGCTTGCAAGGATCAAATGGAACTGAAACTGAATGAAAAAATATCTAAATTGGAAGTTTTTTATATTCTATCTGAAATTTATAGCGCTGGGGTACCTTGTTTTTGAAATTATATAATGGGCTGGGGAAAGGTCTTAAGTGTAGCCTATAATATTTTTGTTAAAATAATCTGATTATTTTGTTTATTTCTCCATAAAAGTATATGTTGTTACTTACCACTTACATGATTAAAGTGTTTGTTACAACATATATTTTTGCAAAGAAATGAAGAAAGTGGAATCTCTATTTTCTCAAATTACTCGTCCTACTGTATCCCGCATGTAATGGATTAAACTACTGATGAGTAGGAAATTACCTGACAGGCTCCTGTCTAATCATTTCTTCATTTATCAGACCTGTTGCCAGACATTAGAAGCAGTGACAAGGATATCGACAAGACAAAGCCTCTACCCACGACCTTGATAAGCGATTTTCTGCCCGAGGATGTCTTGTTTGCTCTAACACAGCCGTCACATACGGAGGAATCACTCGGACCACCAAACAGGTTCCGTAACCTCAGCACGTCTACGGTACGTAAACACATCGGCCATATGAGACAAACCATGTGATTGTGTACACAAGAAGCAGGGGCAGGGGGGTTGTTGCCAAAATGGCTGTGATAATGTAATAAATTCAGTATAATAAAAATTAATAAATTCATCCTAAAATTGAAAATTTCTCCCTCCAAGTATACTTTGCTAGAAAGGTATACTTTGCAATGTTGGTGAAATAGGGCGCTGGTCACACATCCCATTTCTCCAGTCACAGCCACATATGATGTGGAGAATGGTTCTGCGTTTCAGACGAAATCGCGGCCAACACCTGCCAATGTCTGGAACACGGGGCGACGTGACAGGTTCAAACATCTCACAGAGAACACACCCTGTACCTGCGGCGCTGGCAAGTATGTACCGTAACAATATTGCCTCACAAATTGTTTCTACCCGAAACAGGGTTGGGTGTATAGTCTGGTGGGTAGGGTATTGGACTCAATTGCAGAGGTCGTAGGTTCAATCCCCACACTTGACATGGAAAGATACTTTCATTGTATAGTCGAGCACCAGTACCTTGAACATCAGTATCTCGATGATATCCCCTATCTCGATGATATCCCCTATCTCGATGATATCCCCCGATGATATCCCCTATCTCGATGATATCCCCTATCTCGATGATTCGCTAAAGTCCCGAATTATATCCTTATATAATTCCAGCACAAAAATATTTACACTATTCCCTAATATTTGATTGGCCCATAGCAAGTCTCTGTCCAAAATTTATATCCCAGTAAACTCCCACGCCGAACTACTTTCCATAACCGTGAGGCTCAGTTAAAATAATTCTTAAGAAAACGGAAAATAAACACATTTTCTTGATGAATTTATTTCAAATGCTGGAATTATAAGAAATGTATGGCCTTTTTGTGGAATTTATCGGGGATATAAACTTGGAAAAGTCGCGGGAATACTGGACGATTTCAAAACCTATTATCAAAAACGAAATAAATTCACACTTGCCTCGGGTTGTTTGCTTAATTGGTCCACCTCGATTTGTTTGAGTGTTTGACACGATTCATTATTAAAAGAATATCACGCTGGTCATTTAAGCAACTCACTGTGATGCCACCTGTAGTAGTGTTAGGTAGTTTACTACCTTTGGTCATTAGTTAATTAGTGATTAAAATTTGTCTGTAAATTAATTAAAAAAAAAATTCTTGAATTAAATTCAGCATGTATTAATCATTCAATCTGATGGAGATTAATGTCATAATCATTTATTTTGTATAAAATTTTGACCATGTCACTTCATCGCTATCTCGAACCTAGTCCTCTCTCGACTAAAATACGATCTCCCTTCGACTTCGAGATACTGGTGGTCGACTGTACTTATATCCTACTCATTTGTTGGGCGAGACTGGAAACTGAGGTCCCGCCTTAGAACACTGGGGGCCCGTTTCACTCAACTTTGTACGACTAAATGTTCGTTCGTAAGTGCAAATTTAGGATCGTCTGGAAATTTCAATTGATGGATTTACATTTATATACTGCCTATGCTCAATAAATGTAACTACAATAATTGTTTACAAGAAAACATTGTTGATGTGAAATTTACTGACTATCATAATTTTGAACTTACTAACATTTTAGTCGTACAAAGTTTAGTGAAACGACCCCCTGACTTCCAATCCAGAGGTTGTGGGTTCAAACCTCGTCTTCGGTATCATAGTAGATAGTGTTTCCATCCCACTGGTCTTTCGGATGAGATTTGAATGCGAGTGTTTCCATCTTTCGGATGAGATTTGAACGCGAGTTCTCGTCGCTAGATAACCGTAGTTGTTGCTGGGACGTTAACCACATTCACTTTTTCTAGAAGTGTTATGGCTGTTTCATTGATGTAATTGCGAACAGTGAAGATCCTGATCAGACTGTGCGGATGCACAGTCTGATCTGGATGCACACTGTTCGTAAACAGGGCTTCTAAAATTTTCAGTTTACCGGTTCTGGACCGATTTTTGAACTCTCGGACCGATTGAGATTTGAAAAATAGTCTTAAAAATCGGTCCGAGAAAAATTGCCAGTCGGCTGCTATTTCGCTATAAACCTTGTAAATTTACCGTTTTTGACCACCAAGTAATGTCCATTTTATGACACATATCCGCGGGCCATATCTGTGTTAAACCAGTGTGCAACAACTCGCAGTGTATTCAGTTTCTCCTAGTATCAATTTTTCTTAACACACGCGTGGTAATTGGGACAGGTGTGTGACCAAAGATACGAGAGTTCCTAGACTCGCCATTTCTGATTATGTTACAATAAAATAAAAAAACCATGCACTGTGTTTATCTGTGTTCGTAATATTTAACCCCAAGTAACTGACACGGACTATCGGCCCGGGCTATTCCATAATTATTAAGTTAGGAACTGTTACATTACGCTCTATTAGGGGTCATTTTTGTGTATATAAAATGTACATGATCGTAGGAATGCCGCAGATCCTGATGAGCCGGCTCACGTGATCTACAATTCGCAAACATTTTTGATAAACGACAAGGTACGTCTGTCGTGTTAAAAGCGTGACTCATTAGGGATCAGGGATTAGGGATCAATTGAAGTCCGAAATCACACCGCCGATGTACTTTGAACTCTATCTGAGGGTTAAAGAAACACCGAATGTTAATTCAATTGTACAAATTAATTGTTTAACACGTAATTAAATTAAATTGATGTGTCTGCAGCTAGCCAAATTAGGCCGACAATTAATTTTGAAGTCGGTGTGAACTGATAATAGCATAATTAGCAATGAATTACGAGTTGGGTATATAACGCATTCAATTGTACAAATTAATTGTTTAACACATAATTAAATTAAATTGATGTGTCTGCAGCTAGCCAAATTAGGCAGACAATTAATTTTGAAGTTGGTGTGAACTGTGATAATAGCATAATTAGCAATGAATTACGAGTTGGGTATATAACGCATTTTTATTTCCATGTTTTTTTCTATGTTGTCCGTCATTCGATTATTATTGAAATGGCACAACAAACTATTTTGTCGTTATTCACAAAGACAACTTACCGGCTTGGCAACCCGGCAGAGAGGAATAAATAAAAAACGAAACAAGACACAGACTTGTAAAGTTTTAATTTATTTTAGTGTACCGAAAATTTACCTGCAATCAATCGGCATCACGATTCGTCTCTGTCGTTTCGCATTTTTTCTGTCTTTGCTCTATTTAGGCACACCACGTGACCCGGTGCATTCACAATTTTGTCCACTTTTGTTGTTTATAAACACGATTTATTTATCCCAATACAACATTTATCCCATTATTTCTGGTACTTTGTTTGAACTTCGAAATTTCAGTTAAAGTTTTTAATAGGGGGGGGGTGGGGGTCTGCTCCAACAATGGCCGACAGTGTTACGTCTGGACTCTGGACCGATTGCCATTCTGAAATTTTAGAAGCCCTGGTTCGCAAAACACTTATAAATTGCAGGGATATATCATTCCTGTATGATGTTCCGAATAAAGAGAAGTCAGCTCAACGTCCAGACAAGATTGACAAGAGCGCTGTTCGGAAGGATGCGCCCGAGACACAGAAACAGGTAACAATGTTTGACATGCCCTGATAACCTGAGCCGGTGGTGTGAAACACAAACCACTAGCAAACTCGTGACCTTCAACTGACCTTGACTAAATATTCAGGGGCCCATTTCACTTTACTTCTTAATAATATGTTTGTATATACATTTTTAGCTCGCCTGCACGAAGTGCAGAAGAGCTTATATCATACCCCCGGCGTCGTCGGCATTGGCGTCAGCGTCGTCCACAAACTTAACGTTGGGTAAATGTCTTATAACTTCTGTTTCCTTTCACGGAACACCTTGTTATTTCATACATGCATTCCTCAGATGACCCTCTATCATGCTATAGCAAATCCATGACCCACCACCCAGCCCTTACCCCAAGGTCAAGGTCACAAACTTGGCACATTCATAAACTTAACGTTGGGTAAATGTCTGATAACTTCTGTTTCCTTTCATGGAACACCTTGTTATTTCATACATGCATTCCTCAGATGACCCTGTATCATGCTGTAGCAAATCCATGACCCACCACCCAGCCCTTACCCCAAGGTCAAGGTCACAAACTTGGCACATTCATAAACTTAACGTTGGGTAAATGTCTTATAACTTCTGTTTCCTTTCACGGAACACCTTGTTATTTCATACATGCATTCCTCAGATGACCCTCTATCATGCTGTAGCAAATCCATGACCCACCACCCAGCCCTTACCCCAAGGTCAAGGTCACAAACTTGGCACATTCATAAACTTAACGTTGGGTAAATGTCTTATAACTTCTGTTTCCTTTCATGTAACACCTTGTTATTTCATACATGCATTCCTCAGATGACCCTGTATCATGCTGTAGCAAATCCATGACCCACCACCCAGCCCTTACCCCAAGGTTAAGATCACAAACTTGGCACATTCATAAACTTAACGTTGGGTAAATGTCATATAACTTCTGTTTCCTTTCACGGAACACCTTGTTATTTCATACATGCATTCCTCAGATGACCCTGTATCATGCTGTTGAAAATCCATGACCCACCACCCAGCCCTTACCTCAAGGTCAAGGTCACAAACTTGGCACATTCATAAACTTAACGTTGGGTAAATGTCTTATTACTTCTGTTTCCTTTCATGGAACACCTTGTTATTTCATACATGCATTCCTCAGATGACCCTCTATCATGCTGTAGCAAATCCACAACCCACCACCCAACCCTTACCCCAAGGTCAAGGTCACAAACTTAGCATGTTCATAAACTTTACATTGGGGTATATGTTGTGTAACGTCTGTTTCTTTACACATTGAACGCTTTGATATTTCATACATACATTCATCCGATGATCCTCTATTGTGTTACAGCAAATCCATGACCAACCCCACCCCTTTCCCCAAGATCAACATCATAAACTTAACGTTGGAGTAAATGTCTTTTTATAACTTCTGTTTCTTTACAGGGAACACCTTCATATTTCATACATGCATTCATCTGATAATACTCTATTGTGCTACAGCAAATCCATGACCCACCCCCCACCCCTTTTGCCAAGGCCAAGGTCAGAAACTTAGCACATTTATACATGCATTCCTCATGTGAATAGCTATCATGCTGTAGAAAATCACCAACTTAGTGTGTTCATAAACTTAACGCTGGGTTAAATTTTGTTTTCCTTCTCAATTCAGGGAGCGCATTGATATTTCATACATGCATTCATCTTAATATGCTATATCATGCTATATGAAATCCACGATCCACCTTCCACCACTGACCTCAATGTCAAGGTCCACCGCACACCCCTTATCCCAAGGTCAAGTTATATAATATTCATGTTTTTTTATACAACTGTGACAAGTTTGAATGAAGGCTGCCAACAGGCGAGCTTCGTTGTCTTCTGACAACTCTTGTTATTCATCATTACATGTGAACATATCCATTAACGATTTTCCAACATTGATGCTCAATGTAAATTTTATTCTAAAATTAAATTTTGCAGTTACAAACTTTGTTTTTAGTAAAACTGGCCCCTGGTGTCAATTCATGGTGCTTTTCTTGAAATATTTATTTTTACTTGAACATTCTACTATCTCTACTTAGAACTTCTCTTTTAGGAATAGGCTGCCATAGTGGATCTTAGCTTTTCTCAAGTTCTTGGTCACATGTCTTAATCACAATTTACAACCACTTTTAACCCTTAGGCCGCTACACACAACAATTGTCGTCTGCTTTTGCTTTTATATCTTGCTTTATTTCTCAATAAAAACATGTTTTTGACAGCATTTCAGAATCATTTCCAATGGAAATGATTCTGAAGTGCTGTCAAAGCATGTTGTAAATTATTCTAAAGTGCTGTCAAAGCATGTTTTTGATGATAAAAATGGAAAATAGAAAACAGCAGACGACAAAAAATGAAGATGGCGGTATAAGGGTTAATAAATAATCTATCGTTCTTGCTTTACAGGCATTGCAACTTCCGGACACGTTGATACCAGAAGAATACCACATCGTCAAGAACAAAGGCGTCATGGGAATAGAATATCATGAGGAGTAAGTGTAAAGCAGGGGCGGATCTGGAGGGGGTTCCGGGGTTACAACCACAGCCACAGAGTTTACATAGATCACAATTTACCACCAGTTGGAGTCTGAATTTAAATGCCGTAAAGACAGGAAACTGGCTGTGATAATGTAATGAATTCAGTATAATATAAATTAATAAATTTATTCTTAAATTTAAAATTTCTCCCTCAAAGTGTACTTAGCAAGATAAGTATACTTTGCAATGTTGGTGAAATAGGCTACAGATCATCATGCACCTCTTTGAACGAATTTTATTTTTTTCACTGGATATCTATTTTTTATCAAATTAAAAACAATGTGGATTTTGTTGAAACAGCCCAAAAAATCATACTTTTGTGAATGGGTTTCAACTTTTTAGCTCGACTATTCGAAGAATAAGTAGAGCTTATGTTGTCACCCCAGCTTCGGCGTCGGCGTCGGCGTCGGGGTCACGCCTTGGTTAAGGTTTTTAGTCAAGTTTGTATATGGAATACTACTGGCCCTACACCCACCATACTTGGACAACTTGATCTATATTTGACCTTGACCTACATTTCCTCTTAAATTACTTGGTTAATTCCCCTTGGTTAAGGTTTTTAGTCAACCTTGGTTAAGGTTTTTAGTCAAGCTTGTATATGCAATACTACTGGCCCTACACCCACCATACTTGGACAACTTCATCTCCTAGTGATGCACATCAATAACCCCTCATCTATATTTGACCTTGACCTACATTTCCTCTTGAATTACTTACTTAATTCCCCTCGGTTATGGTTTTTAGTCAACCTTGGTTAAGGTTTTTTTTCAAGCTTGTACATTGAATACTATTGTGCATCCAGACACCATACTTCGACAACCTTTTCTCATAGGTATGTACGTCAATAACCCCTGATCTATATTTGACCTTGACCTACATTTCCTCTTCAATTACTTACTTAATTCCTTTTGGTTAAGGTTTTTAGTCAACCTTCTATATGGAATACTACTGGCCCTACACCCACCATACTTGGACAACTTCATCTCCTAGTGATGTACATCAACAACCCCTGATCTATATTTGACCTTGACCTACATTTCCTCTTGAATTACTTACTTAATTCCCCTTGGTTAACGTTTTTAGTCAAGCTTGTAGATGGAATACTCCTGGCCCTACACCAACCATACTTGGACAACTTCATCTCCTAGTGATGTACATCAACAACCCCTGACCTATATTTGACCTTGACCTACATTTAACCTTGAATTACTTACTTAATTCCCCTTGGTTAAGGTTTTTACTCGACCTTGGTTAAGCTTTTTACTCAAGCTTGTACATGGAATACTATTGTGCATAAAGACACCATACTTGGACAACCTTTTCTCATAGTGATGTACATCAATAACCCCTGATCTATATTTGACATTGACCTACATTTCCTCTTGAATTACTTACTTAATTCTCTTTGGTTAAGGTTTTTAGTTAATCTTGTAGATGGAATACTCATGGCCCTACACCAACCATACTTGGACAACTTCATCTCCTAGTGATGTACATCAACAACCCCTGATCTATATTTGACCTTGACCTACATTTAACCTTAAATTACTTACTTAATTCCCCTTGGTTAAGGTTTTTACTCAACCTTGGTTAAGGTTTTTAGTCAAGCTTGTAGATGGAATACTATTGTGCATACAGACACCATACTTGGATAACTTTTTCTCATAGGGATGTACATCAATAACCCCTGACCTTTATTTTACCTTCACCTACATTTAACCTTGAATTACTTGCTTAATGTTTATAGTCAAGCTTGTATATGGAATACTTCTGGGCCTACATCAACCATACTTGGACAACTTCATCTCCTAGTGATGTACATCAACAACCCCTGATCTATATTTGACCTTGACCTACATTTCCTCTTGAATTACTTACTTAATTCCCCTTGGTTAACGTTTTTAATCAAGCTTGTAGATGGAATACTCCTGGCCCTACACCCACCATACTTGGACAACTTCATCTCCTAGTGATGTACGTCAATAACCCCTGATCTATATTTGACCTTGACCTACATTTCCTCTTGAATTACTTACTTAATTCCCCTTGGTTAACGTTTTTAGTCAAGCTTGTAGATGGAATACTCCTGGCCCTACACCAACCATACTTGGACAACTTCATCTCCTAGTGATGTACATCAATAATCCCTGACCTATATTTGACCTTGACCTACTTTTATCCTTGGATTACTTAGTTATCTCCCCTTGGTTACATTTTTTACTCAAGCTTGTATATGGAATACTCCTGGGCCTACAGCAACCATACTTGGAAAACTTTATCTCCTAATGATGTACATCAATAACCCCTGACCTATATCTGACATTGACCTACATTTAACCTTGAATTACTTACTTAATTTCCCTTGGTTAATGTTTTTAGTCAACCTTGGTTAAGGTTTTTATGCAGGCCGCAGCCACCTTCTTTGTCAAGCTATGTGTACATCGACAACCCTTGTAGTCGAGCTATGCTGTTCTCCTACAGCTCTTGTTTGTCACATTATTTCAACATTAAATAAATGTACATGTGATGTTTGTATTTCAGCAAGTACAGTAACCAGGTGGAGGACCATGAGAAACATCTGGTTGTCTTCCCTTCGATGTAAGTAAATATTCCCGACTGCCACGAGACTTCATCTGTAATAATAGGGTTAATTCTAAGTTGGGGTAATTACTAGTTACCAGCCATGTTTTCCATATAAACCCTTAAACTGCTGAATTAAATGGTGTCGTCTGCTGTTTATTTTATATTTTCCATATTTCTCATAAAAAACATGTTTTGACAGCACTTTAGAATCATTTCCATTGGAAATGATTCTAAAGTGCTGTCAAGCCATGTTTTTATTTTGATAAAAAAGGCAAAATATTAAGCAACAGCAGACAACACTTTTTGCTTCCAGCATTCTAAGGGTTACAGAACTTTTGTGTCTGCATCATAACATGAATACCATGAATCTTACTGTTTCCGAGCCGAGCCTGATAAACTTCATATCAAAAGACACTATCGTGGTATTCTATGTATCAGGTGTTTTTTTCGGCTACATAGCGAGCAATTATCACGTTGTTTTCGTTAAAAATAATGCGGACTTGTTTCTGTGACGTCTTTCCCATGACGTAATTTGGTAACGTCATGTGACGCCGTTCGACCAATGAAATGTCTGTTTTCAATTTGATGTAATCGGGTCACTGCCTAATACAGCAATATATATCAGTAGGAACGTATTCGGCCAATACAAAGCTCATTACCTGATACAATTGTATAATATGCTGCCATGCAATAGTTACACTTTTGCATTTTAAATGTTATTTATGTCTTACACACGTTTTAGTGGGTGGCAGGTGGGAGAATGTGACGGGTAATTTAACTATCGGGGTTCATCCTTGTTATGTATTTGCTATTTGTAACTGGTACAGAATACACAACAATATAATCTGAGTTCTACTAATGAACTGTTTTATTTCTCAAGCTGCAGTGCTATCAGAGGGACAGTGATAGAGGGTAGTAGATACCTACATATATGTTTACATCTGTGACTACTATGATACATGTTTGGCTAGTATACAACAATCCTTACCGGAATTCCGACTGGAGACCTGGTTTGGCCCTCACATACGTCTTTGGCATTTTGTATGTGACAATTGAATCTGGTTATACCCCTTATGTGAGTATTACGATTATTTGTAATCCTATTTTAGGGGTGGTGTGGTATGGACCTGGCACCAGGTCAGGTTATTCTAATTTCAGGGCTGAATATATTTTTTCTTGATGTAAATGTTCCGTTCTGATTTTGGGATTTTCCCCCCAATGCAGCAGGTTAAAATGCCCGGCCTTGCATGACCTTAGCAGCTGTTGATAGGTCATTAAACAGCAATAAACAAACAAACTCACACACGTTTAATGGAAAGTGAGACATAGCGATCACAATTCTGGCATAGAATATGTTCTCTACAGGAAGCCAGTGAGCAGGTTCGAGGTTGTACAACTGAAGAACACGATGGAAGAAATGCTGGAAAAGGCCGGCGTGAACGATGCTGAAACGGAAATAAAAGGCCCCACACAGGTATGTGTTATAAATACATTACCGAACTTGGAAAATCACGATTTACATTCGTTGGAACTATTTTGATGTTAGAATTGGTGGAATATGACCCGACTGACTATATAGACCAGTGTTACGGATAGATTTCCAGAGTGTCCTTGACATTACAATTGGTTACATTTCTCGATTTGATGTGACGTTGATTAGTTTTAACAAAGCAACATGACCGACGAACGCCGCCAATTCTAACACCGATGATGCCCCAGAAGTAAGTTCTAAGGGAAGTTACTCGTGATTTTCCAAGTTCAACAAGCTGTTTATAAGACTAGTCTGTATGGGGACTATTTGTGTATCTTTACCTGGTTAGCTCAGTCAGTACAGCACTGGTACGGTAAACCAGAGGTTCCGGGTTTGAGTCCCGGACTGAGTATGCCTTTTTTTCGCCCCGTGACATGTGTACTTGATTTGACTCTACCAAATATTGTAGACTACCAGGCTACTTGATTTGTGTATAATAGTAGCAGGTTGAAATTTGCAGTGCCTGTTGGTGATTGCTGGTTTATTCTACTGTGGTTAAATAATTTATTATTTACTGGTATTTGGTGCATTATCTGAGAACATGTATTAAAACATATATGTGGCTGTGACTAGAGAAATGGGGCTTATGGGATTTGTGACCAGTGTAGCTCCTGATCAAATGGCATACTCTTGTAGCCTGATAATGATCTATATTGCTAAGAAGCATGACGGGTGTTTCATTGATATATGATCGCGAACAGTGTAGATCCTGATCAGACTGTGCGGATGCACAGGCTGATCTGGATCTACACAGGTCACAAAATCCATAAGCCCCATTTATTCAGTCACAGCCACATATAATACATTGATTGCTGTAATAAAAGTACTTTATACTAAACATGATCAACACGGCTCGCAATATATTCAGCGAAATATGATTAATCTAACAATGTTATCACACACTGGTGGGTGGAAGGTGGGTGCAAGCGATGGGTAATTTAACGATCGGGATTCATCCTTACCGGAAATCCGACTGGAGACCTGGTTTGGCCCTCACATACGTCTTTGGCATTTTGTATGTGACAGTTGAGTTTGGTTATACCCCTTATGTGAGTATTACAATTATTCGTAATCCTATTTTAGAGGAAGGGGCCAAGTTACTTTGGTGTGGTATGGACCTGCCACTAGGTCAGGTTATTCTAATTTCAGGGCTGAATATTCAGTTCTGATTTTGGAATTTTCCCCCCAATGCAGCAGGTTAAAACGGGATCGAACCCGTTTGCCCGGCCTTACATGAACTTAGCTGTTGATAGGCCGTTAAACACCAATAAACAAACACACACACCTGACCATTATAAATTTGATGGGCTTGAAATCCTAATGCATCTCTTGTTTTGTGCTAAGATTTTCAGGTTTCAATCAAGAAAGGGTGACGACCACTATGATTACAGTAAATTGCTATTGTGAAACTGTTTCACTGTTAATGTATGACACGTTTTGTATTACATATTTTCTTAATAATTAAATTAAAGAAAGCTAAAAGATTGCTGTTTCTTTTTTAGCTCACCTGAGCAAAGCTCATGTGAGCTATTGTTATGGCAAAGTGTCCGTCGTCCGTCCGTCCGTGAACATTTTCAATCATCTTCTTCTCCCGAACTGCTGAGCCGATATTGGTTAAACTTCATAGGGATGATATATGGGTGATGCCATTTCAGATTTGTTAAAATGGAGGTCATCGACAATCCAAGATGGTCGCCATGGAAAAGTAGGTCAAATTCTTAAAAAATCTTCTTCTCACGAACCGCCAGGCCGATTTCGACGATACTTGGTATGAATGATCGATAGTTAGCGCTGTTTCAGATTTGTTCGTATGGTGGCCCGTGGGTCAAAAATGGGCGTCGCCCGAGGGGTCAAATAGGGGTCAAATTTTATTTTTAACCGAATATAGTCATGTAATATATCAAATCGAAGGTATTGACGAGACAATCACTCTGGAACATTTTTTGTCTAAATCATATGATTACGTCATCCAAGATGGCCACCGATAGTTCAAATGGTCATTCTTTTACTAAAGATTTCAAACTTCTTTTTCTTGTAAACTGCTTGGCTGATATTGGCAAAACTTAACTGTAATGGTCTGTGGTTGAAGCCTGTTCATTTTTGTTAAAATGGAGGTCATCACCAAATCCAAGATGGCCGCCGTTGAGAAGTAGGTCAAATTCTTAAAAAATCTTCTTCTCACGAACCGCCAGGCCGATTTCGACGATACTGGGTATGAATGATCGATAGTTAGCGCTGTTTCAGATTTGTTCATATGGTGGCCCCTGGGTCAAAAATGGGCGTGGCCCGAGGGGTCAAGTAGGGGTCAAATTATATTTTTGCCCGAATATGGTCATATAATATATCACATCGAAGGTATCGACTAGTCGATCACTCTGGAGCATTTTTTGTCTAAATCAGATGATTTTGTCATCCAAGATGGCCACCGAAAGGTAAAAAAGTTGTTCTTTTACTAAAGATTTCAAACGTATTCTTCTTGTGAACTGCTTGGCTGATATTGGCCAAACTTAACTGTAATGGTCTGTGGGTGAAGCCTGTCTATTTTTGTTAAAATGGAGGTCATCACTAAATCCAAGATGTCCGCCGTTGAAAAGTAGGTCAAATTGTCAAAAAAATCTTCTTCTCGCAAACCTCCAGGCTGATTTCGACGAAACTTGGTGTGAGTGATTGATATTTAACGCTGTTTCAGATTTGTTCATATGGTGGCACCTGGGTCAAAAATGGGCGTGGCCCGAGGGGTCAACTAGGGGTCAAATTATATTTTTGACCGAATATGGTCATATAATATATCCAATCCAAGGTATCGACGAGACGATCACTCTGGAGCATGTTTTGCCAAAATCAGATGATTACGTCATCCAAGATGGCCACCGACAGGTCAAAAGGTTGTTCTTTTACTAAAGATTTCAAAGGACTTCTTCTTGTGAACTGCTTGGCCGGTATTGACCAAACTTAACTGAAATGGTTTGTTGGTGAAGCCTGTTTATTTTGGTCAAAATGGAGGGCATCACCAAATCCAAGATGTCAGCCGTTGAAAAGTAGGTCAAATTGTCCAAAAAAATTCTTCTCACAAACCGCCAGGCCGATTTCGACGAAACTTTGTATGAATGATTGATAGTTAACGCTGATTCAGATTTGTTCGTATGGTGGCCTCTGGGTCAAAAATGGTCATGGCCCGAGGAGTCTTGGTCAAGATGACCACTATGGAGGCTTTTAGGTGAGCGATACAGGCCCATTTGGGCCTCTTGTTTAGCTATTGTTATTGCAATGTGTCCGTCGTCGTCCGTCGTTCGTGAACATTTTCAAACGTCTTCTCCTCGGTAACCATTGGGCCTATAGTCACCAAACTTCATGGTCATGGTCCTTAGGTAGGGGGATTACAAAATTGTTAAAATGACGTCATCACGTAATCCAAGATGGCCGCTGTCTAAAAATTGGATGGTCATGTCATCCAAGATGGCCGCCAAAAGGTCGTTCTTTTATTAGAGATTTCAAAATTCTTCTTCACACGAACCGCTTGGCCCATGGTGGCCAAACTTCACAGTTATGGTCCATGGGTGAAGCCTTTTCTTCCCATGAACCGCCAGCCGGATTTCGACGAAACTTGGTAGGAATGATCGATGTAGAATGCTCTTTCAAAGGTGTTAAAATGGTGACCCCGGGGTCAAAAATGGGCGTTTTTTATTTTTGACCAAATATGCTCATGTCATATATCAAATTGAAGGTATCGATTGCTCTGGTGCAATATTTGTCAGATTCGGATGATTATGTCATCCATGATGGCCTCCAAAAGGTCCATTTATTCAAGATTTTGAACGTCTTTTTCTCAGGAACCACGTGGCCGAAGCTGGCCAAACTTCATAGTAAGTTAAGATCCTTGGGTGAAGCATTTTCAGATTTGGTAAAATGAGAGTCATCACTTAATCCAAGATGACCGCCCATCTATCTAAAAATAGCACAGTTTTTTTAAAACACATATGAACTTGAATTCACATTCTCCTGTGGTGTTCATGGAGTCAGGTGAGCGAATTAGGGCCATCATGGCCCTCTTGTTTGCTCTAGAAGTGATGATTTTTTTATTAATATAGTCGAGCACCAGTATCTCGAATATCAGTATCTCGATGAGAGCCCCTATCTCGATGAATCACTAAAGTCCCGAATTATATCCTTATTTGTTTAATATAAATTGTTCGGCTATCTCGACCATGCCCTATCTCGTATATTTTCTCTATCTCGACTGTTCATTCTGTCCCTTTGTATAGAAATATGTTAAAAATCTCTTCACTATCTCGATCACATAAACGCTTGGATAAATCGCCTAAGCACCTGGCTGCCAAGGTCGATTTGGTTGACAATAATTTTCAAAAACATATCAAACAACACAAAATAAATGCACACATACCTCAGGTTGTTTGCTTAATTGGTCCACCTGGATATATTTGAGTGTTTGACACGGTTCATTAAGCATAATCATGCTGGTCATTTAAGCAATTCACTGAGAGTTGTGACGCCACCTTGTAATGTTGAATAGCTTACTACCTTTGGTCATTAGTTAATTGGTGATTGTTTATTCTTGATGTAATGGGTAACATGATTTCATATTTTTCGTGAAAATATTTGACCATGTCACTTCATCGCTATCTCGAACCTAGTCCTATCTCGACTATATGTACGGTCTCCCTTCGACTTCGAGATACTGGTGCTCGACTGTAAATTCGATTTCACAACATTTGTTGCCAAAAATAGCATTTTGTCCTAAATTTGTAGAAATATTTGATGAGAGACGATTAATTTCTTTATTTATTCCGATTAAGAAAAGAATATTATTGGAAGAAATTGTAAAATTGAGAAAATAAAAATGTTGGAATTTTGTATATATATTTGCACACATTGTTGTACATACCGGTATATGTGTTTGTTTCAGATTTTGGCACGTGTCTTACACAATAGAAAACCTCACTGAATTTTATTCACCAATAATTGTTTGTCACCACCTTCATTGTCAATATGTCAGTCACTTTGGGCTTGGGCACAGAGCCTAATACTTTATACCCCTCCATAATAAAGGGAATAAACTCTTCAATACTACAATCTACAGTCCTGGGGGCCATTTCACTAAACTTTGTACGACTAAAATGTTCGTAAGTGCAAACTTGTGATAGTCTGTAAATTTCACATTAACACTGTTTTCTTGTAAACAATTATTGGATTTACATTTATTGAGCATAGGCTGCTTATGCAGCCTATGCTCAATAAATGTAAATCCATCAATGGAAATTTCCAGAAGATCCTAAATTTGCATTTACAATGTAGGAACATTTTAGTCGTACAAAGTTTAGTGAAACGGCCCCCTGTCTTATAAATAGATTACCAAGCTTGACAATCATGAGTCACTTACATTACAACTACTTAAACAGCACCCCGGCAGTTTGTTTGTTAGCCTATTTATCAGTATGATCTATAATGCTAAGGTTTGAAAATAATACAAATCCAGATTAGCCAACGTGTAAAGAGATCACATCGAGATCTATACATGTTTGTGGTTTACAAAATTGTACCATTTACAGTTGATGACACCTATATAAACATGGAAGCACACACAATTACATATAGCCCCAATTCTCATGGATTCGTGCCTTCTCATTGAATCATGCCCCTAGAAAACAAGTGAATAAGCACATTCTAAGAATAGTGTTAATTGAAAATTATTTTAAAAAGGTATTTTAAGTTGTTTCCCACGGTTTTCTGAGTTACTGTAAGTTACATACAATTGTGATTTACCACCTATTTTGTGATTTTTCTCCATACTTCCTTAATCTGAAGATGGTCTGTTCGCAAATTATGCATAAAATGTGATATATGTTGATTTCTAGGTGAATCTGGACTTCACCATATTTACATTTGATGTATCTAGGTAGCAACACTTCTTTATTGTACGAGTGATCAAGGAATGTCACTCAAATGTGCAAAAAGTTGTAGGGCACGAACCTGATGAGAAGTTTCAAGGTCAATTATGTGACAAGGGACTCTAAGACTTGCATAGACAACAATTTTGGCGAATTCCTTATGTGCACTCATAGTCAAGTGTTTGAACTTTATGTTGATGTATACATTTTCAGGAATTAATCAGAATATAACACACAATATGAGTTTATGGGCTTAGGGGCACGGATCCATGAGAACAGTGACTACCGGTACTTACGTGAATTACACTACCTCTTTTTGTTCACAGGTGGAAGACTCGGACCTTTGACATAACAAAATGCCCATTGAAAAAATATCTTTACTCCACTCACCTGTTGTCGTACTGTATGTTACGTTTAATAGGTATAAGCGTAAAATACAGTACGACAACAGATTTTTGTCACAGATTCGAGTTTTTCACCCTGTGTTTTTGTTTTCCAGATGCACAACTTGCTGGAGCTGATTAAAAAGGAACAGAATATTTATAATCTCGTCTTCCATGAGCTTATTCGACAGGTGAGCAACCGTTTAGCATGTTTTCTCTCATGGTCTTATTTTCATACCGGTGGCATATGATATTTTCACCCGCCTATTTTTTCACCCGCGGTGAAAGAGTTGCAGGGGGGGGGGGGGGGGGGGAGGGGTGAAAATCTCATGGCCATGATATTTTCACCCCCCCCCCCCCTAATTGTCTTAAGCAACATATCTATTGACATAGCACAACTTTCAATTGACTGATTGTGCAGTAGTGGGGAATTGTACTCGTTATATAAAGAATTAATAGTTGCACCTACCATTCACCTTAAAATTTGTCGCTTTTTATTTTTGATTTTTTCCTTGTATATCATGGAATATGACTAATGTTGTTGCTGTATTGCTTGATAAATATGACTATTTCAAATATGATGGTGGAAAATTTGAAAATTTGAAAGTTGTGCTATGTCAATGGATATGTTGTTTAAGACAATTAGGGGGGGGGGGGTGAAAATCTCATGGCCATGATATTTTCACCCGCGGGTGAAGATATCATGGCCATGAGATTTTCACCCTCCCCCCTCAACTCTCTTAAACAACATATCCATTGACATAGCACTACTTTCAATTGACTGAGTGTGCATTAGTGGGGAATTGTACTCATTATATAAAGAATTAACAGTTGCACCTACCATTCATCTTAAAATTTGTCGCTTTTGATTTTTTCCTTGTATATCATGGAATATGACTAATGTTGTTGCTGTATTGCTTGATAAATATGACTATTTCAAATATGATGGTGGAAAATTTGAAAATTTGAAAGTTGTGCTATGTCAATGGATATGTTGTTTAAGACTTAATTAGGGGGGGGGGGGTGAAAATCTCATGGCCATGATATTTTCACCCGCGGGTGAAGATATCATGGCCATGAGATTTTCACCCTCCCCCCTCAACTCTCTTAAACAACATATCCATTGACATAGCACTACTTTCAATTGACTGAGTGTGCATTAGTGGGGAATTGTACTCATTATATAAAGAATTAACAGTTGCACCTACCATTCATCTTAAAATTTGTCGCTTTTGATTTTTTCCTTGTATATCATGGAATATGACTAATGTTGTTGCTGTATTGCTTCTATCTCATGGTATGGGAGAGAAATATGACTATTTCAAATATGATGGTGGCAATTTGAAAGAGTTGCTGGAGGGGGTGAAAATATCATAGCAATGATATTTTCACCCGCTGGTGAAGATATCATGGCCATGAGATTTTCACCCCCCCCCCCCCCCCCCCCTAATTGTCTTAAACAACATATCCATTGACATAGCACAACTTTCAATTGACTGAGTGTGCAGTAGTGGGGAATTGTACTCATTATATAAAGAATTAACAGTTGCACCTACCATTCATCTTAAAATTTGTCGCTTTTGATTTTTTATTTTTTCCTTGTATATCATGGAATATGACGTTGCTGTATTGCTTCTATCTCATGGTATGGGAGAGAAATATGACTATTTCAAATATGATGATGGCACATTTTAAAGAGTTGCTGGGGAGGGGGGGGGGGGTGAAAATATCATAGCAATGATATTTTCACCCGCGGGTGAAGATATCATGGCCATGAGATTTTCACCCTCCCCCCTCCCTAATTGTCTTAAACAACATATCCATTGACATAGCACAACTTTCAATTGACTGAGTGTGCACTAGTGGGGAATTGTACTCATTATATAATATATCTTCACCGCGGGTATGATGGCTATGAGATCTTAAACCCCCCCCCCCCCCCCCCCCCCCCCCCCCCCCCACCCCCCCCCCCCACCCCCACCAGTAACTCATTCAATTTTGTGACCATTTGAAATAGTCATATTTCTCTCCCATACCATGAGCTATACAGTAACAACATTAGCCATATTATACAATTATCGCCTTTTTGTGCAGTCGATACATAGTTTTATCGAACCATAAAAGTGATATCATCCCTAAAGGCAATAGGATTAGCACTAATCCTACTACTTTTATAATGGGTATAACCTAATTTAACTCTCGCATACTAAAAGCCAAAGTTGTATATGAGGGACAAACCAGGGAAATCAGGATCCCAGTAAGTATGAATCCCAACGTTAAATTACCCTTTGCATACTCCCAACCAACCGCCCAAGAGTATGACAGAAATAGGTGGATAATAACAAACAATATAAGGACAAAAAGTGCAAAATTTATTTATTTTTTCTATGCAACACCAATATCAATATATAATACGAAATAAACTCTTTCTTATAACTAGAACAGCAGTCGCCCACTACAACATTGTATCCCCCTATTCTGGGACCTTGACACAAAACAAACAAATGACAATAACTTCAATAGTATTGATGCGAGAATTGTCGTTCTTGTGAATGACATGCCTTTGCATCAATATCTATCCATGTGTGCAGTTCAGTCAAAACATTGCGGAGTGAGGTCAAATCCATGGTATCCCCCAACTTTATTTGATTATTTAAATATGTAGGTGTGTAATATATACAGAACGACATGAGTTTATCAATGGGTTTGTGAATACGGCGCTTTTGTCATCACAGTAGTATACAATGAGGTGTAAGGGTATGGCTCTAGTTCTATCTGCTGTGCTCCATTGGCACACTCGTGTCGTTCTGTGTACTATGCATTACATGTAGAAATAGCTTATCAACAAGGTCACTCATCAAAATAAGGTTATTCTAAGGAGCCTTGGCATCTTACATGGCATACCCAGGGTTTTTTTTAGATGCAGTTCACATGACTACTTAATTAGCACAGACTTTGATGGAGAGGGTGAAAATACTGTATAGCTATGCTATTAGGGACGAAAAGGAAAATGTCATAGAGATGATATTTTCAACAAAGTTTCTCATAATAACTGACATGTGTTTGAATGATAAACTTATCATGAGGAATAAATTGCTATATTTTCACCCCCCCCCCACCTCCCCAGCAACTCTTTCAAATGTGCCATCATCATATTTGAAATAGTCATATTTCTCTCCCATACCATGAGATAGAAGCAATACAGCAACAACATTAGTCATATTCCATGATATACAAGGAAAAAATCAAAAATAAAAAGCGACAAATTTTAAGGTGAATGGTAGGTGCAACTATTAATTCTTTATATAATGAGTACAATTCCCCACTACTGCACACTCAGTCAATTGAAAGTTGTGCTATGTCAATGGATATGTTGTTTAAGACAATTAGTGGGGGGGGGGGTGAAAATCTCATGGCCATGATATCTTCACCCGCGGGTGAAATCAAAAATAAAAAGCGACAAATTTTAAGGTGAATGGTAGGTGCAACTATTAATTCTTTATATAATGAGTACAATTCCCCACTACTGCACACTCAGTCAATTGAAAGTTGTGCTATGTCAATGGATATGTTGTTTAAGACAATTAGTGGGGGGGGGTGGGTGAAAAATCTCATGGCCATGATATCTTCACCCGCGGGTGAAAATATCATGGCCATGAGATTTTCACCACCCCCCCCCCCCCCCTGCAACTCTTTCAATTTTGTCACCACCATATATAAAGGTCATATGACTCTCACAAACCATAAGATAGAAGCAACACAGCAACAACAACATTTGACAAAAATATTGGAGGGCGGGTGAAAATCTCATAGGGGGGGGTGAAAATCTCATGGCATTTTTTTCACCCGCGGGTGAAAATATCGCGCGGGTGAAAATCTCATGTGACACCGGTATTTATATCACTTGAGTATTTTTATTTTTAATACACTGTGTTATTGAATGGTGAAAGCCATAATCTCATTTCTTATAAAAAAGTTAACATGTTTAACCCTTCCTACGCTGTTGACGGAAATTGCCGTTTGCTGTTTTTAGCCAGGTTTTTTGAAAAAAAATCCAGGCTATTGGATTGGCGAAAGCCGGGCGGGCGGGCGGCGGGCGGGCGGAGGGCGGCGTCCACAATCAATGTTAAGTTTTCATGTTTGAGTTCATTTCTTTGTTACTGTACCACCTAGGACCACCAAACTTTCACAGCTTCATAATCAAGGGGTGCCCACCACATATCACTATCCAACATGTTACTTTTTTTTTTAACTTGACCCATTTTTTCCGCGCAGTCGACTTAGCCATTTTCAATGTTAAGTTTTCGCGTTTACAATGTTAAGTTTTCGTGTTTAAGTCCATTTCTTTGGTACTGTACCACCTAGGACCACCAAACTTTCACAGCTTCATAATCAAGGGGTGCCCACCACATATCACTATCCAACATGTTACTTTTTTTTTAACGTGACCCATTTTTTCCGCGCAGTCGACTTAGCCATTTTCAATGTTAAGTTTTCGCGTTTACAATGTTAAGTTTTCGTGTTTAAGTCCATTTCTTTGGTACTGTACCACCTAGGACCACCAAACTTTCACAGCTTCATAACCAAGGGGTGCCTACCACATACAACTATCCAACATGTGACCATTTTTTTACCTTCACCTATTATTTCTACGTAATTGACTTAGCCATTTTCAACTTTAACTTTTTAACGTACGTCTGGTTAAAGTTTTTTGCTTAAAACTTTTTCGTTATACTATATCTCTGCAACTGCTTCGCCCATTACCTTGAAACTTCACATGGGTGTTTATCATCATCCATATTTTCATTTTACCCCCAACCGTGCGGCCCCTGTGCCCAATGTCAAGGTCAAATTACTTTGAATTCTT
Organism: Conchocele bisecta; assembly: GCA_029237695.1. Classification (NCBI taxonomy): domain Eukaryota; kingdom Metazoa; phylum Mollusca; class Bivalvia; order Lucinida; family Thyasiridae; genus Conchocele; species Conchocele bisecta. Next base: position 18,383,941 of record CM055271.1, read on the forward strand.
TTGTTCAAGTTTTTTCGTGTACTATATCTCTGCAACTGCTTCACCCAATACCTTGATACTTCACATGGGTGTTTATCATCATTGTCTCACCCGCTTGCGGAAAGATCGATATCGTCGGCATTTTGGCATACGTCCGTCCATACGTCCGTACATCCGTGTGTCCGGTTAAAGTTTTTTCGTTAAAGTTTTTCCATCTACTATATCTATTTTTTTAGTGTCCATGCCTTGCCCCAAGGCGCGACATGAAGGCCACGGACATCTAGTCTACAAAAAGTGTGTATAATTATGTTATCCAAGTGTCTATGCTTGGAAAAAACCTGGCCTTCGTGGCTTTGCCTCGTTTCTTGTTAATTTTTGCTTTAATTCTTAACACAAAACTGGTTTTGACAGCACATGTCTCATGTGCTGTCAAAACCGGGTTTTTGTTGAGAAATATTGAAAATAAAACATTTTCAGCAGACGACAACATTTAATTCAGCGTAGTAAGGGTTAATGAATATCATATTAAATCAACTCAAATGTGAATGTCACTGGAGAAAATGGTCTTATTGGATTTATCACCATGGGGCCGTTTCACTAAACTTAGTACCACAAAAAAAAATTTTAAGTGCAACCTTATGATAGTCTGTAAATTTCACATTAACAATGTTTTCTTGTGAACAATTAATGGATTTACATTTATTGAGCATAGGCTGCATATGCAAACATATATAAAAACATGTAAATCCATCAATTGAAATTTTTACACGATCCTAATTCTGCACTTACAAACATTTTAGTCGTACAAAGTTTAGTGAAACGGCCCCCAGTGTAGCTCCTGGTCAAATATCACACTACTGCCTAATGTAGCCGGAAAATAATCTATATTACTTGTTAGAAGCTTGATGTAATGACAAACAGTGCAGATCATGATCAGATTGTGCGGATGCACAGGCCGATCTGGATCTACACTGGTCATAAAAGTAATAAGTCCCATTTCTCCAGTCACAGACAGACTCTATTTATTGAATAAGTATAGCAACATACATGCAACCTCTTATCTGGATCATGTTCACTGGAATATTGTGATTTTAATACACTGAGCTATTACACTGTGAAAGCCCATATTAACCCTTAGACCGCTATCTTATTTTTTTTTGCCGTCTGCTGTTTATTTTCTAATTTCCATTTTTATCATCAAAAACATGCTTTGACAGCACTTTAGAATAATTTACAACATGCTTTGTCAGCACTTCAGAATCATTTCCATTGGAAATGATTCTGAAGTGCTGTCAAAACATGTTTTTATTGAGAAATAAGGCAAGATACAAAATAGTGAATAAGTATAGCAACATACATGCAACCTCTTATCTGGATCATGTTCACTGGAATATTGTGATTTTAATACACTGAGCTATTACACTGTGAAAGCCCATATTAACCCTTAGACCGCTATCTTATTTTTTTTTGCCGTCTGCTGTTTATTTTCTAATTTCCATTTTTATCATCAAAAACATGCTTTGACAGCACTTTAGAATAATTTACAACATGCTTTGTCAGCACTTCAGAATCATTTCCATTGGAAATGATTCTGAAGTGCTGTCAAAACATGTTTTTATTGAGAAATAAGGCAAGATACAAAAGCCACAGCATCCGACAATTGTTGTTAGTAGCGGTCTAAGGGTTAAGTGATACAACTATTGTTGTAGTCGAGTATAGAGTGTGTGGAGCGAGGGGAGCTAATGGCGGAACTCCGAGGCAAATACAGCAGCCTGCTCAGTAAAGTTCCACAGCAGATTAAAAGGTAATAGTTTATGACTGATCTATACCCCGGTAGCTATATATATATAGTTTATGACTGATCTATACCCTGGTAGCTATATATATATATTTTATGACTGATCTATACCCTGGTAGCTATATATATATGACTGATCTATACCCCTAGATATATATATATTTATGACTATACCCCGGTAGCTATATATATATATTTTATGACTGTCATCGGTACTATAGGTATATTTTATGCTGTCTATACCCCGGTACTATATATATATTTATGACTGATCTATACCCTGGTAGCTATATATATATTTTATGATGACTGATCTATACCCTGGTAGCTATATATATATATGACTGATCTATACCCTGGTAGCTATATATATATATTTTGACTGATCTATACCCCGGTAGCTATATATATATATTTTATGACTGATCTACCCCGGTAGCTATATATATATATGATCTATACCCCGGAGTATATATATATATATAATGACTATCTATACCCCTAGTATATATATTTTATGACTGATCTATACGGTAGCTATATATATATGACTGATCTATACCCGGTAGCTATATATATATAGACTGATCTATACCCGTAGCTATAATATATATATACAATCTATACCCCGATCTATATATATATATATATTATACTGATCTACCCCGGTAGCTATATATATATTTTATGATGATCTAAGGTAGCTATATTATATATGATCTATACCCCGGTAGCTATATATATATATATTTTGATGATACAGGTAGCTATATATATATATATACTGATCTATACCTGGTAGCTATATATATATTTTATGACTGATCTATACCCCGGTAGTATTATATATATATTTTGACTGATCTATACCCCGGTGCTATATATATGTCTATACCCCGGTAGCTATATATATATATTTTATAACTGATCTATACCCCGATAGCTATTCGGACACACATATAAATATAAGGTTTCCCACAATGAAGAGTGTCCAAATAGCTATGGTTAGTTTAAACAAGATCACTTGCAATAATTTAAAATAAATATTGTTTAAACTAACCATAGCTATTTATACAATTGAGAACAGGATTAGAAAACAAGCTTTTACACTTATGTGAATTCTTCTCCTGGATAGGGGGATGGGTTGTGGCCTAGGGGTTAGAACACCTGACCTCCAATCCGGAGGTTGTAGGTTCAAACCTTGCCTTAGGCATCAAAGATACTTTCATAGTATTTCCATCCCACTGGTCTGTCGGATGGGATTTAAACTGTGGTCCCGCCTCTATATGACGTTAGCTGTTGCTGGGACGTTAAACCCATTCACTTTCTCTTGGTTAGCATTATTGTAATGGTTTATCACGATAACAATGCCTTTGAGGGGTTTCCCAAAACAAATGGTGCCCAGATACTTAGGATAATTGCGATACTTAGAATATTATGTTGATATTTGAAATATTATTTTGGGCTGAGTATGCAATAAGTATATCTGCCTGTCTGGAATTTATCTTTCTTTATCAGGTAACAAACTTTGTATTGGCCAAATACATACTGACTGATAACATAATGTTGTATCGGGCATTGACCTGGCACGAATATCCGGGTTACAACAAATTGATTACTGGCGTTTCATTGGTCGATCAGCATCACAATTATTAGCGAATGATGCCAGTGTAATGACACAGTTTAAACCAGTCTGTGGTCTTTTCAATGAAAACTACTTTATATTTGACCATCAGCTGGCATAAAACTTTACCTGTTGATAACACATTTATCAGGCTCGGCTCGGAAATGGTAGGAATTCGTCTGCGAGCCTCGGAATTCCTACGATTTTTCCTAGCCTTGCCCGTTAATTTTGATATCAAAAGACATTCTCTATTTATTGTTTTCAGTTTACATGAGGAAGTGATGGCACAGCGAGCTCTGGACAGGAGGCTGACCGAGGAACTCATGCGCTTCAAATCCACCATCAGCATCCTCACAAGGTAATTACTGTCTGTTCTATGTTTTGCTGCCGACAAACTTTTGGCTATTAAACACATTAAATCTAAAAAATATTTAAAAGTAAGTACTTTTTCATCAATAACAAAAAAGTCACCCTGCCCAAAAAAAATTATTATTTTATGAAATTCCATGAAATATTGATTTTATTTAAAGAATGGGTTCTAAAATGTGTATCTAGAACACCCAATACCAGCCAATAGTGTGCGAGCCAATGTTTTCCAGCATCAGAAATGAATAAGCAACAATATGGTATAAGATTGTGCCAGTAATTGCAAGACACAAGTGAGATATTCGCGTCAGTGTCATAATGTCCGATGCCAATTGGATATACAGTACCAGTACTCGTGATACCCAATAGTCGGCAACATCGACACTAATGTTTGGACGTCCACTGGTTCATACAGTATGCAGGATGGCACACTACAACTGTAATCCTCTATAACACTGCCATATACTAATATTGACCCTTAGACCACTACTCACAACAATTGTCGTCTGCTGTTGCTTTTATAACTTGCCTTATTTCTCAATAAAAACATGCTTTGACAGCACTTAGAATCATTTCCAATGGAAATGATTCTGAAGTGCTGTTAAAGCATGTTTTTCATGATAAAAATGGAAAATAGAAAAGTAACAGCAGACGACAAAAGAAATAAGATAGCGGTGTAAGGGTTAGGATTATATGCATATTTGACATGCTGGAGCCTGTTGTGTAACACAGTGAATGTCTGTCTGACCATGATGACCGAATCTACTGTAATGAAACTGGTGGTTCCATTGCAATATGCTTACCTGGAGCATATTTCACCAACATTGCAAAGTATACTTATCCAGCAAAGTATACTTTGAGGGAGAAATTTTCAATTTAAAGATAAATTTATTAATTTTTAGCCAGGTTTTTTTTTAAAAAATCCAGGCTATTGGATTGGCGAAAGCCGGGCGGGCGGGTGCGGAGAGGCGGCGGGCGGCGTCCACAATCAATGTTAAGTTTTCGTGTTTGAGTCCATTTCTTTGTTACTGTACCACCTAGGACCACCAAACTTTCACAGCTTCATAATCAAGGGGTGCCCACCACATATCACTATCCAACATGTTACTTTTTTAGCCAGGTTTTTTTGAGAAAAAAATCCAGGCTATTGGATTGGCGAAAGCCGGGCGGGCGGGCGGGCGGGGGCGGGCGGGCGGGCGGCGGGCGGCGGGCGGCGTCCACAATCAATGTTAAGTTTTCGTGTTTGAATCCATTTCTTTGGTACTGTACCACCTAGGACCACCAAACTTTCACAGCTTCATAACCAAGGGGTGCCTACCACATACAACTATCCAACATGTGACCATTTTTTTACCTTCACCTATTATTTCTACGTAATTGACTTAGCCATTTTCAACGTTAACTTTTTAACATACGTCTGGTTAAAGTTTTTTGGTTAAAAGTTTTTCGTTATACTATATCTCTGCAACTGCTTCGCCCATTACCTTGAAACTTCACATGGGTGTTTATCATCATCCATATTTTCATTCTATCCCCCAACCGTGCGGCCCCTGTGCCCAATGTCAAGGTCAAATTACTTTGAATTTATTTGTTAAAGTTTTTTTGTGTACTATATCTCTGCAACTGCTTCACCCATTACCTTGATACTTCACATGGGTGTTTATCATCATTGTCGCACCCACTTGCGGAAAGCGCAATATCGTCGGCATTTTGGCGTACGTCTGTCCGTCTGTCCGTCCGTACGTCCGTGTGTCCCGTTAAAGTTTTTTCGTTAAAGTTTTTCCATCTACTAGATATATATTTTTAGTGTCCATGCCTCGCCCCAAGGCGCGACATGCAGGCCACGGCCATCTAGTCTACAAAAAGTGGGTATAATTATGTTATCCAAGTGTCTATGCTTGGAAAAAACCTGGCCTTCGTGGCTTTGCCTCGTTTCTTGTTATTCTACTGAATTTATTACATTATCACAGCCATTTTGGCTGTGATAATGTAATAAATTCAGTATAATAATTCTGCATTGTTTTAATCATCAAATATATGCAGTGGTTAGTTCTATATGAAATAATGCATTTCAGGAAAAATACTTTGATAGACACGATAGATAAGTGTACTTCGCAATATTGGTGAAATCGGTTACTGAATATGCTTACACTTATTTACATGCCTTCCAGTCTTTCAAAATATTCTTTCAAGGGAATGGCAATTAATCAAAAACATTGAAAAATAAAAGAAAATAGGAAAATAAAGTTTCAAAATAATCATACGCCTAGAAGTAATTGGTTACATTCAAATATTGCAGCGAGTTATCGGAAGTGAAAGAACATGACAAGAAGGTGACCAAGGAAGCACAACAGGCTCAGCTAGATGTAAGTATGTTGCTCTTCAAGATTGGAAAAGATTTCAGTAACAGAGCTCCAGATAAGCTTTATGTCTAAAGCGTACTATACCCCCTGATTTCAAAATCATTGCGTATTTTACTTTTACAAATTGGTTATTGATTTTTTTCATTGCTAAATAGGGAAAAAAACGATAAAAAAATAACAAATTGAAACATTCACTTAATTGAGCTGCAAAAAGCAAACACTGTTTGCTTTTTGAAGCTCAACTAAGTGAATTTTCAACTTTATGGCAGTATTTTCACTACTCAATTTGAAAATTAATGTGTATTTTCACATTGCTCTGCGTATTTTGTACTCTCACCTTTGATAATCAATACGTATTTAGCTAAAATAATTGCGTAAAATATGCCAATACGCACCTTATCTGGAGCTCCAACCCACATTACTACAGTTTACATGCTTCAAATACTGTCTAATAAGTATGTTTAAACCAATCTTCACGATCATTATTTAACAAAAATGATTCTGGTATATAGGCAGCTGTACTATCACATCCCATAAACGAGTTGTCACGACTATACACAGGAGTACAGTTGTCAGAACATTACAAATGTCATTCTTTCTATCACAAATATCACCTGGAAGTATTTCAATTTCCAGTTCAAGTATCGAGTGGGGCATGACAATATTTTATGAGCTGTAATCTGGGGGCCGTTTCACTAAACTTTGTACGACTAAAATGTTCGTAAGTGCAAAATTATGATAATCTATAAATTGCACATCAACACTGTTTTCTTGTAAACAATTATTGGATTTACATTTAATGAGCATAGGCTGCATATGCAGCCTGTGCTCAATAAATGTAAATCCATCAATTGAAATTTCTAAAAGATCCTAAATTTGTGCTTACGAACATTTTAGTCGTAAGAAGATTAGTGAAACGTTGAGGGACACATACATAATCTTTTAAGCACACCAGTATGACCAAAAATCACAAATTTTGCACACTTACTCGCTTACTTGTATCTCTAAGCACAGTTGTATTACATAATCACAATTCTTGACAACATTTCCAATTAAAGTCAGCATTAAGTCCAATGATCACAAACTTAATCACCATGCTCTTCTAACCACAATTGTATGTCCAATGATCACAAACTTAATCACCATGCTCTTCTAAGCACAATTGTATGTCCAATGATCATGAACTGAATCACCATGCTCTTCTAAGCACAATTGTATGTCCAATGATTACAAACTTAATCACCATGCTCTTCTAAGCACAATTGTATGTCCAATGATCATAAACTGAATCACCATGCTCTTCTAAGCACAATTGTATGTCCAATGATCATAAACTTAATCACCATGCTCTTCTAAGCACAATTGTATGTCCAATGATCACAAACTTAATCACCATGCTCTTCTAAGCACAATTGTATGTCCAATGATCACAAACTTAATCACCATGCTCTTCTAAGCACAATTGTATGACCAATGATCAAATCCAACGTTTCCAGTTGAAGTCGGCATTAAGCGAGGCACACAAGAACGCGAGCCTGTTGGCGGAGTATCATGAGTTGTACGAGCTACAGCGGCGACGTCTCGAGTCTCAAGTGGTCATGTTAACGGACGAGCGTGAACTGTGGAGTACGGCGGCATATAGTCTCGCAATGAAGGTGCGTGTTTGAATAATCAATATAAACATATATATTTCTGTTTTAATTATTCTAATGATGAAATTAGGAAATTCAGTGAGAATTTCTTTTGATCGGAATGCCATAAAAATCAGCCTTTAATTACTCTTTATGTTAAATATCTTTATTACTCTAAAAAATACTTTATTTCACTGAAAACTCACCATTATATATATCTGAGCATGCTAGGGGCTCTGATAAAAACTGGTATTCACTAATATTTTTTTGTAAATGAAGTCGAACATCATTTATGGAAAATATAGTAATTTTTTTAAATATTTTTGAGATAACGCACAGCTTCCTAGGTACAAAATCACATGGCTTGTCTCATACTGCTCATATATCTCCTTACTGCTGACCTGTAGCCGATTTCACCAACATTGCAAACATTTCTAGCAAAGTATGAGGGAGTAATCATTTATTTTTCTGAAATGCATTATTTCATATAGAACTAACGACTGCATATATTTGACGATTAAAAGTATGCAGAATTACTATACTGAATTTATTACATTATCACAGCCAAAATGGCTGTCATAATGTAATAAATTCAGTATAATAAAAATTAATAATTTTATCCTAAAATTGAAAATTTCGCCCTCAAAGTATACTTTGCTAGGAAAGTATACTTTGCAATGTTGGTGAAATCGGCTACAGACATAAAGACCCAATCAATCAATCAATTGATAAAAGTATGTATTTTCAATCCACCAGGTGACCAATGAGGCCCAGCTGACCACAGCTAAGCGGTTACACGTGAGTGAGAAGGCCTGGGCCAAACTAGCGACCCACTTCACCATCCTGCTCAGTGACAAAGACACCGACCTCCTCACAAAAATACAAGTAAGCATGATTTGTAATATAACCGAATGCATGCCGACAGATGACATTGGCACGGATACTGAGGAATTCCTATTGTTTCATTCAACCTGGATATCCAGGTTGAATGAAACAATAGGAATTCCTCAGTGAGCCTCAGTGAGCCTTGGAACACATTTGCTATCCTCGCTAGTTGTGAACAGTAACTCTTGCAATCTACTCCTGTACCGTCCGTAGCCAAAGTTACGATTCTACTCATAGGCTTCCTCTGCAGAAAAGTGAATAAGATCTGATTCGCACTTTCACAGTTAATTGTACCCCCGGCATTCGAAGTATGTCGAGGGCTATATAGGTTTCGTAATTCCGTCCTAACGTCCTAACGTCCGTCCATCCATCCGCGTTAAAGTTTTTGGGTACCGATTATCTCTGCAAAGGTAAGTCGGATTGACATAAAACTTGATATGCTTCCTTATCATCATCCATATTTTCATTCCATACCATACTCATGCGGCCTTCATGTCCAAGGTCAAGGTCAAATTACTTAGAAATTTGCGTGTGTAAGATTTGCGTTACAGTTTTCGGGTACCCGTTATCTCTGCAATGGCAAGTCGGATTGACTTCATATGCTTCCTTATTTTCATTCCATACCACGCCCATGTGGCCTTCATGTCCAAGGTCAAGGTCAAATGTCCATAAGATTTGCATTAAAGGTTTTGGGTACTTATTATCTCTGCAAAGGTAAGTCAGATTGACTTCAAACTTCATATACTTCATTTTAATCATCCATATTTTTATTCCATACCACACCCATGCGGCCTTCATGTCCAATGTCAAGGTCAAATTTCCGTTTGTAACATTTTTTTTTAAATATTTGCGTTAAAGTTTTTATTTGTCGGTCCAGATAAGTAAATTTAAGTTGGAATCAACAAGTGATCCAGTCAGTGGCAGCCAAATTCCACATGTAAAAGTTAAGATGGGGTCCATTTTCTGAACCTTCTACAATGGTAAAATTTGTTTCAGAAGTATTAGTTTGTATTATGTTTATAATGATAATATTTTTTTTCAGATGGAACACATATAAAATATTTGACAATTAACTGCTATTTGCGAATTAGATTGTATTCGCTATTCTGCAGAGGAAGCCTATGAGTGGAATCGTAACTCTGGCTACGGATGGTACGGGAGTAGATTGCAAGAGTTACTGTTCGCAACTATAGCCTCGCCTGAAAGAATCTATGTTTCCTTTCACGTAGCTTCATATGTCACACATGCATTCCTCTGATGGTCCTCTATCATGTTGTGACAAACTCACCATGCTCCGGCCTTTTGTGTTTTCAAATGTGTCCTCGTTATCTTTGGCAGCCAGCAGGGGCATGCATGTGTGAACAGGCGACATTTCTATATTTCTGTTTGAAAGTATATGTTGTCACCACTCATATGAACCATCTCGACAAGACGGTTCATATGAGTGGTAACAACATATACTTTTATGGAGAAATCAAAAAAATAATCACATTTTTTCAATAAAAAGTATTGTATACATAGAATTCAATCAGGCTCCAGATAAGGAATTAGTAATTGAGTATTGTTACTCCATCATTTCTGAAGCAATTGGGTATTTCAAAATTATAATTGGGTAAAATAAAATCACACTACTATTTACACATCAACAGACAGCAATTATTGAATAGTTTGTTTCGAAATGAAAACATGTCTTGGCATTTCATTAGAATTGTCTCCTTGGAGACAATTCTAATGAAATACCAAGATGTGTTTTCATGGAAAAATAAGAAAACTATGCTATATTTGTGGTCTGTTTATTGTTTTCTGCAGCATAATAAAGGTACCACAATTGTTCTCATTGCTTTTTGATACTCACTACTTCTGATTTAAATTGGGTTTTTGGCCAGTTTAATCGGGTATTTACGCAAATACGCAGCTTATTTGGAGCTCTGTTCAATGATTATTTCCCATTTGCAGATGTATGTGGAGAAATGGCGGGATCTCGTGGAAGACTTCAGCATGCAACTGCGGAATCAAGAGGACGACATGAGACACCAGCTGAAGTTACTCTCGCCCGGCATCGAACGGTGGATGACGCAGCTGAAAAAATGCTTGTGAGTATAGAAGAAACTTTCTAAACTGGTTTGGAGGAGTTTGGAGGGGGAGTAGTTGGATGACTAACATTGTGGGAGACATTTTATTATGTTTGCATTTGGAGATTTTGTCGTATAGCTTTAGCCTTGGGGGGAGTATAAGATACCGTCTCATCTGAAAAATACATGCATGTCAGAGCTTTTAACTCGTTGCATGCAAACGGTGAAAATAACATCCAACAACTTATGAGTACATATGTTTCTTATTTCTCTCTGTAAATAAGTCTTGCAATTTCCTCAGAATTGTGTCCAGTGGACCTTCAGACATCTGCGTTATTTGCTTTAAATACTTTACAAAATTTTCAAATATTTTTCATAAATAAAGTCAAAAGTTGACAAAATTTTCAGAGTACATGCGGATTTAAATTTGTTAGCTTTTGACGCTATTTACGGAAAATCTTGTAAACGTATTTCATGAAATTACGTAGATGTCCGAAGGTACAAAATCACATGGTGTGTCTTATATAACTTCTTTACCTTATGAATGATTGGCTTCAAGCTTCATGTGTATGTTCATCGTCATCCATATTGTCATTCCCCACCCCATGCTCTCCTCATGTCAAGGTCAAATGACTTTGGAATTCCTGATTCAATGGATGTGTGCACATTTCTCCATTCTACTGACCCTCCAATCAGTAGCGTTTCCTTTCCCATCCACACCTGTAGCCTATTTCATCAACATGGCAAAGTATATTTTGCTAGCAAAGTATACTTTGAGGGAGAAATTTTCAATTTAAGGATAAATTTATTAAGTTTTATTATACTGAATTTATTACATTATCACAGCCATTTTGGCTGTGATAATGTAATAAATTCAGTATAATAATTCTGGATACTTTTAATCATCAAATATATGCAGTCGTTAGTTCTATATGAAATAATGCATTTCGGGAAAAATAAATGATTACTCCCTCAAGGTAGACTTTGCTAGAAAAGTATACTTTGCAATGTTGGTGAAATAGGCTACCGGTCTCCCTCTTCCCGAGGTCAAGGTCATATGACTTTGCTACCATGATAACAATTGGCTTGAAACTTCATATGGTATGCATGTTTATGATCCAACCTCCACATTGGTGGGATACATGCCGTTGGCAGCGTTCTTGAGTTACTGGTAACACCACAGTGGAACCCCTCTAAACCAGACACCATGGGGATCCTATTTTGCCTTATTTAGATGGGTTTCAATATTCATAACAGAAAATGACAAAAAGTGGCCATAGAGTGCTTAATTACAATGGAACATCTCTAAACCGGACACCCTGGGGAGGTCTGGTTTAGAGAGGTTCCACTGATCATGTATTTGATTTTGTTTGTATCTAGAAATAAGCAAAAGTAAGTGTCTGAATAGGTTTAATATTCATGAGTATATGAGCCAGCACATGTAAGCAACAATTTACAATGGGGGGTAGTAGTCAGTTATCGTTCTTGTATAGGTGGCACCACTTGTCACTTTCCCAGTTGTTGTGTTCTTTTTGTGTTAACAACATGTTCACCTTGGGTCATAATCATTCCAGTGGAAATATTAGCATCTGAATTAAACTTACTAAACTTACAGTTATTTAGCAATTTGTTTAACGAACAAGACCATTTGCATTTTGAGAATCTGTTCTATTTAATGATGAAATCGAAAAAATCAGCTATTAAAATATTCGGGTCGAAACAATCTTTTTCAGCCGATTTTAATAATATTAGTATGTAGACACATTTACGTTCCCACCCCTCTTTGAATATGCTATTTACACTCGCATAGGGTCATATACTAAGGACTTAGAGCGGAAAAGCGACGTTTCCGAGCATTGGGATTATTTGACAAAAAATCAAAAATTTCGACCAACCTGCATGTCGAGTGAAAATAGGTTTTTACGAATAACGTTTTTTTATTATCCCAAATTGAATCGAGATCCCTATATGTCAAATCATCTATGCAACGAGACGGACTGTTTGCCGTTAATTTTTGAGAATCGGTCCCAAGATTAATGATAAAATCTGGGGGAAAAAAATACTAAACTTCTAACTGAAAACATTTTTTTGCGAATAACTTTTATTATTCCAAATTGAATCGAGAACCCTATTACTTCTGTGCTATCGAAAATAAAATAAGCACCCAGGCTACCCACTGGTATTCCAGTGAAATACCGTCAAAATTTACGGGTGGAATGCCAATGAAATTCCACTGGAATACCAGTGGAATTCCATTGGTATTCCAGTGAAATACCGTCGAAATTTACCAGTGGAATGCCACTGGAATACCAGTGAAATTCCACTGGAATACCAGTGTAATTCCACTGGAATACCATTGGAATTCCGCTGGAATACCACTGGTAAGCCAGTGGAATACCGTCAAAGTTACTAGTGGAATGACAGTGGAATTCCACTGGTATGCAGTGGAATTCCACTGGTATGCCAGTGGAATACCAACAAAATTTACCAGTGGAATGGCCAGTGAAATCCTGTCGCAATTTACCGGTGGAGTTGAGTATTGGTGTATAACGGCCTATTAAAAGCTAAGGTCATTTAAGGCCAGGCCAACGGGTTGGAATATCCCGTATTGAACCTGTCTAAAATGAGGAAAATTCAACTCCAATGTAGCTTTATAAATACAAGTGGGCTTTAACAATAATAGTGTGGGACAGATTGATTGAACATAAATATGCTACATTTGTAAATCCCCAGATAATGCAGATGTAGATGATTTGTGACCAAAACAGATTGTCAAAATATAGAGATACATAGATAGGCAGCAGCAATACGTGGAACAGACAGTAGTTCATTTGTTTATGAAATCTCTTACTGTAGTTTGGTTGTGTGCATAAATTAATCAATCGTCAAGTGTCTGTTAGTCACAGTATGTGTGTCAGTCTTTTATCCAGTTTCTATTATTAGCCTGTCTTTTGATTTGTAATTTTATTGAGTCTTTAACACTGGAAAGTGATAGAATGTGAATCCAATATCGCATACGTTGTTTACTGGATCCAGTCGGTTACTGGTTAGTTCTTTCATAATTTGGAAATCAAATTTTTCTTATTACATTTAAATGATACATATACTAGTCTTAATCCTTTCTACGAGTCTAGTTCATTGCTTGTGAAATAGTTTACTGTGGTTTGATTGTTGACTTACATGTTGAAGTAATTCATGTTTAAATCATAAATAATTTAAACCATGTGACAGCTTAACTTCTAGTTGTTGTTGTTGTTGTTGTATGTCTATAATTCAGGCGCTTATTTTTCGCCTCAATCTCTCTGCAGCCACAATTAAGACTGCGAGAGCATTGTTCAGACACATATGTGTCTGTCTGTGTCTTGGAGGTTAATAATTCCCTGACATTTCAGTGAAAGTCTACATTGATATCTCAAATGGTAATTTCAGTGAGAATCATAAGGGTACACATTCAAGCTAACATTCTCTAAATTTCCATAACACAAGATGAAACTCGTAAGACTTTGGACATTTAGGAATTTTGTAATGTGTATTACAGTAAATTCCTAGCATTCCTAGATCCCTTCCCACAGACTGATAAAATTCCTAGCAACTGGGATTTCTGGGATTTTAATTAACAAGTTATTCCTAGGAATTTCTTAAGGAATCCCAACTTATAGCATACCTAGGAATGTTAAAATGAAAATATTCCTAGGATTCCTTAGATTTTCCTATGATGTGATGGAATGAATGATTTTTGCACTTTAATTCCTAGGAAAATCCTAGGATTTTATACAGACTAGGAATAATTTTGACAAGGGTTATGCCGTCAATAATCTTTTCCAGATTATAGCGCCAAATATGCCATAGTATACCTTAAATATAGATATATTATAATTGTACTGGAATACCATGATAGTCAAATCACTGGAATCCCATGTATGTTTAATATGATTGATGTGTTCACTGGTATTCCACTGAGATCCTATGTATTATTAATGTGGTCACTGGTATTCCACTGGAGTCCATGTCACTGGAATATGGTCACTGGTATTCCACTGGAATTCCAGTCACTGGAATATGGTCACTGGTATTCCACTGGAATTCCAGTCACTGGAATATGGTCACTGGTATTCCACTGGAATTCCATCTCACTGGAATCTCACTGGAATATGTCACTGGTATTCCACTGGAATATGTGGCATTGGAATACGATCACTGGTATTCCACTGGAATACCACTGGAATACCAGTGATTTCACTGGAATATCAAAATTCCACTGGAATCCAGTACGTGGAATTCCATCGGAATACCAGTGACTTTTTCAGTGGGGTAGCTACTGGTTAGCCGTATGTTGCGAGCCGAAAAAGAACGAATGTACCTTCGTAATAAGTTCAAAGAACATTAAAATACAATTTGTAATTAGCATTAACGATATTCATAAGCAAAAGAATATTTAAAAATCTTTATAAACATTGTTTGATGCAACTTCAGGGTTCGACTTTTGGTTTAACAATTTACTGGATTCCGCGAGTCAGGCAATCGATGAATAAAACTAAATATACTAATCTTTCTACCAAATCTTCCTTACGATCCGATAGTCGGGCATTCCTTTTTTTCAGTTCATCTTTTAGCTGCGTTCAATTCCGTACATAGATGCCATATTTTAATCAGATAATTGAAATATGGTAAACATGTGTGTGTATTGGAATAAACACAGAATTCAGGCGTGGATCCAGGATTTCGGGTTGGGGGGCGTAACTATTTTGCAATACTTGACTATATTATCGAACGAGCTATGCTCGTTCGATAATATAGTCAAGTTTTGCAAAATAGTCGACCGAGCAGAGCTCGGGATAGCGCTAGGGGGATCTGGGGGCATTCCCCCTGGACATTTTTAGCCAGGTTTTTTGAAAAAAAATCCAGGCTATTGGATTGGCGAAGGGCGGAGGTGGGCGGGCGGGCGGGGCGGGGCGGGCGGCGGCGTCCACAATCAATGTTAAGTTTTCGTGTTTGAGTCCATTTCTTTGTTACTGTACGACCTAGGACCACCAAACTTTCACAGTTTCATAATCAAGGGGTGCCCACCACATATCACTATCTAACATGTTACTTTTTTTTTAACTTGACCCATTTTTTCCGCGCAATCGACTTAGCCATTTTCAATGTTAAGTTTTTGCGTTTACAATGTTAAGTTTTCGTGTTTAAGTCCATTTCTTTGGTACTGTACCACCTAGGACCACCAAACTTTCACAGCTTCATAATCAAGGGGTGCCCACCACATATCACTATCCAACATGTTACTTTTTAGCCAGGTTTTTTGAAAAAAAATCCAGGCTATTGGATTGGCGAAAGCCGGGCGGCGGGCGGGCGGGCGGGCGGGCGTGGCGGCGGACGGCGTCCACAATCAATGTTAAGTTTTCGTTACTGTACCACCTAGGACCACCAAACTTTCACAGCTTCATAATCAAGGGGTGCCCACCACATATCACTATCCAACATGTTACTTTTTTTTTTAACTTCACCCATTTTTTCCGCGCAATCGACTTAGCCATTTTCAATGTTAAGTTTTCGCGTTTTCAATGTTAATTAGTTTTTATGTTTAAGTCCATTTCTTTGGTACTGTACCACCTAGGACCACCAAACTTTCACAGCTTCATAACCAAGGGGTGCCCACCACATATCACTATCCAACATGTTACTTTTTAGCTCACCTGAGCGAAGCTCATGTGAACTATTGTTACCGCAATGTGTCCGTCGTCCGTCGTCGTCCGTCGTCCGTCGTCGTCGTCCGTAAACATTTTCAAACGTCTTCTCCTCGGTAACCATTGGGCCTATGGTCACCAAACTTCATGGTCATGGTCCTTAGGTAGGGGGATTACAAAATTGTTAAAATGACGTCATTACATAATCCAAGATGGCCGCCGTCTAAAAATAGCACAAATTCTTAAAAAATCTTCTTCTCAAGAACCGCCAACCGGATTTCGACAAAACTTGGTAGGAATGATCGATGTACAATGCTCTTTCAAAGTTGTTAAAATGGTGACCCTGGGGTTAAAAATGGGCGTGGCCCGTGGGGTCAAATTTTATTTTTGCCTGAATATGGTCATGTTATATATCAAATCGAAGGTATCAATGAGGCAATCACTCTGGTACATTTTTTGTCCAAATCGGATTGTTATGTCATCCAAGATGGCCGCCGAAATGTCAAAAGGTCGTTCTTTTATTAGAGATTTCAAAATTCTTCTTCACATGAACCGCTTGGCCCATGGTAGCCAAACTTAAAAGTTATGGTCCATGGGTGAAGCCTTTTCAGATTTGTTAAAATGGAGGTCATCGCTAATCCAAGATGGCCGCCGTCTAAAAATAGCATAAATTCTTAAAAAAGCTTTTTCTCATGAACCGCTGGCCGGATTTCGACGAAACTTGGTAGGAATGATCGATGTACATTGCTCTTTGAAAGTTGTTAAAATGGTGACCCCGGGGTCAAAAATGGGCGTGGCCCGTGGGGTCAAATTGGGGTCAAATTTTATTTTTGACTGAATATGGTCATGTCATATATCAAATTGAAGGTATCAATGAGGCGATCACTCTGGTGCAATATTTGTCGGAATCGGATGATTATGTCCACCAAAAGGTCCATTTATTCAAGATTTTTAACGTCTTTTTCTCAGGAACCACATGGCCGATACTGGGTGAAGCATTTTCAGATTTTGTAAAATGAGAGTCATCGCTTAATCCAAGATGACCGCCATCTAAAAATAGCACAATTTTTTTAAAACACATGAACTCAATGTCACATTCTCCTCTGGTGTGCATGGAGTCAGGTGAGCGAATTAGGGCCATCATGGCCCTCTTGTTTTTTAACTTGACCCATTTTTTCTGCGCAATCGACTTACTATCCAACACTATCCGCACTATCCAACATGTTACCATTTTTTTACCTTCACCTATTATTTCTACGTAATTGACTTAGCCATTTTCAACGTTAACTTTTTAACGTACGTCTGGTTAAATTTTTTGGTTAAAACTTTTTTGTTATACATGTACTATATCTCTGCAACTGCTTCGCCCATTACCTTGAAACTTCACATGGGTGTTTATCATCGTCCATATTTTCACTCTAACCCCCAACCGTGCGGCTCCTGTGCCCAATGTCAAGGTCAAATTACTTTGAATTTTTTTGTTAAAGTTTTTTCGTGTACTATATCTCCGCAACTGCTTCACCCATTACCTTGATACTTCACATGGGTGTTTATCATCATTGTCGCACCCGCTTGCGGAAAGCGCGATATCGTCGGCATTTTGGCATACGTCCGTCCGTCCGTACGTCCGTGTGTCCGGTTAAAGTTTTTTCGTTAAAGTTTTTCCATCTACTATATCTATTTTTTTAGTGTCCATGCCTCGCCCCAAGGCGCGACATGCAGGCCACGGCCATCTAGTCTACAATAAGTGGGTATAATTATGTTATCCAAGTGTCCATGCTTGGAAAAAACCTGGCATTCGTGGCTTTGCCTCGTTTCTTGTTTGAAATCTACATCGCATCGCATCGTTCTGGCGCATTTTGGAGCAAAAATATTGACACTGTCACAGTATGTTTAGACATGATTTTTGATTGAAAACGTTTAAATTTTGAAACAATAAGACAACGACCGAAAAATGCATGGAATACATGGCACTTGGCATGAAACGTGCCTTGTAACTTGTAAAAAATCTTTACTCGTCGAATTTTAAGGGGGGCGCTCGCCGGGGCCCCACCCCTGAATCCGCCCATGTAATTGCAGGAGTCTTGGACCATGATGGATGGCGCCATCTGGTGGAACACAAGATGAGATAACCGACTACTATCTCCCATTACTTCTCTATTTCACTTCAAAAGTGGGGAGAAAACTTATGACATTTAAATTATGGAGGAGAGAAAAGTGCCTGTTTTATCCCAAATTTCCTATCTGCAGAAACTTATTTGATGACAATGAAAAGAAATCTGTTGACGCCAATAGGTTTTAGAAACTTTATTATTCGATCCCATTTTTGTTTTGTTTTTATATCAAATATAAATGAGTTATTTGACTTTCATGAAATTGACTTAAAAATTCAGAGTGAACATTGAGTATAAATTCTTGTCATTTTCACCAAAATAAATTGTGGCATTTATTACTTACATGTATACTTGTCATGCTGGGACTACAGTCTGCCAATAGCTTACATGAGCTGGTTTGTTTACTACTTCTTTAATTATACCCCCTGCATACGAAGTATGTCAGGGGATATAGTGTTTTCGTAATTCCGTTTGTCCATCTGTTTGTCCATCCGTCCGTCCGCTTTAAAGCTTTTGGGTACCAATTATCTCTGTAACATTAAGTAGGATTGACCTCAGACTTTATATACTTCCTTTATCATCATCCATATTTTCATTCCATACCTATGCGGCCTTCATGTCCAAGGTCAAGGTCAAATTACTTAGAAATTTGCATCCGTAAGATTTGCGTTAAAGTTTTCGGGTACTCATTATCTCTGCAACGGTAAGTCGGATTGACTTCAAGCTTCATATACTTCTTTATCATCATCCACATTTTAATTTCGGCCTTCATTTCCAGGTCAAGGTCAAAATACTTATATATTGTGTTAAAGTTTTTTAAATATATATAATTCCAGCACAAAAATATTTACACAATTCCCTAACATTTGATTGGTCCGTAGCAAGTCTCTGTCCAAAATTTATATCCCAGTAAACTCCCATGCCGAACTAATTTCCGTAACCGTGAGGCGCAGTTAAAATAATTCTGAATAAAACGGAAAATAAACACATTTTCTTGATGAATTTATTTCAAATGCTGGAATTATAAGGAATGAATGGCCTTTTTGTTGAATTTATCGGGGATATAAACTTGGAAAAGTCGCGGTAATATTGGACGAGGCCTTCCAGTATTCCCGCAACTTTTCCAAGTTTATGCCCCGATAAATTCCACAAAAAGGCCATTCATTCCTATAGTAAAGTTTTTATTTGTTTGTCCAGGCGGCGGCCGCGGGTATACGTGAGCCCCGGCTCACTTTCTCTAGTTCTCATTCGCTTTATTTGCCTTTGTAAAAATCTATCCAATGGTGACATCAGAAATACTCCAGTTGCATTGCACACAATTGTATTTTCACTTGGAGACTAACATTGCTTCGGTATATGATTGTTTCTTGTTCACATTAGTTGTTGGAATATGATAGATGTTTTCAAAAACATGTTACATTTGCCAGGAATTAGTGTGTAAAAGACAAATTTGTGAGGCAATTTGCAATGTTAGTATCAAAGTAGAAAGAGATTTTGTCTGTGCACGCTATTTTACATATTCCTGTTCCCATTAGTTGATGGAAAATGGAACATGTTTTGGACTGTTTTGGACAAAACCTGTTCCATTTTATGGCAATGGTGAATAAAAGACAAAGCTGTGGGCAATAGTGCAATTTTAGTATCGACGTAAAAAGAGCGTGGTCGATAACATAAGATTTACTCCAGTTTCATTGTGCACAACGCTATTTGTACTAAGATAATGGCATTGCATTGTTTGTCAATAAAAGTATATGATGTTACCACTGAGACCGTTCAGGTGATTGATAGAAATATATACTTTCAAAAAGAAATATAGAAAATGGCCAAAAAAATCTCAAAGTTTCATATGTTCCATACTACTGTAATTGTATGCGGCCTTTAATGAGTAAAAATAAAAATATGGGTAGTGGGCTAAGTTGTTTTTGGGTGTGGGCTGCATTGAATCAATCAATCAATTCAGTTGGAAGTGCACCTGGCACAATATCAGGATGTTAATTGCAATTTTGCCTGGAATATATTGAACGGGATTAAAGGTACATGCCCACTCAGTAGGCACAAAATGTTCTTTACAGGAATTAATTAAAGTGTATAATTGTGTTACTATTCCACCAGTTCTTAAAATTGCGAGTGCCCGCTATGCAGATATAATCATTTAGTAATATTTGTTTTACTGATAGTGACGCGCGGTGGTATCAGGCTATTTTCATATGCAAATGAGGCATGATATTTTTGTTGAGCCCGCTTGCGGAAAGCGAGACATAGTGATCACAATGATGTCCGGGTGTCCGTCCGAGCCAACGTCCGGGGGTTTGAGAGCTTAGGGGCGTGGTTAGGAACAAAAGATTCCTTTGTAATATTCCGTAAGCTCATAAACTCTATTGTTGTTTAGGGGCTTTTTCTTTGTTCTTCAAACAATGGAAATACCCCATAAACCCAAAATGTTGGAACGTCCGTCCGTCCGTCCGTCCGTCCGTCCGTCCGTCCGTCCGAGCTTACAAATGGATACATAATTATGTGGCTAGGAGAACAATAGGTTATGTAATATTCTATTGTTCCATGATTTTATGTGGCTAAAAATGGGTTTATGTGGCTACAGAACAATAGGGATGAACAAAGGAAAAGGTTAGGTTAGTCACATAAGTATCCATTTGTAGGAACGTCCGTCCGTCCGTCCATCCGTCCGAAATCTGCGTTAAAGTTTTAAAAAATACCATAAAATGCCTCGGCTGGCTCGACATGCGGGCCGCGGCCATCTGGTTTAATTATTTATACTAATTAAATACGTGACCTGAAAAAATTAAATTTTCGACAGATTATAAAGTGTGATTATTGCACATCAAAAAAATAAATACAGATAATAAATAGTAATGTCCGTTAACATTTTAAGGAAACACGGTTATCGCCCCTGATATCAGTGTGGAAATTTATGTCTGATATATAATGTATAATATTGCCAATCAATACATGGGGTAATGGTGAATGAATGTTTATTTTGCCAGAAAATGTCTCAGATGAGTGGGCATGTACCTTTAATAGTTTGTCCTGTTAGTCCTCTACGTCTACTTGTTTCTACAAAACCTTTGGTTCGATTGCTCCAGTTTGCTTTATTATTGTGTTTTGTAGATTTTATTATTTTTATTAGCCAGGTTTTTTTAAAAAAAATCCAGGCTATTGGATTGGGGAAAGCCGGGCGGGCGGGCGGGCGGGCGGGCGGGCGGCGGCGGGCGGCGCGCGGCGTCCACAATCAATGTTAAGTTTGAGTCCATTTCTTTGTTACTGTACCACGGCGTCCATTTTCAATGTTAAGTTTTCGCGTTTTCAATGTTAAGTTTTCGTGTTTAAGTCCATTTCTCTTTGGTACTCGTACCTCCGTAGGCCCACCAAACCAAAACTTTCACAGCTTCTAAATCAAGGGGGTGCCCACCACAAAAAAATATTCACTATCCAACATGTTACTTTTTTTTTAACTTCACCCATTTTTTCCGCGCAGTCGACTTAGCCATTTTCAATGTTAAGTTTTCGCGTTTACAATGTTAAGTTTTCGTGTTTAAGTCCATTTCTTTGGTACTGTACCACCTAGGACCACCAAACTTTCACAGCTTCATAACCAAGGGGTGCCTACCACATACAACTATCCAACATGTGACCATTTTTAGCCAGGTTTTTTGAAAAAAAATCCAGGCTATTGGATTGGCGAAAGCCGGGCGGGCGGGCAGCGGGCGGGCGGCGGGCGGCATCCACAATCAATGTTAAGTTTTCGTGTTTAAGTCCATTTCTTTGGTACTGTACCACCTAGGACCACCAAAACTTTCACAGCTTCATAATCAAGGGGTACCCACCACATATCACTATCCAACAAGTTACTTTTTTTTTTAACTTCACCCATTTTTTCCGCGCAGTCGACTTAGCCATTTTCAATGTTAAGTTTTCGCGTTTACAATGTTAAGTTTTCGTGTTTAAGTCCATTTCTTTGGTACTGTACCACCTAGGACCACCAAACTTTCACAGCTTCATAACCAAGGGGTGCCTACCACATACAACTATCGAACATGTGACCATTTTTAGCCAGGTTTTTTAAAAAAAAATCCAGGCTATTGGATTGGCGAAAGCCGGACGGGCGGGCGGGCGGGCGGGCGGGCGGGCGGCGGGCGGGCAGCGGGCGGCATCCACAATCAATGTTAAGTTTTTGTGTTTAAGTCCATTTCTTTGGTACGTACACCTAGGACCTCCAAACTTTCACAGCTCATAAATCAAGGTGGGGCCCACCATATCCATTATCCAACAGTTTACACAGCTTTCATAATCAAGGGGTTGCCCACCACAATCATTATCCAACATGTTACTTTTTTTTAACTTGACCCATTTTTTCCGCGCAATCGACTTAGCCATTTTCAATGTTAAGTTTTCGCGTTTTCAATGTTAAGTTTTCGTGTTTAAGTCCATTTCTTTGGTACTGTACCACCTAGGACCACCAAACTTTCACAGCTTCATAATCAAGGGGTGCCCACCACATACTCTATCCAACATGTTACTTTTTAGCCAGGTAAAAAAAATCCAGGCTATTGGATTGGCGAAAGCCGGGTGGGCCGGCGGGCGGCGCGGGCGGGCGGTGGGCGGGCGCGGGCGGGCGGGCGGCGTCCACAATCAATGTTAACTTTTCGTGTTTGAGTCCATTTCTTTGTTACTGTACCACCTAGGACCACCAAACTTTCACAGCTTCATAATCAAGGGGTGCCCACCACATATCACTATCCAACATGTTACTTTTTTTTTAACTTGACCCATTTTTTCCGCGCAATCGACTTAGCCATTTTTCAATGTTAAGTTTTCGCGTTTTCAATCTTAAGTTTTCGTGTGAAGTCCATTTCTTTGGTACTGTACCACCTAGGACCACCAAACTTTTCACAGCTTCATAATCAAGGGGTGCCCACCACATATCACTATCCAACATGTTACTTTTTTTTTTTAACTTGACCCATTTTTTGCACAACAATCGACTTAGCCATTTTCAATGTTAAGTTTTTGCGTTTACAATGTTAAGTTTTCGTGTTTAAGTCCATTTCTTTGGTACTGTACCACCTAGGGACCACCAAACTTTCACAGCTTCATAATCAAGGGGTGCCCACCACATATCACTATCCAACATGTTACTTTTTTTTTTAACTTGACCCATTTTTTCTTATGCCTTTTTATTTTCAATCGTTAAGTTTTCGCGTTTACAATGTTAAGTTTTCGTGTTTAATAAGGTCCATTTCTTTGGTACTGTACCACCTAGGACCTACCAAACTTTCACAGCTTCATAATCAAGGGGAGTGCACCACATATCACTATCCAACAATGTTACCTTTTGTTTGAATTTCTTGACCCATTTTTTCCAGGCGATTTCAGTTCCACTTAGCCATTTTCAATGTTAAGTTTTCGCGTTTACAATGTTTAATTAGTTTTCGTGTTTAAGTTTTTTTTTGTTTTTACCAGTTTCTTGGTTGCTGTACCACCTAGGACCACCAAACTTTCACAGCTTCATGAACCAAGGGGTGCCTACCACATACAACTATCCAACATGTGACCATTTTTTTACCTTCACCTATTGTTTCTACGTAATTGACTTAGCCATTTTCAACGTTAACTTTTTAACGTACGTCTGGTAAAAATTTTTGGTTGAAACTTTTTTGTTATACTATATCTCTGCAACTGCTTCGCCCATTACCTTGAAACTTCACATGGGTGTTTATCATCGTCCATATTTTCACTCTAACCCCCAACCGTGCGGCCCCTGTGCACAATGTCAAGGTCAAATTACTTTGAATTTATTTGTTAAAGTTTTTTCGTGTACTATATCTCTGCAACTGCTTCACCCATTACCTTGATACTTCACATGGGTGTTTATCATCATTGTCGCACCCGCTTGCGGAAAGCGCGATATCGTCGGCATTTTGGCATACGTCCGTCCGTCCGTCCGTACGTCCGTGTGTCCGGTTAAAGTTTTTTCGTTAAAGTTTTTCCATCTACTATATCTATTTTTTTAGTGTCCATGCCTCGCCCAAGGCGCGACATGCAGGCCACGGCCATCTAGTCTACAAAAAGTGGGTAAAATTATGTTATCCAAGTGTCCATGCTTGGAAAAAACCTGGCCTTCGTGGCTTTGCCTCGTTTCTTGTTTTCAACTTGACCCATTTTTTTCGCGCAGTCGACTTAGCCATTTTCAATGTTAAATTTTCGCGTTTACAATGTTAAGTTTTCGTGTTTAAGTCCATTTCTTTGGTACTGTACCACCTAGGACCACCAAACTTTCACAGCTTCATAATCAAGGGGTACCCACCACATATCACTATCCAACATGTTACTTTATTTTTTAACTTCACCCATTTTTTCCGCGCAGTCGACTTAGCCATTTTCAATGTTAAGTTTTCGCATTTACAATGTTAAGTTTTCGTGTTAAGTCCATTTCTTTGGTACTGTACCACCTAGGACCACCAAACTTTCACAGCTTCATAACCAAGGGGTGCCTACCACATACAACTATCCAACATGTGACCATTTTTTTACCTTCACCTATTATTTCTACGTAATTGACTTAGCCATTTTCAACGTTAACTTTTTAACGTACGTCTGGTTAAATTTTTTGCTTAAAACTTTTTCGTTATACTATATCTCTGCAACTGCTTCGCCCATTACTTTGAAACTTCACATGGGTGTTTATCATCGTTCATATTTTCATTCTAACCCCCAACCGTGCGGCCCCTGTTCGCAATGTCAAGGTCAAATTACTTTGAATTTATTTGTTAAAGTTTTTTCGTGTACTATATCTCTGCAACTGCTTCACCCATTACCTTGATACTTCACATGGGTGTTTATCATCATTGTCGCACCCGCTTGCGGAAAGCGCGATATCGTCGGCATTTTGGCATACGTCCGTCCGTCCGTACGTCCGTGTGTCTGGTTAAAGTTTTTTCGTTAAAGTTTTTCCATCTACTATATCTATTTTTTTAGTGTCCATGCCTCGCCCCAAGGCGCGACATGCAGGCCACGGCCATCTAGTCTACAAAAAGTGGGTATAATTATGTTATCCAAGTGTTCATGCTTGGAAAAAACCTGGCCTTCGTGGCTTTGCCTCGTTTCTTGTTTTGTATTTCCTTTCCTGGTGCTGGAACTTTGTAGACATGTTTTCCTTTTTCTCAGGTTTTATTTCAATACTACAGCCCCCTATAGCGGTGTTTGCAAAAAGTGTAGATCCAGATTAGCCAGCTTGTGACGAGCTGTCTCATCAGGATCTGCACATTTTACCAGATCGGGGGTTAGTCCCAGAACTGGGGGCCAACCCCAGAACGGGGGCCGAAAACTTGACGTCAATCCCAGAACGGGGACCAATCTGACAATGGCCGGGGAAGACGGGGAGCAATCTGACAATGGCCGGGGAAGACGGGGACCAATCTAACAATGGCCGGGGAAGACGGGGAGCAATCTGACAATGGCCGGGGAAGACGGGGAGCAATCTGACAATGGCCGGGGAAGACGGGGACCAATCTGACAATGGCCGGGGAAGACGGGGAGCAATCTGAAAATGGCCGGGGAAGACGGGGAGCAATCTGACAATGGCCGGGGAAGACGGGTAGCAATCTGACAATGGCCGGGGAAGACGGGGAACAATCTGACAATGGCCGGGGAAGACGGGGAGCAATCTGACAATGGCCGGGGAAGGCAGGAATATTGCACACCTGGGACATTGCAAGACACGACTGTCATGGAAACAGGAATGGCATACGTTTAATTCACTTCATTACTAAACACTTCACGGTGGGTAGTGTACTACGATGACAAACCCGACGTCTTCACTAGGTGCCACCATTTTTTATCTGGACGCATGTGACCAGTGCATGACGTTACATCTCTAACTTTGACATCATGCAAGCTTGAAAGAGCTGAATTGGACCCCGTTCTGGGGAAAATTTACCCCCGTTCTGGGATTAGCCCCCGTTCTGGGAGTTGGCCCCCGTTCTGGGGCTAACCCCCGATCTGAGTCTTACATATTTAAAACAAAATTCATAAATGGCCTAATCTAAAAATCATTTTGTGATTGTTTGATTTGTCGAAAAATTTACATATCATAATCCATTCCAGTTATTTAGGGATGAAAGGGTTAAATTAAATACAATTGGGCCCTCCGCTGATAAACGGTTCTTTACAATATCATGGACTGTGCATATCAGGATCTACACTGTTTGCCATTCCGCTAATGAGCCACGATGCAGCTATACAGCCATCAGGAATATAACTACTGTCTGTTCCACGTTTTTCTGCCGACAAACTTTTGGGTATTAAGCACATCAAATCTAATAAATATTTAAATGTAAGTAATTTTTCACCAATAACAGAAAAGTTACCCTGCCCAAAATGTTTAGTTTGATGAAATTCCATTGAATATTGATTTAATAGTGGAAAAAAAAACATTTTCCAATGGGAATTTAACATGGGGGGAAAAGAAGCGGAAGAGGTGGGAGAGGAGTTAAAAAACGAAATTGACTCCGAAACCTGGCTAGATAGCTTGGAAATGATGTAACTAAGAAAACAAAAGTTAGATTTTGAAAATCGGTCCACAAATAAAAAAAATCTGGAAAAAAAATCTATTTTTAGCCCCCATGAAAATCGTTTTTTGCAATAAAATCAATATTTTACGGAATTTCATCAAATAATTTTTTTTGAGAAGGGTGACTTTTTAGTTATTGATTAAACAGTACTTACATTTAAATATCTATTTGATTTCATGTGTTTAATGGCCGAAAGTTTGTCGGCAGCAAAACGTGGAATAGACAGTACATTCTAATATGATTGCATGAATGAATAGGTATGTGACCAGGATTTCCAATTGTTGCAGATGTGTAAAGTCCCATGTGTTATGGCCCCTATTGCGATAGCATACCACTTTGCTCTTGAAGTTCCATCCATATATGTGGCTGCGTCTGGAGAAATGGGGCTTATGGGAATTGTAACTCCTGATCAATTATCACACTCCTGTTGCCTGATAATGATATGTATGCCTTGTTATAAGCATGATGTGTGTTTTATTGATGGAATGGCAACCATAAGCCCCATTTCTCCAGTCACAGCCACATATGCGTGCGTCCATCACCAATTGATTGGGGTAAATTTCTTGTAATTCCTGTTTCCTTTCATCGAATATTTGTATAATCGGCAGACACCTAGCATTATATTAGTATGAAACTATTTGGAGAAAAAAATCCCTATTTTCTTTATTTCACCTCGAAAGTATATGTTGTTACACTCGATTGAACCATCTCGACGGGACGGTTCAAATGAGGCTAACAACATATATACCTTCATGGAGAAATAAACAAAATAATGATATTTATAGCTGACTGATTCCTTTTCATAATATCCAGCATCAAGTAAACTTTCATATAATCTGTGTTTCCTCTCATGAAACTTGCCGACATTTCACGCATGGCATGGGTAATTTGACGATCGTGATTCAACCTGACCGGAATCTCGAATGGAGACCTGGTTTGGCCCTCAGTTACGTCTTTGGCATTCTTGTATGTGAGGGTTGAATACCCTTATATGAGTAATACGATTGTTCCTAATCCTATTACTTTTATAGGAAGGGGCCGAATGACTTTGGTGTGGTATGGACCTAGCACCATGTTAGGTTATTCTAATTTCAGGGCTGAATATGTATATTTGTTCTGATGTTAATATTACGCTCTGATTGTGGGATTTTCTCCCAATGCAGGAGGTTACATATGGGATTGAGCGCGTTTGCACGGCCTTCATGACCGTAGCTGTTGATAGGCCGTTAAACACCAATAAACAAACAAACAACATTAGATTCCAGAGTTATATTATGACAAAAAAAAAAAGACTTAGTATGTTAACACTTACACTGCTGAATTAAATTTTGGCAAAGGCTGTGTATGTTCTATTTTTCATGAAAAACATGGTTTGACAGCACTTTAGAATCATTTCCATTTCCAATGGAAATGATTCTAAAGTGTGTCAAACCATGTTTATTTTGAGAAAGAAAAAATATAGAACAACAGCAGATGGCAATTTTCATTTTCCCACCTTGACCTTGACATTGTCAGCATGATGTTTCGATGTAAATATTCCATTCTTATTTTTGGATTTCCCCCACCCCACCCCACCAATGCAGGAGGTTAAATATGTGATCAAACCCGTTAAATGAATGACCGTAGCTGTTGATAGGCCGTTAAACACCCATAAATCAATTGGCATTTTCAGCACAAAGGATGGGTTGTTCATGAAGGTTCCAGAAGACGCGCTTCAGAAACAAATTCTCGACGAGATTCGACGATGGGAGGAGGTCAGTTTTCCAATGTACCTGTTTCAACCCCACATACGTAGATTCTTATGTTTGCAAACACTGTAGATCCAGTAGCCGATTTCACCAACATTGATTGCTAAGCATACTTTTGAAACAAAATTGCTACCCCGCTCCATAACTCTTGCGAGGGTAGCAATTTAACCCCATCTCTTTAATGTAACACATGGAAGAGTGATTTTTGCAATCGGTTATCCGGCGTGTTTGATATGTTATTGATATAAAACTGTCAAGCTGTATCAATAAAATATTAATAAAGAACATACACATGCAGAAATTGGTTAATATTGTGCCATGTCAATGTGTTTATCTGACATTTACATGGATATCTTCATTTTGTTATGTTGAATGTTGAACAACAACAAGAGAAAATATGGCTTCCATGGGCAAATGATTTCCCTGTTCTATTATTTTTAGCAGTTTACTAGTTCTACATCAAAGACTATTTCTTTAAAGGTATAAAATATATAGTTTACTAAATTTTGACCTACATGCAACAGGTATGCGTATGCACTTCGGTGGCTCACATTTTTTGAATGGGTCAAATTTTAGCCGTATATAGCATATCGGAGGCAAATTATTGTAGCTATAGATCCAGTAGCCGATTTCACCAAAATTGCTAAACATACTTATCTAGCTAAGTATACTTTGAGGGAGTAATCATTTATTTTTCCCAAAATGCATTACAATGAATTTCATATAGAACTAACGACTGCATATGTTTGATGATTAAAAGTATGCAGAATTATTATACTGAATTTATTACATTATCACAGCCAAAATATTTTTTGTTATTTCAAGAAATGTTATGCCCCCAGTTTCGTGAGGCATATAATTCCAACACAAAAATATTTACACAATTCCCTAACATTTGATTGGCCCGTAGCAAGTCTGTCCCAAAATTGATATCCCAGTAACCTCCCACATCGAACTACTTTCCGTAACCATGAGGCGCAGTTAAAATAATTCTTAAGAAAACGGAAAATAAACACATTTTCTTGATGAATTTATTTCAAATGCTGGAATTATAAGGAATGAATGGCCTTTTTGTGGAATTTATCGGGGATATAAACTTGGAAAAGTCGCGGGAATACTGGACGAGGCCTTCCGGCCTTCGTCCAGTATTCCCGCAACTTTTCCAAGTTTATACCCCGATAAATTCCACAAAAAGGCCATTTATTCCTATAATAGTGTTTGGGCTGTGTGTCCGTCCATGTGTGTGTCCGCCTGTCCGGTTAAGAAGTTTGGCAGAGTTTCTCCAATCTGCCACTGGGGGCATTTGTTTGCCAACATACCACATTTTCTTGTTCTGACTTCTCAAATGTAAAAGTATCAAATGTTAGGGAATTGTGTAAATATTTTTGTGCTGGAATTATATCACCATAATTGTTATGAACCCCTAAATATCTGCATAAAAAGCAGTGAAACCGGTTGAGAAACATTAAAAGTCAGAAATCTGTGGAATCGGATTTAATCATTTCATTTTAATCCGAGTTTGCGTTATTGGTTAAAGTTTCTTTTCCTATTCAAATTTCTCTGCAGAATGTTCAGACTGACTACATAAGTAATGCTGCTAAAATTTGTATTGGCGGACTCGTAGTGTTAACGGCTGGAACATGGTCATCATTAAAAGGAAGAAACCGCATTGGTATTGATGAACAATAAGATTTACCCAAGACCTCATGGGGGCTGCCATTAATCCAGTGTAAACAATAGACCACATGGGGGCTGCCATTAATCCAGTGTAAACAATAGACCACATGGGGGCTGCCATTAATCCAGTGTAAACAATAGACCACGTGATCCCATACCCTGAATGCTGACACTTCTGAAATTGACATCATTAAATGTCAGCTTCATAATTCACCATAATTGTCATCTTGTTAGTTTAGCACTGACCTGCACCTGTAAACCACAGCACTTTTACTAGAAATAATTTCTACATGATCTCCAACTAAAATTATTTCTTTGTATTGAGTAGTTTCATTTTAATGTTTTGCATGTAAGTAAATTTTATTCCATTTTTAGCTTGACTATTCGAAGAATAAGTAGAGCTTATGTTGTCACCCCGGCGTCGGCGTCGGCGTCGGCGTCGGCGTCACCGTCACGCCTTGGTTAAGGTTTTTAGTCAAGCTTGTATATGGAATACTACTGGCCGTACACCCACCATACTTGGACAACTTCATCTCCTAGTGATGTACATCAATAACCCCTGATCTATATTTGACCTTCACCTACATTTCCTCTTAAATTACTTGGTTAATTCCCCTTGGTTAAGGTTTTTAGTCAACCTTGGTTAAGGTTTTTAGTCAACTTTGTATATGCAATACTACTGGCCCTACACCCACCATACTTGGACAACTTCATCTCCTAATGATGCACATCAATAACACCTGATCTATATTTGACCTTGACCTACATTTACTCTTGAATTACTTACTTAATTCCCCTTGGTTAAGGTTTTTAGTCAACCTTGTTAAAGTTAAAGTTTTTTTTCAAGCTTGTACATTGAATACTATTGTGCATCCAGACACCATACTTCGACAACCTTTTCTCATAGGTATGTACATCAATAACCCCTGATCTATATTTGACCTTGACCTACATTTCCTCTTCAATTACTTACTTAATTCCTTTTGGTTAAGGTTTTTAGTCAACCTTCTATATGGAATACTACTGGCCCTACACCCACCATACTTGCACAACTTCATCTCCTAGTGATGTACATCAACAACCCCTGATATATATTTGACCTTGACCTACATTTCCTCTTGAATTACTTAATTCCCCTTGGTTAACGTTTTTAGTCAAGCTTGTAGATGGAATACTCCTGGCCCTACACCAACCATACTTGGACAACTTCATCTCCTAGTGATGTACATCAACAACCCCTGACCTATATTTGACCTTGACCTACATTTAACCTTGAATTACTTACTTAATTCCCCTTGGTTAAGGTTTTTACTCAACCTTGGTTAAGCTTTTTACTTAAGCTTGTACATGGAATACTATTGTGCATACAGACACCATACTTGGACAACTTTTTATCATAGTGATGTACATCAATAACCCCTGATCTATATTTGACCTTCACCTACATTTCCTCTTAAATTACTTACTTAATTCTCTTTGGTTAAGGTTTTTAGTCAAGCTTGTAGATGGAATACTCATGGCCCTCCCTACACCAACCATACTTGGACCAACTTCATACTTCCTGTGATGTACAACTTCATCTCCTAGTGATCATCAACAACCCCTGACCTATATTTGACCTTGACCTACATTTAACCTTAAATTACTTACTTAATTCCCCTTGGTTAAGATTTTTACTCAACCTTGGTTAAGGTTTTTAGTCAAGCTTGTAGATGGAATACTATTGTGCATACAGACACCATACTGGATAACTTTTTCTCATAGGATGTACAATCTAATAACCCCATGACCATTTATTTTACCTTCAACCTACATTTAACCTTGAATTACTTGGTTAATGTTTATAGTCAAGCTTGTATATATGGAATACTTCTGGGCCTACATCAACCATACTTGGACAACTTCATCTCCTAGTGATGTACATCAATAATCCCTGACCTATATTTGACCTTGACTTACTTTTATCCTTGGATTACTTAGTTATCTCCCCTTGGTTACAGTTTTTACTCAAGCTTGTATATGGAATACTCCTGGGCCTACAGCAACCATACTTGGAAAACCACGCACCTACGTCCAAGGTCAATGTCACAGTTGAAGGTCAAAGGTCAAACCTATTGAAATTCCCTTCCGCTCTATATCTTCTACACCGATGCATGGATTATCACACTATGCCCAGGGTCAAGGTCACAGACTTGATGCGTTTCAAACCTTAACGCTCGGCTAAATGGCTTATAATAAAAAATGCCTCGTTTTCTTTGGCTGCCAGTGGGGGTATTCGTATGCCGACAGGCCACATTTTTAGTTTCCCTTGGTTAATGTTTTTAGTCAGCCTTGGTTAAGGTTTTTATGCAGGCCGCAGCCACCTTCTTTGTCAAGCTATGTGTACATCGACAACCCTCGTAGTTGAGCTATGCTGTTCTCCTACAGCTCTTGTTATGGCATGTGGGTGTTTACATTCAGTGTTTTATGTACCTCCGAATCATGAGTCAAATACCCAACCTTTTTCATATTTGACTCACTAACATTCTGAAATATTATCATTTTTCCATAGTCTCAGTGACTCGCTGATTTTTCAGAAATTGTAATTTTGACTCACTGGCTAAAAATTGTAGATCTGGCACTGTACATGTATATTGATTTCAGAGTCTTAGTAACGAAACAGAGAAGTTCGGAGGAGACACGTTACTGAGCAGTCAGGAACACCTACACCAGATAAAGTTACAGATGGAAGGATGGACGGACAACGCGATGCGGGTGTTCAGTCGTCACTGTGGTGCGGGGACCACACACCCGGGCCAGTTGTCCATGTTGGCCCTTAATGAGGTTTGTATCGCATATTAATGAAACATGTGCCTGTGACTGAATACATCAAGCTTATTTCCTTTGTGGCCAGTCTCGCTGTTAATCTGTAGCTGGAGAATTGTGGACATCTACAGCCCGGTAGAACCTATACAACTTTTTAATTATCTCCCTTTTGTGTTTTCGCAGATTGATTTCCTGTCGATGAAATACTTTATTACTTGAATATTTTCTAACATATCAGCCCGAGACCGAAGGTCGAAGGCTGATACCAAGTTACCGAGGGACGATACCTAGGCCGATATCAAACAAGACCCGTATTAACGTATATCACACTTGCATAAACCATGACTCAAAGGCGTGTCTTGTGAAATAATGACAACTCTCACCTTACTAACGTATTAGTTACCTCCCTTTATTTCTGTGCAGACTGTGTGTAGGCGGGGAGGGGAATACACATGCAGTTGTGGATAGGCGTCAATTTCTAGTTTATTTTGTTAAACTTATGACGGTTGTTTCACTGAGTCGCTGGCAAATATTGCAGAACCTGACAAAATCAGACTGTTCTGTAGCCGATTTCATCAAAATTGCACTTTGAGGGAGTATTTATTTATTTTCCCCAAAATGCGTTATCTCATATAAAACTAACCACTGCATATATTTGATGATTAAAAGTATGCAGAATTATTATACTGAATTTATCACATTATCACAGCCAAAATGGCTGTGATAATGTAATAAATTCAGTATACCGGTAATTAAAATTAATAAATGTATCCTTAAATTGAAAATTTCTCCCTCAAAGTATACTTTGCTAGATAAGTATACTTTGCAATGTTGGTGAAATGGGCTACTGATGTGCATGGTGTGTGATTGTTGGAGGTGTCCTCAACGTTTGAATTAGAATCAATACTGTCTCTAATATGTGAAACATGAGTGATGCGGCCTGTATTCTCACATTGTGTTGTAGAATATAGAGGAATTACTACACCAGTTCAACACCAGGATTACAGGAGAGAACGGTGAGTTGGATTTTACACTCGTTCTTTAAAAGTAGATCATTATGATTCAGGGGCCCGTTCACTAGACTTTGTATGACTAAGAATGAAAGGTACATACCCACTCAGTAGGCAAAAACTGTTATTTATATCAGAGACATCATCTGAGACATTTTCTGGCAAAATAAACATTCATTCACCATTACCCCACGTATTGATTGTCATTATTATACATTTAATATCGGACGTAACTTTCTACACTGGTACCAGGGGCGATAACCTTGTTTCCTTAAAGTGTAAACGGACATTACTATTTATTCTCTGTATGTATTTTTTGATGTTCAATGATCATACTTTATAATCTGTCGAAACTATTATTTTTTCACGTGACACATTTAATTAGTATAAATAATTAAAAAATATCATGCGTCATTTGCATCTGAAAATAACCTGATACCACCCCTCGTCACTATCAGTAAAATAAATATTACTAAATGATTATATCTGTATAGCGGGCACTCGTAATTTCTAGAACTGGTGGAATAGTGACACAATTATACACTTATTTAATTCCTATAAAGAACAGTTTGAGCCTACTGAGTGGGCATGTATCTTTAAGGTTTTAAGTGTAAAATGAAACATTTGCAAAAACTTTTGCACCGGCAGCCGATGTTGGCAAATTTCTAGTTGATTTGTTTACATTCATTTAGTGGGTGGAAATTGCAAATTAGTGAACCACGCTAAGAAACAATTTGAAAAAAATCTTCATAAACTTTTTTTATCGTAAAAAGTTTAATGAAATGGGCCCCAGAGCCATTGATACCTGCATCTAATAGCAGATAATACAGGGGTGTTTACAGAGTTACCTGTCTGCAATTAAACAATGGAGTATCACAGGGCTCCAGATAATACAGGGGTGTTTACAGAGTTACCTGTCTGCAATTAAACAATGGAGTTATCACAGGGCTCCAGATAATACAGGGGTGTTTACAGAGTACCTGTCTGCAATTAAACAATGGAGTATCACAGGGCTCCAGATAATACAGGGGTGTTTACAGAGTTACCTGTCTGCAATTAAACAATGGAGTATCACAGGGCTCCAGATAATACAGGGGTGTTTACAGAGTTACCTGTCTGCAATTAAACAATGGAGTATCACAGGGCTCCAGATAATACAGGGGTGTTTACAGAGTTACCTGTCTGCAATTAAACAATGGAGTATCACAGGGCTCCAGATAATACAGGGGTGTTTACAGAGTACCTGTCTGCAATTAAACAATGGAGTATCACAGGGCTCCAGATAATACAGGGGTGTTTACAGAGTTACCTGTCTGCAATTAAACAATGGAGTATCACACGCTCCAGATAATACAGTATTTTCACTACTCAATTTGAAAATCAATGCGTATTTTCACATTGCTGTGCGTATTTTGTACTCCCACTTTTGATAATCAATGCTTATTCAACTAAATTGCGTAAAATACACAAATACTAACCTTATCATGGGGCTCTGTACGTACTCAGAATGTTCATACGCACAGGGCTTAAAACATTCTGTACTCTCTCCACACAGCTCAGTCTGAGTGAATCAAACTTCTTAATTTTTTCGTATGTCTACAAAATAAATACTATTCTAGTAGTTGCGACAGACATTATCCATCTAATGAATGACATGCCTGACTTGCCCTACTCGACCAGTTTAATTTCTGGACAAGTCCATTTCATAATCTTCTTGTGTGCAGCAAGTACAAATTTGAATCACAATAAACGCGGAAATTGCGGCTGCCTTTGTCAATATTCCAAAACGCTTTGCGCATGCTTACTTGAATTACCGAATTACTTGGAAGCGTTAAAATTACGTACTTGCAATTTAATAATTGGACGAAATTATTGTACACGGACCATACTAAATAGTATACACGTTGATTGTATAAACGCTGCAAGTTAGTATCTATACAAAATGTTTATATTACTGTGAATTACTAGTGATTTACACAACAGTTTCGTATTAGAGGTCACAAATAATAACACAACCAATGTCAACAATGAGTCGTGGATCTGTTGATTATTAAAATCAATGTTCAAATTTTCGGACAAAATTTTCGGACAAGTAGATTATTGTCCAGACTAATCGGATTTTAGAGTTTACTTTTCCGGGAACAAGTGAGAAATTTTTAGATTTCCACAGCCCTGGCATGGAGATGTGGGGCATAAAACTCACTCCCGTAATCTCCATATTTGTGCTCATAGTCACGTAGTTTAGTTGGCTGCGGCTGAGTTTTATTAGGAAGCATAGAGCATAAAACTTTCTGAGCGCACTCCATATTGGTACAGTTTGATGAGCAATGAAACCGAAGTCGGTCCTAAATTCCAGGAGTGAGCATGATTCACCTAATGAACGGAATGGAAACCTGGGACATGAAGCTGACATCAGGACTGGTTTGAACACTGAGCACATTCTCCATATTTGTACTCAAAATAGCATAGCTCAGTTTCGTCCAACAAAATGAACGGAATGGAGACGTGGGACATGAAACTGACGTCGGGACTTAATGAATTGATGTCCAATCTAATGAACGGAATAGAGACCTGGGACACGAAGCTGACCTCGGGACTTATTCGGACAATGCCACTATATGACACAGAGTGGCTGGGGCAAATTGAGCTCATTGGGCTCAATTGTACTTGAAATCACACAGTTTTATTGACCGAGCATAGCTCGGCCTCGATCAATGAAACTTCATGATTTAAACATGCGTCCTAAATTCCAGGAGTTATGACAAACTTAATCCACCTAATGAACGGAATGGAGACGTGGGACATGAAACTGACGTCATGACTGAACGGGACAATGCCGATGCACGACACAGAGTGGCTCGGACAAAATGAGCTCATTTGTACTAAAATCACGCAGCTTGATTGACCGAGACTGAGCATAGCTCAGCCTCGACCAATCAAACTTCATGATTTAAACATGATAACAAAGTCAGTCTTAAATTCCAGGAGTTGCGACAAACGTGATCCACCTAATGAACGGTATGGAGACGTGGGACATTAAACTGACGTCGAAACGGAATGGGACCATGCCGATACACGACACGGAGTGGCTGGGGCTGTGCCAGCTGATGGAGGAGTGGCTCGTCTCGATAGACGAGGTCGTCGAGTACGTAGGCACCACCCAGAGTGAGGAGAATCGCGCTGAGGGTCGACCACACACCAGGTAGACGGACGGGGATTTTGGTCACTAATCTGACTCTTTCATAACACAATAAATTCCATTCTTTAACCTGTTCTGTCTTATACAGTCAAACCATGTTCTTTATTAATATATAACATTGGCAACTAGTTCCAAATTTGTTTTACCTAACTCATTTAAATTGTGTATTAACCTGTTTGATGTTCACATTACTATTATATTGGAATCTAATCCAAGACTCGACAAATCCACTGTAGCCTATTTCACCAACATTGCAAAGTATATACTTTTCTAGCAAAGTATACTTTGAGGGAGAACTATTCAATTTAAGGATAAATTTATGAATTTTTAGCCAGGTTTTTTGAAGAAAAAAATCCAGGCTATTGGATTGGCGAAAGCCGGGCGGGCGGGCGGCGGCCGGCGGGCGGCGTCCACAATCAATGTTAAGTTTTCGTGTTTGAGTCCATTTCTTTGTTACTGTACCACCTAGGACCACCAAACTTTCACAGCTTCATAATCAAGGGGTGCCCACCACATATCACTATCCAACATGTTACTTTTTTTTTAACTTGACCCATTTTTTCCGCGCAGTCGACGGGAGTAGATTGCAAGAGTTAAATTACCTTCGCAACTAGAAAATCCCCCCCACCCCGCCCCCCCCCCCCCCCCCCCCCCGCCCCCCCCCCCCCCCCCCCCCCCCCCCCCCCGTTCCCCAAATGCTGGATCTGCGGACCTTAAAACAATAACACCTGTAATCTAACACCATCTTTCAATTTATAACATTTATAGGGTTGCAGGGTCATCAAAACGTCGAAAGCATGTAAAGTTCTATAGCCTTGATCGGTAATTAAGCACATGTTGTGTTGTGTCAGAACTTTATTGATATTACGCACATGTTGTGTCAGAACTTTCTTGGTAATTGGTATTACGCACATGTTATGTCAGAACTTTCTTGGTAATTGGTATTACGCACATGTTGTGTCAGAACTTTCTTGGTAATTGGTATTACGCACATGTTGTGTCAGAACTTTCTTGGTAATTGGTATTACGCACATGTTGTGTCAGAACTTTATTAATATTACGCACATGTTGTGTCAGAACTTTCTTGGTAATTGGTATTACGCACATGTTGTGTCAGAACTTTCTTGGTAATTGGTATTACGCACATATTGGTATTACGCACATGTTGTGTCAGAACTTTCTTGGTAATTGGTATTACGCACATGTTGTGTCAGAACTTTCTTGGTAATTGGTATTACGCACATGTTGTGTCAGAACTTTCTTGGTAATTGGTATAACTTTCTTGGTAATTGGTATTACGCACATGCTGTGTCAGAACTTTCTTGGTAATTGGTATTACGCACATGTTGTGTCAGAACTTTCTTGGTAATTGGTATTATGCACATGTTGTGTCAGAACTTTCTTGGTAATTGGTATTACGCACATGTTGTGTCAGAACTTTCTTTGTAATTGGTATTACACACATATATCATGTCCAAACTTTCATTGTAGATGGTTATTATACACATGTCGTGTTAGGTTTAGAATTTTGCAATGAACACTTCCTTCTTTTGAAATCATAGTCGAATGTTGCAGTTTTGCATGACGTTTTCTGAGATATGTTAGTTTTCTGAGATATGTTAGTTTTCTGATGTTAGTTTTCTGAGATATGTTAGTTTTCTGAGATATGTTAGTTTTCTGAGATATGTTAGTTTTGTGTGATTCGACTGGATGATATTAAGCAAACAAGCACATTTACCTTCTGAAAAATAGAAAGTGTGACTGCAATAGGTGCGTGTAAAATTTATGTGAGAAAAAGGAAATGTTAGCTATGACATTTGACAGTGATCTAGTGTGATCACCATTTCAAAATTCACTCCATTCGTACATAGGGAGGGTACATGTATCTTAATGATAAACCTGCTGTTGCCTGGATTCATATCTTAACCCTTAGACCGCTATCTTAATTTTTTTGTCGTCTGCTGCTTTTTTTTCTATTTTCCATTTTTATCGTCAAAAACATGCTTTGTCAGCACTTTAGAATAATTTACAACATGCTTTGAACGCACTTCAGAATCATTTCCATTGGGTCTGGGCTCCGTTTCACTAAACATCGTACGACTGAAATGTTCGTAAGTGTGAAATTATGATAGTCTCTAAATTTCACATTAACAATGTTTTCTTGTAAACAATTATTGGATTTACATTTATTGAGCATAGACTGCATCTGCAACCTATGCTCAATAAATATAAATCCATCAATTGAAATTTCCAGCCGATCCTAAATTTGCACTTATGAACATTTTAGTCGTACGAAGTTTAGTGAAATGCCCCTCTGGTCTTTATTCTCATTCACTAATAATAGAAATGTTTTTCTGACAGAAGTAAATCTGCTTCCGTGTCAGAATAGCGGATGTGCAGGCTGATATGGGACTACGCTGGTCATGAGTTTCATCTTCGCATGTATTGTGAACATCTTGACTTTGGTGTAATAACATCAAAAGACTTAAAACTCCAATTAATCAAATAACATACCAGAATTTGATCAAATAAATAGTGTACTTTTTTAACACATAAACAAATTATAGTTTTTTTTCTTCAGTTATTCATCTGTGTGTTGGGTTCTATAGTGAGAAAACTGGATTAACCTAAATTATGCGATGAAAAATTAGCGTTTAACCAAAAAAGTTCAAATGTGACCAAGACTTTGCGCTAACTGATCAGGGTCTATAACATTCACCATTTAGTCAGTAAGCCTATTTCACTGACCTTGACATTGGTACATTGACCTTGGTGTGTGGTAAGACAAGTTGTGCTGTGAATTGGTAATTGGTATTACGCACATGTTGTGTCAGAACTTTCTTGGTAATTGGTATTACGCACATGTTGTGTCAGAACTTTCTTGGTAATTGGTATTAAGCACATGTTGTGTCAGAACTTTCTTGGTAATTGGTATAACTTTCTTGGTAATTGGTATTACGCACATGCTGTGTCAGAACTTTCTTGGTAATTGGTATTACGCACATGTTGTGTCAGAACTTTCTTGGTAATTGGTATTATGCACATGTTGTGTCAGAACTTTCTTGGTAATTGGTATTACGCACATGTTGTGTCAGAACTTTCTTTGTAATTGGTATTACACACATATATCATGTCCAAACTTTCATTGTAGATGGTTATTATACACATGTCGTGTTAGGTTTAGAATTTTGCAATGAACACTTCCTTCTTTTGAAATCATAGTCGAGTGTTGCAGTTTTGCATGACGTTTTCTGAGATATGTTAGTTTTCTGAGATATGTTAGTTTTCTGAGATATGTTAGTTTTCTGAGATATGTTAGTTTTGTGTGATTCGACTGGATGATATTAAGCAAACAAGCACATTTACCTTCTGAAAAATAGAAAGTGTGACTGCAATAGGTGCGTGTAAAATTTATGTGAGAAAAAGGAAATGTTAGCTATGACATTTGACAGTGATCTAGTGTGATCACCATTTCAAAATTCACTCCATTCGTGGGACATAGGGAGGGTACATGTATCTTAATGATAAACCTGCTGTTGCCTGGATTCATATCTTAACCCTTAGACCGCTATCTTAATTTGTTTGTCGTCTGCTGCTTTTTTTCTATTTTCCATTTTTATCGTCAAAAAACATGCTTTGTCAGCACTTTAGAATAATTTACAACATGCTTTGAACGCACTTCAGAATCATTTCCATTGGGTCTGGGCTCCGTTTCACTAAACATCGTACGACTGAAATGTTCGTAAGTGTGAAATTATGATAGTCTCTAAATTTCACATTAACAATGTTTTCTTGTAAACAATTATTGGATTTACATTTATTGAGCATAGACTGCATCTGCAACCTATGCTCAATAAACAATATAAATCCATCAATTGAAATTTCCAGCCGATCCTAAATTTGCACTTATGAACATTTTAGTCGTACGAAGTTTAGTGAAATGCCCCTCTGGTCTTTATTCTCATTCACTAATAATAGAAATGTTTTTCTGACAGAAGTAAATCTGCTTCCGTGTCAGAATAGCGGATGTGCAGGCTGATATGGGACTACGCTGGTCATGAGTTTCATCTTCGCATGTATTGTGAACATCTTGACTTTGGTGTAATAACATCAAAAGACTTAAAACTCCAATTAATCAAATAACATACCAGAATTTGATCAAATAAATAGTGTACTTTTTTAACACATAAACAAATTATAGTTTTTTTTCTTCAGTTATTCATCTGTGTGTTGGGTTCTATAGTGAGAAAACTGGATTAACCTAAATTATGCGATGAAAAATTAGCGTTTAACCAAAAAAGTTCAAATGTGACCAAGACTTTGCGCTAACTGATCAGGGTCTATAACATTCACCATTTAGTCAGTAAGCCTATTTCACTGACCTTGACATTGGTACATTGACCTTGGTGTGTGGTAAGACAAGTTGTGCTGTGAATATATATATTTAGCGCCAGTATTTGTTATTGCAAGTATCAAAAAGCATGTTGTTTGCCTAAACAGAGCTTTCCAGGGATGGGTTGTGGCCTAGGAGTTAGAACACCTGGGGGCCGTTTCACTAAACTTCTTACGACTAATATGTTTGTAAGTGCAAAATTATCATAGTCTGTAAATGTCACATTAACAATGTTTTCTTGTAAACAATTATTGGATTTACATTTATTGAGCATATGGTGCATATGCAGCCTATGCTCAATAAATGTAAATTCTTCAATTGAAATTTCCAGACGATTCTAAATTTGGACTTACGAACATTTTAGTCGTACGAAGTTTAGTGAAACGGGCCCCAGACTTCCAATTGTGGGTTCAAACCTCACCTTGGGTATCAAAAATACTTCATAGTACATGTATTTCCATCTCACTGGTCTGTCGGATGAGACTTTAAACCGTGGTCCCGTCTCTATATGATCTTAGCTGTTGCTGGGACGTTAAACCCTTTCATTTTCACTTTTGACAGAGCTTTCAAATAGTGACACAATGTATGGTTTGGTAGAGAAACAGGAATGTGTTCATTTGTTTTCATCAGCAATATTTAACCCTTTGAATGTTGTAAACTAAAATTGTCGTCTGCTGTTGTTTTATATTTTGCCTTTTTCGTCAGTAAAAACATGGTTTGGGGGGGGGGGGGAAATAAACAGCAGACGACAAATTTAATTCAGCAGCGTAAGGGTTAAGACTTGTATCACGTCCGAGCTATAGCGAATATTTTCAGAAAACATTGTAGAGATTTACTGTATGCAGAATCTTATTTTTATGGTTGATTTGATCGTGATGAATTGTATCTTCAAATTAATCCGCACATAATAACACGCCAGTTTATCTTCATGTAAATTTCAAATTCATGTCAATTATAATGACATATCGACATATTGAAAGTAGTAAGATTATTACTAATCCTACTCCTTTTTTTTTTTGGGGGGGGGGGGGGGTGGGCCAAATGATTCTGGTGTGATGAGGACCAGACATCAGATCAGGATTATTCTGATTTCAGGACTGAAAAACATTTTTTTATTGTAAATAGTCAGTTCTGATTTTGGGATTTTTCCCCAATTTGCACAGGCAATATATGTACTAAACCCACTGACCCGGCCGTAAATGACCTTACCTGTTGATAGGCCGTTAAACCCCAACAAACAAACAAAATAAATCTATCTGTGTGTACATGTAACTGTGTTTGTGTTTGTGTTTTCTGTGATGTGTATTGTATATATGAGACAAGCCATGCGATTTTGTACCTGTCAATGGCAAAAAAATATAAAAATATTTACAAAATTTACTGTAAATCACCCGGTACGGCAAAAGTTGACAAAATGTTCGACATCTTTGACAACTTTCGGCATCATTTACAGAAACTATCACAGATTTGTATATATTTTTCATGAAAAATTGCACATCTTCAGAGCTCCAGATAAGCTTTGTGTCTAAAGCGTACTATTCCCCCTGATTTCAAAATCATTGCTTATTTTACTTTTACAAATTAATTATTGATTTTCTTCATTACTAAATAGGGAACAAATGATAAAAAATATAACAAATTTAAACATTCACTATCAACTATGTGAATGTTCAACTTTATGACATTACTTTCACTACTCAATTTGAAAATCAATGCGTATTTTCACATTGCTGTGCGTATTTTGTACTCCCACTTTTGATAATCAATGCGTATTCAGATAAAATATTTGCGTAAAATACGCCAATACGCACCTTATCTGGAGCTCTGCATCTTGTTAGGTACAAACTCATGTGTCTCATATTGTGTGACTAATATATGATACGTCCATCTCCTCACTAACCTACAGATCTAGCCCAGAAGAAACAAAGCCAGTTGTGTGGCCTCTAGGGTATGGTGTTTCCTACAATGCTTTCAGCAATATTTAGCTGTTCTTATTTGTGGCCGAGTGACTGGAGAAATGGGGCTTATGGGATTTGTGACCAGTTTAGCTCCCGACCTCGATGAATCCACTTGTCTGAACATATTGGCGATTGAATTTTGGATCTGGACGAGTGTTATTTGGAATGAATAATGCACCATTGATGTTAAAATATAGTATTAGAAAATTCAGTAAAATTGCATAAATTAATGCTTTACTTTCTATATTATAAAACTTCCTACAAAGGAAGGAAATTATGTAATTTGATGCTGAATGGTAAGTTGCATTACAATCTGGACGAGTTGAAAATTAAGAATCTACCGAGGCCTCAACTCCTGATGAAATAGCACACTCCTGTAGCCTGATAAGGATCTATATTGCTTGTTAGAAAAGCATGACGGGTGTTTCATTGATGGAATGGCAAACAGTGCAGATCCTGATCAGACCGTGCAGATGCAGGGGCTGATCTGGATCTACACTGGTTGCAAACAACCCATACTCCCTATTTCTCCAGTCACAGCCACATTTAATGCTTCTGCATGTATATACATGTAGTTAATACAATTTATTCTTATGCATGTATCTGAATTTTCATTTGCAGCAGTTTTCATGTTTATACCACC
This sequence comes from Conchocele bisecta, assembly GCA_029237695.1. Lineage (NCBI taxonomy): Eukaryota > Metazoa > Mollusca > Bivalvia > Lucinida > Thyasiridae > Conchocele > Conchocele bisecta. The sequence continues at coordinate 18,428,475 of CM055271.1, forward strand.
TGCAACGAGTTGTGGGGGGGGGGGGTATACTGGAGTCAGGTTGTCCATCCGTCCGTCCGTCCGTCCGTAAACTTAACATCAGAGAAATATTGTTATAACTTCTATTTCCTTCATCTAAAATGCTTAATATTTCACACATGCATTCCTGTAAGGCTCTACTACCATGCTGTGCCAAATCCATGACCGTCCAACCCCCGCTGATCCCAAGGTCAAGGTCAAATACTTAGTACAAAACTTAACATCAGAGAAATATTATTATAACTTCTATTTCCTTCATCTAAAATGCTTAATATTTCACACATGCATTCCTGTAAGGCTCTACTACCATGCTGTGCTAAATCCACGACCGTCCAACCTCCGCTGATCCCATGGTCAAGGTCAAATACTTGGTCTCTTTACAAAACTTAACATCAGAGAAATATTGTTATAACTTCTATTTCCTTCATCTAAAATGCTTAATATTTCACACATGCATTCCTGTAAGGCTCTACTACCATGCTGTGCCAAATCCACGACCGTCCAACCCCTGCTGATCCCAAGGTCAAGGTCAAATACTTAGTGTCTTTACAAAACTTAACATCAGAGAAATATTGTTATAACTTCTATTTCCTTCATCTAAAATGCTTAATATTTCACACATGCATTCCTGTAAGGCTCTACTACCATGCTGTGCCAAATCCACGACCGTCCAACCTCCGCTGATCCCATGGTCAATGTCAAATACTTGGTCTTTTTACAAAACTTAACATCAGAGAAATATTGTTATAACTTCTATTTCCTTCATCTAAAATGCTTAATATTTCACACATGCATTCCTGTAAGGCTCTACTACCATGCTGTGCCAAATCCACGACCGTCCAACCCCCGCTGATCCCATGGTGAAGGTCAAATACTTATGTCTCTTTACAAAACTTAACATCAGAGAAATATTGTTATAACTTCTATTTCCTTCATCTGAAATGCTTAATATTTCACACATGCATTCCTGTAAGGCACTACTACCATGCTGTGCCAAATCCACGACCATCCAACCCCCGCTGCTGGGATACCAAGGTCAAGTTCAAATACATGTCCTCTTTACAATAACAAGGTCATTCTCTACAAAATTTAACATCAGAGAAATTGTTATAATTACTTCATCCTAAAAATTCTTAATATTTCATGCATGCATTCCTCTAAGGCTCTACTATCATGCTGTAACATATCCCTGCTGATTCCAAGGTCAAGATCACATACTTAGTCTCTTTACAAAACTTAACATCAGAGAAATCGCTTATAACTTCTATTTCCTTGCTCGGATCTGCTTCACATTCACGTTCATGCCGCCCCCGCTAAGCCCAGAGTCAAGGTCACAAGCCCACACACTTGGAAAATTTTTACATATTTAGGGGTACCTGGGCCCACGCGGGGGGTATTCCGTAAGCCTCGCTTACTGACCAATCTAGTTTTATATCCCCTGCAATGATTTGTGTGGAGTATACTTGAGACAGATTGTCTGTCCGTTTGTGCGTCCGTCTGTCACAAAGCTTAACGGTGAGTGAAGTTCTTGTAACTTGTGTTTCCCTTCATGATTTAGCATAAATATTTATTCCTCTGATGGTCTTCCAACACTGTGACAAGTCTATATCCCTCCGACCCAATGTCAGGGTCACAGACTTAGTGTGTTCTCAAAAGTTAACACAGCGGGTAAATGTCTCTCGGCAGTGCCCTATAGGTTTCGCCCTGTACATCTGTCCGTCCGTCTTTTTGGAAGTTTTTGTAAGAGTTTCTCAAATCACCTATAGCTAAGTGCGTCGACAGACCACATTTTCTAATTTATATTTACTTTCACAGAATGTCTTGATATTTTTCACACATGCATTCAAATGGTGCACCCTTTTTATTCTGTGACAAATCTATGACCCCTGCTTATGCCTATGTCAATGACTTAGAAAACTTGTGCCAGTGCCCATGCAGGGGCTAAATTGTAAGCCCACACTTACTGACAAATCTAGTTATGATATACATATATCAATATTAAAAAAAAAATTCACAGTCCGGCCAGGACTCGAACGCTCTACCCTAATGGCGGCAGTACCTAAAAATATGGAAAAAATGATAGCTCCTTAAAAAACATACAATTTAAATATTAATATAGTTTCATCTAAATATGACATTTTTGCTGAATAGGGAAATCATTTTTGAACATGTTTATTTGAGTTTATCAATAAAAACAATAGTGTTTCTCGACCTGCATGTTGGTTATAATTTACTGTATTTGAATGTACATAATTGAGTGTGACTCAAAATATATTGTGTATGCGATACATTTGTATGCATATTGTTGACACATCTGTTTTCTAGTTGGCTTTTCATAGTTATTATTATTTGCGCATTTTGTACAAGAAAAGTTTGAATTTATATATCTATAAACAGGTCTTCAGATAAGGAATTAGTAATTGAGTATTTTCACTCCATCATATCTGAAGCAATTGGGTATTTCAATATTTTAATTGGGTAAAATAAAATTACACTACTGTTTACACATTAACAGACAGCAATTATTGAATAGTTTGCTTCAAAATGAAAACATGTCTTGGCATTTCATTAGAATTGTCTAATTCTAATGAAATACCAAGATGTGTTTTCATGGAAAATAAGAAAAATATGCTATATTTGTGTCTGTTTATTGTTTTCTATAGCATGATAAAGGTACCACAAATTGTTTATTGCTTTTTGATACTCGCTACTTCTGATTTCAATTGGGTTTTTGGCAATTTTAATTGGGTATTTACGCAAATATGCAGCTTATCTGGAGCGCTGTATAAATATCAAGTTGTCCGCAAGCTCAGCATAAATATGTGTTCTATTGAGGAGCATAGATGATGGAGTTTTCCAGCTGAAATTGAATTAAATATAGAGGATGGTACATGAGTGATGATTTAATATGATATTTATTAAATAAAATAAATGTATGGCTTTGATTGACCCGACCCATGGCTCGATGACCCTGCTGTTGGCACCGACTATTTAATGACGGCACTGGCCTTGATGACCTTGCATGATCGACTATTATGTCCCGACTATTTAAGACGGCACTGGATGACCTTGCTGTTGGCACCGATATAACGACGGCACTGGCTCGATGACTGCATGTTGGCCACGACTATTTAAACGACGGCACTGGCTCGATGACTGCATGTTGGCACGATCTATTTAATGACGGCACTGGCTTGGATGACCTGCATGTTAGGCACCGACTAGTAACGTTACGCACTGGCTCGATGAGCTGCTGTTGGCACCCGACTATTTAATGACCGGCATGTTCTTGATGACCCTTGTCATGTTGGCCACCCGACTATTTTAAATCGACGGCACCTGGCTCGATGAGTTACCCTGCATGTTGGCAGAACCGACTATTTAACGATCGGCCACTTGGCTTGGATGACCTTGCTATGGGTATGGCACCGACCTTTTTTACGGACGGCACTGGCTTGTGACCCTGACATGTTGGCACCAGACTATTTAACGACGGCAGGCTCTTGGACCTTGCATGTTTGGCACGGAACTATTTAACGACCCGGGCATGGCTTGTGGACTTCAGGTTGGCCACCGACTATTTAACGCAGACTGGCTTGATGACACTGCATGTTGGCACGACTATTTAACGACGGCACTGGCTCGATGACCTTGCATGTTGGCACCGACTATTTAACGACGGCACTGGCTCGATGACCCTGCATGTTGGCACCGACTATTTAACGACGGCACTGGCTTGATGACCCTGCATGTTGGCACCGACTATTTAACGACGGCACTGGCTCGATGACCCTGCATGTTGGCACCGACTATTTAACGACGGCACTGGAACGACGGCACTGGCTCGATGACCCTGCATGTTGGCACCGACTATTTAACGACGGCACTGGCTCGATGACCTTGCATGTTGGCACCGACTATTTAACGACGGCACTGGCTCGATGACCTTGCATGTTGGCACCGACTATTTAACGACGGCACTGGCTCGATGACCTTGCATGTTGGCACCGACTATTTAACGACGGCACTGGCTCGATGACCTTGCATGTTGGCACCGACTATTTAACGACGGCACTGGCTCGATGACCCTGCATGTTGGCACCGACTATTTAACGACGGCACTGGAACGACGGCACAGGCTCGATTGACCTGCATGTTGGCACCGACTATTTAACCGACGGCACTTCGGCTCGATGACCTTGCATGTTGGGCCACCGGACTATTTAACGACGGCACGGCTCGGATGACCTTGCATGTTGGCCACCGACTATTTAACGGACGGCACTGGCTCGATGACACCTTGCAGTTGGCACCGACTATTTAACGACGGCATTGGCTCGATGACCTTTGCATGTTGGCACCGACTTATTTAACGACTGGCACTGGCTCGATGACCTTGCATGTTGGCACCGACTATTTTAACACGGCACTCACGCTCTTGACCCTGCATGTTGCACCACTATTTAACGACGGCACAGGCTCGATGACCCTGCATGTTGGCACCGCTATTTAATACGACGGCACTGGCATGATGCGCCACGACTAACGACGCACATCGATGACCTTATGATGGCACCGACTATTTAACGACGGCACTGGCTCGATGACCCTGCAGTTGTCACCAGACCTATTTAACGACGGCACAGCCCTGCATCCCGTTGGGCACCGACTATTTACGACGGCACTGGCACGATGGAGACCCACTGCATGGTTGGCCAGTTTCCGACTATTTAACGCGGCATGGCTCGAGGACCTTGCTGTTGGCACCGACTATTTCGCGGACTGGCTCGTTGACCTTGCATGTTGGCCCGCATTTAAGACGGCATGGCTCGTGCCCTTGCATGTTGGCACGACTATTTAACGACGGCACTGGCCGATGACCTTGCTGTTGGCCACCGAAATACGCGGCATGGTCGATGGACCTGCATGTTGGCACCGATATTTAACGACGGACTGGCTCGACTGCATGTTGGCACCGACTATTTAACGACGGCACTGGCTAGATGACCCTGCATGTTGGCACCGACTATTTAAGTCCCCATCAGAAAGGACTAGGCTAGCATGAAGTTGTCTTGCCAAGGACACGCCGAATTGGCCATTCGGAGCGGGTCGAGCTGGGAATCGAACCCAAGGTTTCCCGATCCGCAGTCCGACGCTCTACCCACTGAGCTAATCCGGCCACCCATTTAAATGAATGTACTGATTTTATATTAAGGTACGAGACTATGGCAAGTTTCTGTAGAAATCGGTCAACAAGTTAAGTAAATATCATATGTAATCAACCTGGATGTTAGATTACCATTACATAAAGACAGCATCATTCAATATGTACTTATCTTATGACATGTTTTTGTAACACACTCTGACATTTACATATTTATTACACTAGTGATTACGAGTTTTAACCCTTAGAAGGCGGGAACCGAATATTGTCGTCTGCTGTTGTTTCTTATTTTGTATTTTCTCTAAATAAAAACATGGTTTGGCAGCATTTTAGAATCATTTCCATTGGAAATGATTCTAAAGTGCTGACAATGCATTTTTTTGATAAGAAAAATGGCAAATAAAAAATAAACAGCAGATGACAAATCTTAATTCAGCACTGTAATTATTACACTGTGAAAGCCAGTTACACTGTGAAAGCCAGTTTTATGACATAAATATTTATAATACAACTTGCTTTCATTGCATGTTACCTTTTCCTCCATAATTTGCATTTAGACATTTCCTATTGCTTACCTGTTGTATTAAATTTGATTTATGTTAAAATTATTGATTTGTTTATACTCATTTTATGGAGTCCCACTTGTTATTTAGTTTCTAGAGTAAGGGGCCAGTGCTTGTTGTATATTTCAATATGACTTCCTTGTTGTATGCTTGAATGCCTAGAAACTAGAAATCAGGATAGACGCTGTACCAGCCAGTTTGTAGATAAATACCGGTATTTAATACATATAGAATAAATACTTACTGTCTGTTCCACGTTTTGCTGCCGACGATCTTTTGGCCATTAAACACATTAAATCTTAAAAATATTTAAATGTAAGTACGTTTTCATCAATAACAAAAAAGTCACCCTCCCCCCAAAAAAAGTATTTGATGAAATTCTGTCAAATATTGATTTTATTGCGAAAAAAAACTATTTTCCTATGGGAATTTAACATGGGGGCTAAAAATAGATTTTTTTAAATAAAGTTTTATTTGTGGACAGATTTTCAAGATCTAACTTTTGTTACATCATTTCCAAGCTACCTAGCCAGTTTTCGGAGTCAATTTCCATTTTTTTTCGTTTTTTGACTCCTCCCCAGCACTTCCACCTCTTTTCTCCCCATGTTAAATTCCATTCCTATGGGAATTTATCCCATAGGAATGTAATTTAATTTCATCAAACAAAAAAATTTGGGGAGGTTTACTTTTTTGTTATTGATTGATGAAAAAATACTTACATTTAAATATTTTTAAGATAATAGCCAAAAGTTTGTCGGCAGAAAAACATGGAACAGACAGTAGTGTCTGTTTCACGAAACCTGCCCAAAGTTTACGGCTATATAAACAATACAAAAACAATATTTTGTTTGATAATATTAAATTAAAGCAACATTTAAAAATGAGCCTTCTTTTTATTTAGTGAAATTTGATCCTATATTGATCCCTATAGACATCTTCACAGAGTTAAAATTTTCAAATTTCAGAAACACTGGACCGATTTTCAAAATTTAAGTTTTGTTTTCTTAGTTAGATCTTTTCTGAGCTACCGTACATGTATCTAGCTAGGTTTCGAACTCAAATTTTAATTTTTCATTTTTTGACTCCACCCACAGCTCCTCCACCTCCTTTTCCCCCATGTTAAATTCCCATAGACAAATCAATTTTTCGTAATAAAATCAATATTTGACCAAATTTCACGAAATAAAAAGAAGGCTCATTCTTAAATTTTTATAAAATTTAATATTATCAAAAAAAATAATGTTTTTTCATTGTTTATATGGCCGTAAAATTTGGGCATGTTTAGTGAAACAGACAGTAGTGTGTTGGAAATTACAAAGCTAAACTGTGAGAGTGTATATTTTTCCAAGCCTCGTTTCTTAACGTGAAAAATACACACAAGTGATTTACACACAGCTTTGATATTCTCTAAATACTATGCATTTCTTTCCTTTGTGCCATATTTGTACATACATTGCCTTGGACTGACAGTGCCAACTTGCACACGCACTATTGCACTGACGTAATACATGTTGTGTTATTTTATGACGTCACTATATATATATATGGTGATGTCATGTGATTTTATGACGTCACTATGGTGGAAAAAATCTATTTTGACACAATGAAATAATAAATCAACATTTTATCTCTTGAATAAATGTAATATATTCTCCTTACAATTGATAACCAATATTTAGTTTACTAAAATGTGTTCATAAACTACAATATTTTTTATTTACATTGAAGATTTGTATGCGGAATTGCGCAGTCTGATCTCGGTCTTCACTAATAGCAAATGTTTTGTTAGACCTGTTTTTTTTGTTAAATTGTATAATATATATATTGTAGATTATTTTGTATTTTAGAATAATCATAAAATTTAAAAGTGAATAAAACTAAATATTTTGTTCCATCAGTGTTGAGGTGAGCGAGACTATCCGCAAGGTACAGAAATGGGTTACCACGGCGATGAATGCGATTGACAGTGAAGATGCTAAACTTGTAGAGCAGGTAACTATGGTTACAGTTTTGTTGTCAGCATAATTTGATTCTGGTCACAAAGTTAAATTGTTGATTTTGATTACAAATTTTGAGGTCAAGCTATGTAAAATAATCACAGGCTCTGGTGGATGGGAAGGTTTGGTGGGAATCCAGGGCTGAGGATGGATTCACCATTCAATCAATCCTTGCCTGGATTCACACCAAGCCTTAAAGTTGTCCTCAAGAGGCTTCATACCTTCTGTAGATGGCTAAAAAGGTGACAAGCGACCCCTGACATTAGATCAGCATATTATGAATTTACACATTGTCACACTCTGGTATATGATGGCAACTCACTGACATTGCTAATGGTGTCATGTGATTACACAAATTAGCCCTTTCACTACTAAGCAACTGGAATGGACACGCCCGTGTTATTTTTCAGACTACTCCATTTATCAGAAAGTGATCTTTTTTTTTAGAAATATTATAAGAAGTATCAGGGGTGGGAATTTTCAGGATATTTCCTGAAATCGGGGATTTGAGGTTCCTGACAATTGCAGAAAAATACGAATGTTTCAACATGGAAAGCATTCTTTTACGCATTTTTGGGTGCAAAAATATGATTATTTTCAGGATTTGGCGTCTGAAACTGTTTCCTCTGAATATGCGCAAATGGTGCAGATCCTGATAACACTGTTTACAAACACTAAGATAAACGTCTGCAATTTTGAAAGTAACAAGTCTGTTATTTTGAACAAAATTTACACTTGCGAATTTCTTACCATAAAGCATTAGCTGGTGAATAGAACACCTGGGGCCGTTTCACTAAACTTTGTACGACTAAAATGTTCGTAAGTGGAAATTTAGGATTGTCTGGAAATTTCAATTGATGGATTTACATTTAAAGGTACATGCCCACGCAGTAGGCACAAAATGTTCTTTATAGGAATTAAATAAGTGTATAATTATGTCACTATTCCACCAGTTCTAAAAATTACGAGTGCCCGCTATACAAATATAATCATTTATTAATTATCAATTTACTGTTAGCGACGCGCGGCGGTAACAGTCTATTTTGATAATGTGCGGGGACGACGACTTACACATCACGGCTTGCGGTGCGCATGCGCAGTATACTACGCGCGCTAGTAGGCTTCCCAATATGTAAACAAGAATATCAACATGTCGAAACGTCCAGGACGGAAATTGTATGAAACGTCGTCGGCCAAAAAAAACCTGAGGGACAGGCCTGAGGGACAGGCAGTACAGAGAGAGAGAGTGGTTAATATTGGCGACCAGATCACCAAATGGAAAGAGTTACGTGGAGATTTAGATTTGGACTCGAACAGAGATTTTTCTTCTCAACTTCCGATACTTCACTGCGCATGTCAAATATGTGATATGATTGACCGTGTCACGTGACGTGTGTTGGTAAAAATAGCACGAGGTCGGAAAATACCCTTTCTGGTCGCGGCATATAAAATGCGATTTAACACCAATTAACACGCGCCGTAATTAAAAATAACTCGTTAGTGGGTAGACAAATGGCTCATATAAGGCATGCCAGAAAATGAAAAGTAGTAGTACAGTGTAACCTGCTGCGTGGGCATGTACCTTTAATGAGCATAGGCTGCATTTCAAACAGTTCCCGACAATAACAACGTTATTGTTACATTTCCGTCGGAAACAGCATGCAATTTGAGCATATAATTATGCTGTACTTTTGGTACATTGATAATCTGCTCAATTCAAACAGCTGATTTTAAACATTCCGGGGCCGCAGTACATGTCGCGTGATGCAGCGGTATCAATTTCAAAATTTCTGTGTGACCGCTGTGAACTGATGTGATGACGTAATGGCGTGTTCTAGTAACGTCATGAGACACATGCATTATATAGGTGTTGACTTGGCCTCGAAATGAGCATTACTACAGCCATGGTCAAACAACACGCGCTGTACATTTGAACACGGCTGTGAGCGGTATCGAACAATGGTCAAGTAACAATGATGAATTGATGAAAAAAACACTAGCCTGGTATACACTGTGTAAGAACAAGAATGTATAAAGTTAATCAGACTCAGTTTTGAAACAATAAATATAATAAAAATTCTCCAGCAAGTCTTGCAATTCCTATACATTTTCTAGAATTTCCTGATTATTAAAAAAACGTATGACCAGGTGACGACTCTACACTCGGGCATGATCAACTGGATGGTCCAGGTCCTGCTACGACTGGCCCCGGACTTCGAGGGCAATTCCAAGGAGGCGGGCGAGATGGCTCTACTGGGCAGCACTACACTCCACCAGCTGCTGGTCAACGCAAAAACCATGTTTGAGCAGCTAGAATCGTTCTCGAAATACGTTGTACAGTAAGTATTCATTTAAGAAATGAATACCGCCCATGAGTAGCTTTAACCCTTCCTACGCTGTTGACGGAAATTGCCGTCTGCTGTTTTTCATTTGTGCTTTAATTCTTAACAAAAAACTGGTTTTGACAGCACATGAGAATCATCTCCACTGGAGACGATACTCATGTGCTGTCAAAACCAGGTTTTTGTCGAGAAATATTGAAAATAAAACATTTCCAGCAGACGACAGAATTTAATTCAGCATAGTAAGGGTTAACCATTCTCAAAATATTCAAGGTGGAGTTACTTTCAGGTACCACTCTGAACTAGCTATGAAAATACTTTAAGCCGCTGAAAATCATTTGTGTTTTATGTTGTGCAATGAATATTCAAGCTACGTTAACTGTTTCACCCCTAAGAAACTGGAATGGATTTTGATATGTTAAAATTGCAACTAATCCAATCATCACAAAATGATTTTCATACTAGTCCATTTATGCAAAGGTGGTGTTTTTTGCTCTCAAAAATATGAAAATTATTTGCAAAAAGTGCAGATCCTGATGAGACAGCTCGTAACGAGCTGGCTCATCTGGATCTACACTGTTTGCCAATACCACTATACAGGTATGTAGTGTTGAAAGGGTTAAACCAGCTACTGGTCAATGCAAAAACTCTATTTTAGCGACTCTAATTGTTCTAAAAAATATGTTAGATGTGCTAAGGCAGCTGTTTGTCAACGTAAAAGCTCTGTTTGTTTGAGTCACTTCAATTTTTCTCAAAATATGTTGTACAGTAAGTATTTACTTGCCATGCATTATTAACCCCTTACATTAACCATACATGGGCGGACACAAAACCGGCGTGGAGAGTGGAGAGGTGGCTGTTGTAGAGAAATAAATACATATAAAATTATCCAATTTAGAAATTAATCGTATCACTACTAGTTCTTTTAGTGGATATGATAAAACAATTATCATGCTTGTGTAAACAGGAGGCCTTTTCACTAAACTTTGTACGAATATTTTTTGTACGAATAAAATATATGATAGTCTGTAAATTTCACATTAACAATTTCACATTAACTTTGTTTTCTTGTAAACAATTATTGGATTTACATTTATTGAGCATAGACTATGCTCAATAAATGTAAATCCATCAATTGAAATTTCCAGACGATCCTAAATTTGCACTTGCGAACATTTTAGTCGTACAAAGTTTAGTGAAACGGACCTCAGTCCGGTAGTTCAGTGCTAGATTTATATTAAACATATTTTGTTCCATTTCTGTATTAATTTTCTTCATATATGTATATAAATGAATAACTAAAAAATATTTTGGCGGTGTATAAGAATCGTCTCCCTGGAAATGTTCAGAGCAAAATGTGGAATAGAAGTCCGTATTTGCTATGAACATTTTGTCAATTTTTGACAACATTTATAGACAATATCTCAGTTTCTGTAAATATATTTTCATGAAAAATCGCATTAGGTACAAAATAAAATATTTGAAGTATGAATCGTTACACATTCTTATCTCCCCTGCCAGAGCTGCGAGAGCTGAACTACAAATTGGTGTTGTATGTGCCTTGACGAACAGAGAACAGATGTAAGGCAAAATGTTATATGTTGCAGTACATGGTGGAAACTGATTAAATTTTCATGAATTTTTTGTCAGTTATCAGTCCTGACCCACTGGCCCATGCTTGTTTAACTCTTCCTACGCTGTTGACGGAAATTGCCGTCTGCTGTTTTTCATTTTTGCTTTAATTCTTAATAAAAAACTGGTTTTGACAGCACATGAGAATCGTCTCCAATGGAGACGATTCTCATGTGCTGTCAAAACCAGGTTTTTGTCGAGAAATATTGAAAATAAAACATTTCCAGCAGACGACAATATTTAATTCAGCGTAGTAAGGGTTAACTCATTGCATACTGGGAAACTTGAAAGATATAAATAGTTGAAAAATAGCTGACAGCATCATTATCTTTTCTTTTTTTATTTCTCCCTGTAAATATCATGAATATGTGTGTTGGAATTTCATTAGAATTGAGTCCATAGGAGTTATTTACGGAGAGAGATTATAAAAATAGTCCTAGTTTGTTGGCTGTTATTTTCACCACCAGCATGTAAAGAGGTAAGAAATCAATACCAATACCACACATATTTGTGCTGTGGCTAAACCATTTTGTTTGTGGAAAATCTTAAATATCTTTTTTACATGTGCTTAGAAGTATATGTCTCGTTGAGGCGGTTCAAATGGTGGTCATGACATACTTTCATTGAGAAATAAATTATTTTTTTTTTTAAATGTTCATACCCATAAAGGTTATTCCGAATGTGATTGGTTGATTCTCATTTGACTAAATGATTCTGAGCATTTTCATTGGGATTGGCTCGTGAAATCCCAGCACATGACCAGAGTTTATACATGAAAGAACGTGGTATCGATACAAAACTGCAAATGCATGTATGTAAAACACAATATTGTGAAGAAATTACGAATTGTCAAATACATATATTGTGAATTCTGTACCTGTACGTTCTCAGCTATGTTCTCAGCTATGTTCTCAGCTATGTTCTCAGCTATGTTCTCAGCTATGTTCTGCCACCATTGTTTAGGATTTGCAGTGCGATCTCTAAAGTGCAATCTTAACCCTTAGACCGCTACACACAACAATTGTCATCTGCTGTTGCATTTATATCTTGCCTTATTTCTCAATAAAAACATGTTTTGACAGCACTTCAGAATCATTTCCAATGGAAATGATTCTGAAGTGCTGTCAAAGCATGTTGTAAATTATTCTAAAGTGCTGCTAAAGCATGTTTTTGATGATACAAATGGAAAATAGAAAATAAACAGCAGACAACAAAAATTAAGATAGCGGTGTAAGGGTTACTGGTAATCAGTTTCCCCATTGTATTCGGTCATGAGTTGCCCAGTTGTTCTGTTGTATTCTGTTGACCAGCCCCACATGGTGGGGCAAATATTCCTTACTAGAGTAACTAATCAAACCTATGCCGGGTTGTGGGTTACTAGAGTTCCAACTTGACTTGAACCCGAACAACGACTCTAGTTGTTCCTGTGTTACTCGGGTTACTCGAGTACCACCCGGGACTTACCATGAAAAACGACCAATGTCTCGACAGACTCTATGAAATGCTTCAAGTGGCCTGAGCCAAGGATATTTAATAAATCGCTGTATGTCGTTGGGACACAAAACAACTTTAGGCATTTAACTACACTTGAAAAGAAATCACATTTCATAGACAGGTAGAGCGCGGCTCAGCCTTTGATCGTAATAAGTCGAACATGGAGGTGTGAAAATTAGCCAAACACAAACTTCGACATAACTTTTGAGTGATCGTATAGCAAAATAGCGAGCAATGTATCCGTGTGACTTGAAAAATGTTTTGAGGGATCGCATTTTTCGAGGAGTTGCATTTTGAGCCATCGCATGTTAAATACATTAACATATATGGAAAATTATCGGGACCGCAACGCTATTTCGAGCGAGCCCGGCATTATCAGCCATCTCATTTTGAGCCATCGCGATTTCACCGTATTAAAATTCATAAAAGAAATTGGGGTAAATATTGTCTCTGTCTCTGTTACCGCATCATGATTTCTTAGTACTAGTAGTTACCTGGGTCCCGTTTCACTAAACTTATACAACTAAAATGTTAGTAAGTGCAAATTTAGGATCATGCTCGTGTAAACAGGAGGCCTTTTCACTAAACTGTGTACGACTAAAATATTCATAAGTGCAAATTTATGATAGTCTGTAAATTTCACATTAACAATTTCACATTAACTTTGTTTTCTTGTAAACAATTATTGGATTTACATTTATTGAGCATAGGCTGCATATGCTCAATAAATGTAAATCCAATAATCGTTTACAAGAAAACAAAGTTAATGTGAAATTTACTGAGTTTGCACTTATGAACATTTTAGTCGTACAAAGTTTAGTTAAACGGCCCGCTGCAGTTTACTGAGATCTTTATGTAGAAAAATGTACGGAGAAGCAGGTCAACACAGCAGTGACATACTTTACTCACCATATGCCAGTGTACAGTCAAATATGTGCTCAAGTTGGTCGAGTTATTAACCTTTAAACCCCAAATAAATGGAATGGATATGTTAATTTATGGACCAATCCAATCGTCACAAAATGATTTTCAGACTCGTCCATTTATAAGAAGAGCGATTTTTTTTTGTAAACAAATATGAAAATTACTTGCAAAAAGTGCAGATCCTGATGATTCATCTGGATCTACACTGTTTGCAAACACTGCTAAAGGGGTCTCGAGTGTTGAAAGGGTTACTTTAATGAGTTATTAATTTATTATCGTCTTTTATGTGTACACATACAAACGATGCACATCCTGGCATTTCTTTGTTGTTTTCTGGCAGCTCTTGTTGTACAGTTGTGTTGAGTTATTGTTGTGAATGTTGGTACGTGTTCACATTTCATTTTTAGCGCGCCTTTCGAAGGAAGCCGTGCTTATGGCATACCATCGGCGTCGTAGGCGTCCGTCTGTCTGTCCGTCCGTCTATCCGTATGTACGTCCGTCTGTCCGTCCGTCTGTCCGTCTTCAAAAATTATAATGGCCTATATTTTCTGTTTCCTTGCTTGGATTTGCTTCATATTTCACACACGCATTGCTCCAAGGGTCCTCTACTGCGCTGTGGCAAATCCACATCCGTGCCACCCCTTTTAAGCCCAGGGTCAATGTCACATACTTTGTGCATCTCGAAACCTTAACGCTCAGTCGCTCGGGTAAATAATGGCCTATATTTTCTGTTTCCTTGCTTGAATTTGCTTCATATTTCACACACGCATTGCTCCAAGGGTCCTCTACTGCGCTGTGGCAAATCCATGTCCGTGCCGCCCCTTCTAAGCCCAGGGTCAAGGTCACATACTTTGTGCATCTCGAAACCTTAACGCTCGCACGCTCGGGTAAATAATGGCCTATATGTTCTGTTTCCTTGCTTGCATTTGCTTCATATTTCACACACACACATTGCTCCAAGGGTCCTCTACTGCGCTGTGGCAAATCCACATTCAAATGTGCCCTCGGTTCCACCGGGCGCGCTTCGTTTTCCTCTGACAACTCTTGTGTATTATACAGTTACCGATAATATTGGTTGAGTTGCCGATATGCAACTTGCTGTAAGAAAAAGGTGGCTGATCGAGTCTTTTTAGCTCACCTGACAAAACTTGGTAGGAATGATTGATGTACAGTGCTCTTTCAAAGTTGTTAAAATGGTGACCCCGGGGTCAAAAATGGGCGTTACCCGTGGTGTCAAATTGGGGTCAAATTTTATTTTTGACCGAATATGGTCATGTCATAATATCAAATCGAAGGTATCAACGAGCTGATCACTCTGGTTATGTCATCCAGGATGGCCGCCGAAAGGTCAAAACGTCGTTCTTTTATTAGAGATTTCAAAATTCTTCTTCACATGAACCGCTTGGCCCATGGTAGCCAAACTTAAAAGTTATGGTCCATGGGTAAAGCCTTTTCAGATTTGTTAAAATGGAGGTCATCGCTAATCCAAGATGGTCGCCGTCTAAAAATAGCATAAATTCTTAAAAAATCTTCTCATGAACCGCTAGCCGGATTTCGACGAAACTTGGTAGGAATGATCGATGTAGAATGCTCTTTCAAAGTTGTTAAAATGGTGACCCCGGGGTCAAATTGGGGTCAAATTTTATTTTTTACCAAATATGCTCATGTCATATATCAAATTGAAGGTATCGATGAGGAGATTGCACTGGTGCAATATTTGTCGGACTCGGATGATTATGTCATCCAAGATGGCCACCAAAAGGTCATCCTTTTATGAGAGATTTTAAACATCGTCGTTTCATGAACCGATTGGCCAATTGTCAGCAAACTCTACCTGTATGTTCCTTAGGTGAAGCCTTTCCAAGTTGTTGAAATTAAGTTGGCCTGAAATCCAACATGGCCGCCGTCTAAAAATAGCACAAATTCTTAAAAAATATTTTTCTCATGAACCGCCTGCAGGATTTCGACGAAACTTGGTAAGAATGATCGATGTACAATGCTCTTTCAAAGTTGTTAAAATGGTGACCCCGGGGTCAAAAATGGGCGTGGCCCGTAGGGTCAAATTGGGGTCAAATTTGTGTTCATGGAAGGTGAGCGAATTAGGGCCATCATGGCCCTCTTGTTTGATGTGCAATGAGAAAATATTATTTTTTCAGGTGACACATTTAATTAGTATAAATAATTAAAAAATATCATGCCTCATTTGCATATGAAAATAGCCTGATACCACCGCGCGTCACTATCAGTAAAATAAATATTACCAAATGATTATATTTGTATAGCGGGCACTGGTAATGAATAGAACTGGTGGAATAGTGACACAATTATACAGTTATTTAATTTTAATAAGAACATTTTGTGACTACTGAGTGGGCATGTACCTTTAAACTCCAAACTAAAAAAATACATTTGATGAACCTGACTAAACCCAGGGTTACTTAATCAATATATACCAGATCTTAACCTCCAGTTCTAAATAAAAGAATTTCATTTTGTTCTTCCTGTGCTTTCATGTACTAACTTCCTGTCAAATGGCCGATAAACCACACTTTCTTAACTTTCATTCATTCATTGTCAATTTGTGGGTGGTTGGTCGGGCGAACACGATGGTGTAAATTAACGGTATGGGTTCCTCCTAATAGGAACCACGATTTGCCTGGTTTGGCCCTCGGGTACATTTTTAGCTCGACTATTCGAAGAATAAGTAGAACTTATGTTGTCACCCCGGCGTCGGCGTCGCCGTCACGCCTTGGTTAAGGTTTTTAGTCAAGCTTGTATATGGAATACTACTGGCCCTACACCCACCATACTTGGACAACTTCATCTCCTAGTGATGTACATCAATAACCCCTGATCTATATTTCACCTTGACCTACATTTCCTCTTGAATTACTTGGTTAATTCCCCTTGGTTAAGGTTTTTAGTCAAACTTGGTTAAGGTTTTTAGTCAAGTTTGTATATGCAATACTACTGGCCCTACACCCACCATACTTGGACAACTTCATCTCCTAGTGATGCACATCAATAACCCCTGATCTATATTTGACCTTGACCTATATTTCCTCTTGAATTACTTACTTAATTCCCTTTGGTTAAGGTTTTTAGTCAACCTTGGTTAAGGTTTTTTTTCAAGCTTGTACATTGAATACTATTGTGCATCCAGACACCATACTTCGACAACCTTTTCTCATAGGTATGTACATCAATAACCCCTGATCTATATTTGACCTTCACCTTCATTTCCTCTTCAATTACTTACTTAATTTCTTTTGGTTAAGGTTTTTAGTCAACCTTCTATATGGAATACTACTGGCCCTACACCCACCATACTTGGACAACTTCATCTCCTAGTGATGTACATCAACAACCCCTGATCTATATTTGACCTTGACCTACATTTCCTCTTGAATTACTTACTTAATTCCCCTTGGTTAAGGTTTTTACTCAACCTTGGTTAAACATTTTACTCAAGCTTGTACATGGAATACTATTGTGCATACAGACACCATACTTGGACAACCTTTTCTCATAGTGATGTACATCAATAACCCCTGATCTATATTTGACCTTCACCTACATTTCCTCTTGAATTACTTACTTAATTCTCTTTGGTTAAGGTTTTTAGTAAAGCTTGTAGATGGAATACTCATGGCCCTACACCACCCATACTTGCACAATTTCATCTCCTAGTGATGTACATCAACAACCCCTGACCTATATTTGACCTTGACCTACATTTAACCTTAAATTACTTACTTAATTCCCCTTGCTTAAGGTTTTTACTCAACCTTGGTTAAGCTTTTTTAGTCAAGCTTGTTGATGGAATACTATTGTGCATACAGACACCATACTTGGATAACTTTTTCTCATAGGGATGTACATCAATAACCCCTGACCTTTATTTTACCTTCACCTACATTTAACCTTGAATTACTTGCTTAATGTTTATAGTCAAGCTTGTATATGGAATACTTCTGGGCCTACATCAACCATACTTGGACAACTTCATCTCCTAGTGATGTACATCAATAATCCCTGACCTATATTTGACCTTGACCTACTTTTATCCTTGGATTACTTAGTTATCTCCCCTTGGTTACGGTTTTTATTTTTACTCAAGCTTGTATATGGAATACTCCTGGGCCTACAGCAACCATACTTGGAAAACCACGCACCTACGTCCAAGGTCAAGGTCACTGTTGAAGGTCAAAGGTCAAACCTATTGAAATTCCCTTCCGCTCTATATCTTCTACACCAATGCATGGATTATCAAATGCCTTGGCACAAATGTTTCTCAGGATGAGAAGGTGTGTCTCGATCAATAACCACGCACCTACATCCAAGGTCAAGGTCATAGTTGAAGGTCAAAGGTCAAACCTATTGAAATTCCCTTCCGCTCTATATCTTCTACACCGATGCATGGATTATCACACTATGCCCAGGGTCAAGGTCACAGACTTGATGCATTTGAAACCTTAACGCTGGGCTAAATGGCTTATAATCAAAAATGCCTCGTTTTCTTTGGCTGCCAGTGGGGGTATTCGTGTGCCGATAGGCCACATTTCTAGTTTCCCTTGGTTAATGTTTTCAGTCAACCTTGGTTAAGATTTTTATGCAGGCCGCAGCCACCTTCTTTGTCAAGCTATGTGTACATCGACAACCATCGTAGTCGAGCTATGCTGTTCTCCTACAGCTCTTGTTTTCATTGCATTGTTACCTGGGAGTTCAATTAGGTTATTGCCCATTATAAAAGTAGCAAGATTATTACTGATCCTACTACTTTTGGGAGGGGGCCAAGTGATTCTTGTGTGGAGAGCACCTGGCATCAGATCAGGATTATTGTGATTTCAGGGTTGAATATATAGCTTTTTTTATTGTAAATATTTAGTTCTGATTTTGGAATTTTCCCCCCATTTGTACTTGTACATGTACTTGTACATGTAATATATGGGATTTAGTACTAAACCTATTGACCCAGCCTTAAATGACCTTAGCTGTTGATAGGCTGTTAAACCCCAACAAACAAACAAACAAACAATCATTAATTCATTCATTTAATCAACTAACAAACCAGTCAGTCAATCAATCAATCAATAATTGTAGGTGCTGTGCAGGTATAGTGATGGACAACACACAGACACGTCTCGATCAGATGGAGGAAAATGCAGACCACGAATTACGTGATTTACAGAAGCTAGGGGTAAGTTGAGGTGGGGGTGGGGACTAGCGGAGGTGGAGTGCCTCATTTATAATTTAAATTATTATTTGGTCAATTAGCCCTTTTCATAGACTTGAAGTAATTTGGGTTCTCACTAACATTATATTCTTACTTTTCTACAATGCAGTTTATGACCATATATGCTTACAATTTTTAGCCAGGTTTTTTTTTTAAAAAAAATCCAGGCTATTGGATTGGCGAAAGCCGGGCGGACGGGGGGCGGGCGGGCGGGCGGGCGGCCGGCGGGCGGCGTCCACAATCAATGTTAAGTTTTCGTGTTTGAGTCCATTTCTTTGTTACTGTACCACCTAGGACCACCAAACTTTCACAGCTTCATAATCAAGGGGTGCCCACCACATATCACTATCCAACATGTTACTTTTTTTTTAACTTGACCCATTTTTTCCGCGCAATCGACTTAGCCATTTTCAATGTTAAGTTTTCGCGTTTTCAATCTTAAGTTTTCGTGTTTAAGTCCATTTCTTTGGTACTGTACCACCTAGGACCACCAAACTTTCACAGCTTCATAATCAAGGGGTGCCCACCACATATCACTATCCAACATGTTACTTTTTCAGCCAGGTTTTTTGTAAAAAAAATCCAGGCTATTGGATTGGCGAAAGCCGGGCGGGCGGGCGGGCGGGCGGGCGGGGGCGGGCAGCGGGCGGGCGGGCGGGCGGCGTCCACAATCAATGTTAAGTTTTCGTGTTTGAGTCCATTTCTTTGTTAATGTACCACCTAGGAGCACCAAACTTTCACAGCTTCATAATCAAGGGGTGCCCACCACATATCACTATCCAACATGTTACTTATTTTTTAACTTGACCCATTTTTTCCGCGTAGTCGACTTAGCCATTTTCAATGTTAAGTTTTCGCGTTTACAATGTTAAGTTTTTGTGTTTAAGTCCATTTCTTTGGTCCTGTACCACCTAGGACCACCAAACTTTCACAGCTTCATAATCAAGGGGTACCCACCACATATCACTATCCAACATGTTACTTTTTTTTTTAACTTCACCCATTTTTTCCGCGCAGTCGACTTAGCCATTTTCAATGTTAAGTTTTCGCGTTTACAATGTTAAGTTTTCGTGTTTACGTCCATTTCTTTGGTACTGTACCACCTAGGACCACCAAACTTTCACAGCTTCATAACCAAGGGGTGCCTACCACATACAACTATCCAACATGTGACCATTTTTTTACCTTCACCTATTATTTCTACATAATTGACTTAGCCATTTTCAACGTTAACTTTTTAACGTACGTCTGGTTAAAGTTTTTTGGTTAAAAGTTTTTCGTTATACTATATCTCTGCAACTGCTTCGCCCATTACCTTCAAACTTCACATGGGTGTTTATCATCATCCATATTTTCATTCTAACCCCCAACCGTGCGGCCCCTGTGCCCAATGTCAAGGTCAAATTACTTTGAATTTTTTTGTTAAAGTTTTTTCGTGTACTATATCTCTGCAACTGCTTCACCCAATACCTTGATACTTCACATGGGTGTTTATCATCATTGTCGCACCTGCTTGCGGAAAGCGCGATCCTGTGCCCAATGTCAAGTTCAAATTACTTTGAATTAAAGTTAAAGTTTTTTCGTGTACTATATCTCTGCAACTGCTTCACCCAATACCTTGATACTTCACATGGGTGTTTATCATCATTGTCACACCTGCTTGCGGAAAGCGCGATATCGTCGGCATTTTGGCATACGTCCGTCCGTTCGTCCGTGTGTCCGGTTAAAGTTTTTTGGTTAAAGTTTTTCCATCTACTATATCTATTTTTTTAGTGTCCATGCCTCGCCCCAAGGCGCGACATGCAGGCCACGGCCATCTAGTCTACAAAAAGTGGGTATAATTATGTTATCCAAGTGTCTATGCTTGGAAAAAACCTGGCCTTCGTGGCTTTGCCTCGTTTCTTGTTTTTAACTTGACCCATTTTTTCTTAGCCATTTTCAATGTTAAGTTTTCGCGTTTACAATGTTAAGTTTTCGTGTTTAAGTCCATTTCTTTGGTACTGTACCACCTAGGACCACCAAACTTTCACAGCTTCATAATCAAGGGGTGCCCACCACATATCACTATCCAACATGTTACTTTTTTTTTAACTTGACCCATTTTTTCCGCGCAGTCGACTTAGCCATTTTCAATGTTAAGTTTTCGCGTTTTCAATGTTAAGTTTTGGTGTTTAAGTCCATTTCTTTGGTACTGTACCACCTAGGACCACCAACTTTCACAGCTCATACCAAGGGGTGCCTACCACATATCACTATCCAACATATTACTTTTTTTTTAACTTGACCCATTTTTTCCGCGCAGTCGACTTAGCCATTTTAAATGTTAAGTTTTCGCGTTTTCAATGTTAAGTTTTCGTGTTTAAGTCCATTTCTTTGGTACTGTACCACCTAGGACCACCAAACATTCACAGCTTCATAACCAAGGGGTGCCTACCACATACAACTATCCAACATGTGACCATTTTTTTTTACCTTCACTTATTATTTCTGCGTAATTGACTTAGCCATTTTCAACGTTAACTTTTTAACGTACGTCTGGTTAAAGTTTTTTGGTTAAAAGTTTTTCGTTATACTATAGCTCTGCAACTGCTTCGCCCATTACCTTCAAACTTCACATGGGTGTTTATCATCATCCATATTTTCATTCTAACCCCCAACCGTGCGGCCCCTGTGCCCAATGTCAAGGTCAAATTACTTTGAATTTTTTTGTTAAAGTTTTTTCGTGTACTATATCTCTGCAACTGCTTCATCCATTACCTTGATACTTCACATGGGTGTTTATCATCATTGTCGCACCCGCTTGCGGAAAGCGCGATATCGTCGGCATTTTGGCATATGTCCGTCCGTACGTCCGTGTGTCCGGTTAAAGTTTTTTTTTCGTTAAAGTTTTTCCATCTACTATATCTATTTTTTTAGTGTCCATGCCTCGCCCCAAGGCGCGACATGCAGGCCACGGCCATCTAGTCTACAAAAAGTGGGTATAATTATGTTATCCAAGTGTCTATGCTTGGAAAAAACCTGGCCTTCGTGGCTTTGCCTCGTTTCTTGTTATATTATAATACAGTGGAACCCCTCTAAACCTGACACAAAGAAAACACTTGCAGAAGTGGGTGGCAGGTGGGAGCATGCGATGGGTATTTCAACGATTGGGATTCATACTTACCGGAATCTCGACCAGAGACATGGTTTGGCCCTCATGTACATATTTGGCTTTCTTGTATATGAGACTTGAATCTGGTTATACCCCTTATATGAGTAGTATGATTATTCATAATCCTGTTACTTTTAAGGGAATGGGCCAAGTGGCTTTGGTGTGATATGGACCTGGCACCATGTCGGGTTATTCTAATTTCAGGGCTGAATATACATATTTCTTTCGATGTAAGTATTCCGTTCTGATTTTGGGATTTCCCCCCAATGCAGCAAGTTGAATATGGGGTCAAACCCATTGGCCCCGCCTTAATTGACCTTAGCTGTTGATAGGCTTTTTCTAATTCTATTTATAGCTCGAGTGTGAGGACTGGGTAAAAACTGCAAAGATTCTCACCAGCAAGCTCCTCGAGGAGCCAGTTGAGTCTCTGTTCCCGCAGAAGCCTGATGTGGACAGGAAGGACTCATTGCAGACTGCACTGACTGCCGAGGATCAGGAGTACGTCGACCAGGATAAACTGTCGTCTGCTGACACGGAACAAACCAACCAGGTATTAATACATGTATAGTAAAGCAGGGTTGCCACGTACTACGGTGGAAAATAGGGAACTTGTGTCATCTGTTGTCCTGCAAAATTACTTCAGAAGTTGACATAAATTTCAGAGTACATGCCGCATGTACTCTGAAATTTTTGTCAATTTTTTACTTTATTTATGAAAATTTTAACTTTTGTAAACGTATTTCATGATGTCCGAAGGGCGTGTCTCATTTGAGAGAGACACATTTATAAGTTGTTTTTAATGGTTGATTTTTTATTCCAGCCTGACAAGAAGCCTGAAGGAGAGAAAGCCCCAGAAGGAGATAAAGAGCAGAAAGGGGAGATAACTGAGGGGGAGGAACAACCAAAACCTCTGGCAGATAAGGTGAGGATTGCATTGGTTAATCTCGGCTATGTAATGAGTGTAATACCAATATTTACAAATTACTGCAGCTCCCGATAAGCCAGTTTGTATTTGGGCCTACTGCAACATGGCTCTGTATGCATAGCTTAACCCTCACTATGCTGGAGACAAAAATTCTCATCTGCTGTTTTTCATTTTTGTCTCAATTCTTAACAAAAAACCTGTTTTGACAGCACATGAGAAATATTGTTAATAAAACATTTCCAGCAGACGACAAAATTTAATTCAGCTTGTAAGGGTAAGGAATCGATTATTAGGGATTCGTATCTTACCGGTTTATGTTACTGGTATTCACGCTTGGGACTAAGTGGCCTGGGGGCCGTTTCATTAAACTTTGTTTGACTAAAATCATTAAATGTTTGTAAGTGCAAATTTAGGATCGTCTGGAAATTTCAATTGATGCATATGCAGCCTATGCTCAATAAATGTAAATCCAATAATTGTTGGAAAATATTGTTAATGTGAAATATTTTTATGCCACCGGGTTTCGAAGAAACAGGTGGCATATAGTGTTTGGACCGTCCGTCTGTCCATCCGTCCATCTGTCCGTCCGTCACACTTTTCGGTTAACCAATTTGTAACAGTTTCTCAAATATGCTGCAGGTGGCATCCGCGTTCGACAGACGCATTTCTTGTTCCACTTACGAACATTTTAGTCTTACGAAGTTTAGTGTAGTAAGGGTGCCTGACACTGGATGAGGACACTGGTGTTCAGTTCTGAACTTTGGTATTGGACTTTCAGTATCTTAACTCTTTGTATGCTGGGAAATTTGTGGGCTATAAATAGTTCAAAAATTGCAGATGACAATTCATTATATTTTCTTTTATTTCTCCTTATAAATGTCATGAATATGTCTTGGAATTTCATTAGAAATATCATTGGCGGATATTTTTGCCACTAGCATGCAAAGAGTTATGGGTGCATCTTAACGGTGAATGTTACTGGCATGTTACTTGAGGCCGTTTCACTGAACTTTGTACGACTAAAATGTTTGTAAGTGCAAACTTCTGGTAGTCTGTAAATTTCACATTAACCCTTACATCGCTATCTTAATTTTTTGTCGTCTGCTGTTTATTTTTTATTTTCCAGTTTTATCATCAAAAACATGCTTTGACAGCACTTTAGAATAATTTACAACATGCTTTGACAGCATTTTAGAATCATTTCCATAGGAAATGATTCTGAAGTGCTGTCAAACCATGTTTTTATTGAGAAATAAGTCCAGATATAAAAGCAACAGCAGACGACAATTGTTGTTAGTAGCGGTCTAAGGGTTAACAACGCTTCCTTGTGTTGACAATTATTGGATTTACATTTATTGAGCATAGGCAGTTCAATAATTTAAATCCATCAATTGAAATTTTCAGACGATTCTAAATTTTCACCTACCGGTACTAACATTTTAGTTAAGTGAAACGAGTCCCTGATGTAGTAAGTGTGCCTGGCACTGGATGAGGACACTGTTTTTCAGTTCTGAACGTATAGAGTTTATTCAACTACCATTTCAAAATACCGGATTTATTGCCTGAGACATCCGGAAATCCGATAAAGAAACGAGTGCAGAGCACGATTTTCTTTGTCGGATTTACAGATGTCAAGGACATTATTTTGGAGTGTTTGCTGACATTTCCTAGATGACCAAAAATAAATATGGCTTGTTCTGGACGTGGTTTTGGGCTGAAAATAATCGCGCTTATATGGGCCATTTTGAAACGTCCTACACGTCCGTATACGTAAATCTGATCACCATTAAAGATTGACGCTGGTTTGATATTACAATGTTTAAATATTACCAGTATTTTAACGGTTACCAAAAGTGTGCCGAAACATTTTGGTCCAAAATATCCATAAACTGACATCAAGTCTGGTAGACGTTCAGAGGGCGAGAGTAACGTTCCTTCATTATGGTGTTATGTTTACAGTTGTAAATTGTATATTTTATCATTTTTAACACTGGCCTCTATTAAACGCCCACCCAGGACTTCGGAGCCGGTTGTGATTCTATTGATGCCTCACTTGTAATTGTGATAAAAATCAAATATTGTTCAACCGAACGTGTTATGTCATTTCAGGAGCCATCCATTGAGAAGCTAGAGATGATAGGGGGTGATGACAACACACACGTGCATAATCTCGAACAGAGGCCCAGTCAGGTAAACTTCTCACTCGCTGCAAATTACTTTATTAACCCTTTTAACCTTAAGTAACTGGAATGGACTGTGTTATGTTAATTTCCGACCAATCTAGTCGTCACTAACTGATTTTCCGACTAGTCCGTTTATGAAAAGGGGGTGTTTTTGTTCTATGAAAATTACTTGCAAACAGTCCACATCCTGATGAGACGGCTCGTCACGAGCCGGCTCATCTGGATCTGCACTGTTTGTAAATACCACTATACAGGCCTGTGGTGTTGGAAGGGTTAATAATTCAATATATGAACTGTGTTATAATTATTACATAATTGTCAGGAAACAGGTAATCTCCACAATAGAGCACAGTATACTTCCACCATTTCACAACTTAATTTGACCACGTGCAAATGATCAACACTGGTGCTTTCTGAGTGTCCAGCTTGGAGAGGTTCCTCTGTAGATACAGGTTGCACGGACTGACTGGCAATCGGTCGTATATCTGGGTCTACACTGAACACAAAGGTAATAAGGCCCCTTTTCTCCAGTGTAGTTTGGGTGAATTGTATTACAGTGAAACCTCTCTAAACCGGAAACCTCCCCGGGTGTCCAGTTCAGAGAGGTTTCATCGTAATTAACCACTCAATGATCTTTTTTTTGTCATTTTCAGTCGTAAACAGACAGGACAATGAAATAAATTACATCGGAATTAAGCACCATGGGGTTATTCTGATTTCAGGGTTGAATATATAGTTTTGTTATTGTAAATATTCAGTTCTGATTTTGGGATTTTCCCCCCATTTGTACATGTACTTGAACATGTACATGTACTTGTACAGGTAATATATGGGATTTAGTACTAAACCCATTGACCCGGCCTTAAATGACCTTAGCTGTTGATAGGCCGTTAAACCCCAACAAACAAACAAAAGCACAATGTGGTCCCCAGGGTGTCTGGTTTAGAGGGGTTCAACTGTATTTCTATACTAAAATGTATTTTATCTCGAGCAGTACAACTGACCAGTTTGGAGCAATGATTTGATTGGTTTATACCAAGATTTGTGTTGTACTGTATATGTAGCTGTTACTTGAGAAATTAGGCTTATGGCATTTGTGACCAGTGTAGCTCTTGATCAAATAACACACTCCTATAGCCTGATGATAATAATGTGTATTGCTTGTTAGAAGCATGGCAGGTGTGTCATTGATGGAATGGTGAACAGTGTAGATCCTGATCTGACTGTGCGGATGCAGTCTGATCTGGATCTACACTGGTCGCAAGACCGATAAGCCCTGTTAAGTTTTCTCCAGTCACAGACAGATTTAGTGTTTATCCATAGTAAAATGTAGAGAACCTTTATAACGAGTATGTCATATCGTGTTATAGTGAGGTTGAATTTACATAACTTACGATAATTCTTCAGTCATTGCCGCGGGAGAAAATAACGAGACAGGTAAATTGGATGTTGCCACCCCTTCCCACCCCTCCCAACTCCGCTAACTGTCATGTATTATTTTATGTCGCACCATTATGTTTCATGTCTCACAGTTTAATTTTTATTTGCACAAATAGAAGCGTAAATTTGACGTCACTTCCCGGACAATCCTGTGATTGTGTGCGTCTTGTTTTAAAGGGTACATGCCTACTCAGTAGGCACAAACTGTTCTTTATGGGAATTAAATAAGTGTATAATTGTGTCACTATTCCACCAGTTCTAAAAATTATGAGTGCCCGTTATACAGATATATTCATTAAGTAATGTTTATTTTACTGATAGTGACGTGCAGTGGTATCAGGCAATTTTCATATGCAAATGAGGCATGATATTTTTTTATTATTTATACTAATTAAATGAGTCACCTGAAAAAATAATATTTTAAGAACACACGGTTATCGCCCCTGATATCAGTGTGGAAATTGACGTCTGATATAAAATGTAGAATAATGCCAATCAATACGCGGGGTAATTTTGAATGAATGTTTATTTTGCCAGAGAATGTCTCAGATGATGTCTCTGATATAAAGAACATGTTGTATCTATGAGTGTTCTGACATCGACAGAACATGTTGTATTACTGTGTGTCTGTTCTGATATAAAGAACATGTGTCTCTACTGGAGTCTGACATACAACTGTTGTCTACTGAGTGTTCTGATATAAAGAACATGTTGATCTACTGAGTGTGATTTAGAAACATGTTGTATCTATGAGTGTTCTGATATACAGAATGTTGTATCTACTGAGTGTCTGATATACGAACATGTTGTACGAGTGTCTGATATAGAACATGTTGTATACTGAGTGTCTAGAGTGTTTCTGATACAGACATGTTGTATCTACTGATGTGTCTGACATACAGGAAACATGTTGTATCTACTGTGTGTTGATATACAGAACATGTTGTATCTACTGTGTTTGTCTGATATAGAACATGTTGTATCTACTAGTGTCTGATATACAGAACATGTTGTATCTATGAGTGTTTCTGATATACAGAATGTTGTATACTACTGAGTGTCTGATATAGATTACATGTTGTATACTGAGTGTCTGATATACAGAAATGTGTATCTGTTGTGTCTGATATACATGTGTATCTGAGTGTCTGATATTACAGACATGTGTTATCTGAGTGTCTGATATACAGATCATGTTGTATCTACTGTGTGTTGAATATAAAGAACATGTTGTATCTACTAATAAGTGTTCTGATAGAACAGGAACATGGTTGTTATCTTTTTACTGAGTGTCTGATATACAGAAACAGTTGTTATTCTACTGAGTGTCTGATATAAAGAACATGTTGTATCTACTGAGTGTCTGATATACAGAACATGTTGTATCTTAATTGAGTGTTCATTGATAATTCATGTGATCTACTGAAGTGTCTGATATACAGAACATGTTGTTTCTTACTGAGTGTCTGATATACAGAACATGTTGTTTCTACTGAGTGTTCTGATATACATGTTGTATCTAACTGAGTGTTCTGTATTAAACCCCCCAGAAACATGTTGTATCTACTGAGTTGTCTGACATACAGAACAATGTTGTATCTATGAGTGTTCTGAATATAAAGAACATGTTGTTGTATTATGAGTGTCTGATATACAGAAAACATGTTGTATCTACTGAGTGTCTGATATACAGAACATGTTGTATCTACTGAGTGTCTGATGATTACAAGAAACATGTTGTATCTCTGAGTGTCTGATATAAAGAACATGTTGTATCTATCTGAGAGTCTGATATACAGAAAATGTTGTATCTACTGAGTGTCTGGATATAAAAGAACATGTTGTATCTATGAGTGTCTGATATACAGAACATGTTGTATCTACTAAGTGTCTGATATACAGAACTGTGTATCTATGAGTGTTTATATACAGAAATGTTGTATCTACTGAGTGTATGATAGAACATGTTGGTATCTGGAGTGTCTGAAATATACAGAAACATGTTGTATCTATGAGTGTCTGATATAACTGAAACTGTTGTATCTATGAGTGTCTGACATACAGAACATGTTGTATCTATGAGGTGTCTGTTATATTGAACATTTGGTATCTACTGGTGTCTGACATTCTGAACATGTTGTATCTACTGCTGAGTGTCTGATATACAGAACATGTTGTATCTACTGAGTGTCTGACATACAGAACATGTTGTATCTACTGAGTGTCTGATATACATGTTGTATCTACTGAGTGTCTGATATACATGTTGTATCTACTGAGTGTCTGATATACAGAACATGTTGTATCTACTGAGTGTCTGATATACAGAACATGTTGTATCTACTGAGTGTCTGATATACAGAACATGTTGTATCTACTGAGTGTCTGATTTACATGTTGTATCTACTGAGTGTCTGACATACAGAACATGTTGTATCTACTGAGTGTCTGACATACAGAACATGTTGTATCTACTGAGTGTCTGATATACAGAACATGTTGTATCTACTGAGTGTCTGACATACATAACATGTTGTATCTACTGAGTGTCTGATATACAGAACATGTTGTATCTACTGAGTGTCTGATATACATGTTGTATCTACTGAGTGTCTGATATACAGAACATGTTGTATCTACTGAGTGTCTGACATACAGAACATGTTGTATCTACTGAGTGTCTGACATACAGAACATGTTGTATCTACTGAGTGTCTGACATACAGAACATGTTGTATCTACTGAGTGTCTGACATACAGAACATGTTGTATCTACTGAGTGTCTGATATACAGAACATGTTGTATCTACTGAGTGTCTGACATACAGAACATGTTGTATCTACTGAGTGGGCATGCATGCACCTTTAAGTGAGTATCAAGTTTCATGTCACATTGGTACGGTGTATTTTTCTGCACAAAACAAAGTAATTTTGTCACACCCCTCACTATCCTTTAACTGCATGTGGTATTTTCTCCTAATTATTTGCACATTGCACAATTAACCCTTACAATGCTGAATTTAATGTTGTCGTCTGCTGTCAATTTTATATTTTCCATTTTCCTCTGACAGCAAAAAAGTACGTGCTTTTGACAGCACTTTAGAATAATTTCCAATGGAAATGATTCTGAAGTGCTGTCAAAACATGTTTTATTAAGAGAAAATATCAAATATCAGAGCTCCAGATAAGCTTTGTGTCTAAAGAGTATTGTACCCCCTGATTTCAAATTAAATGCGTATTTTATTTTTACAAATGGATTATTGATTGTCTTCATTATTAACAGGGAACAAATGATTAAAACATAAAACAAATTTATTCATTCACTTATTTGAGTGTATTATTACTTATTCACTTATTTACACTGTAAACAGTTGAAAAGATACCTAGTTGAGCTGCAAACAGCAAACAGTGTTTGGGTTTTGCAGCTCAACTAAGTAAATGTTCAACTTTATTACAGTAGTTCCACTACTTAATTTGAAAATCAATGCGTATTGTCACATTGCTGTGAATATTTTGTACTTCCACTGTTGATAATCAATGCGTAATCAGCTTAAATTTAAATGAGTGTGTTAAATACGCCAATACGCACCTTATCTGGAGCACTGAAATATGAAACAAGGGAAGAATTCACAAAATGTAAAATCGTGTTTTCTTTTATGTATATAACTTATGTCTCTAGAATAGCTATTGTTTAAACCAAATATGAAACAACAGCAGACAACAATTATCGTTTCCTGCATTCTAAGGATTTCATGTGACGTCATTTACTTCATACTTTTGACCTCATTTCCGACAAATGCAATTTTCATATGCTCGCTTCCAATGTTTTTATTACTAGACATTCTCGTTCTCCTAAGTCACAATTTCACTTGTATTTTAACAAGGTGTATCATCACGTGGTTTCCGAACCCGATTTTTTGACGTGACGTAATCTGTGACGTCATTTTTACAGTAGATTTTCTTTAAAATCTTTCTAATAAATTGACGGATTTTGATATGTAGCGCACCAAATACAATGGCATATGTGTTTTATGGGTGCTCTGAAAGTTATTTACAATAACTTATAACTTTCACAAAGAATCGAGTACTGTTTATTTCTTACATTCACATGCTCTAGTTTTCATTTACATTTACAGCAACCGATTCTTCGTCAAAATGACATAATTATGAGATAAAGCCGGCTATACAATAAAGGGCAACGTATGGAACATTTGCTGCGGTATATTTCATATAAATATGTCATTCCATTAGAAAGATATTAAAGGAAATCTACTGTAAACACATCTAAAAAAAAACATGACGTGACGCCGTTCGGAAAGCACGTGATCCCACACCTTATTTACTGTTGTGTGTGATTTTCATTTCATCAGCTATCATTTGGAAATACAATATTTATTTCTCTCAATGTTTATAAATCCTGTACTTTCTACTACTCGGCTCGAGATCTGTATGATCGTTTCCTTCACTGGAAATGACATCAAAAGTATTTAGACATGATGTTAATTCACATAGAAGCGTATACTATTGTTTCTTTTATACATACTTTCGTTTCCCATTGAAACACAATGCAAAGCAAGACGTCAATATTTGCCCATATTGATGTCGTGCGAGTTCATATTGGTCAGTGCCAGAACTACGCAAAATAGTTCCTTCTATATTACCAACGATATTGCACACTCGTGCATACATTTGTATATCCACATACAAATCAAATACATGTAGTAACTCTAGTAATCTACTTCCGTACCGTCCGTAGCTAGCTACGGACGGTACGGGAGTAATTGCAAGAGTTACCATTCGCAACTAGGGGGTTGTCCTATTTTTCAGCTCTTCGAAATGCACCTTCCTGTGTTTTACGGCATTTAAATTCAGTCTCCCAACTGGTGGTAAACTGTGATCTATGTAAACTCCGTGGCTTAACTGTTGCAACCCCAGAACCCCCCTCCAGATCTGCCCCTGCCTATGACTATTTGGTGGAGCATTTGAAGGCTAATTTAATGATGGGGTTCATCCTTACCGAATCCCGATATCTCTGGTTTGGCCCTCAGGTACATTTTTGACTTTTTGGTATGCGAGTGGGCTTTACCCATTATAAGAGCAGTAAGATTGGTACTAATCATATTGCTTTAAGGAGTGGGGCTAAGCGACTCTGGTGTGGTGAGAACCTGGCACCAGATTAAGATTGTCTAATTGCAGGCGCAAATACCGTATATATCTTTATGCCCCACCACAGGCATTTACCCTTGTCCGTCCGTTCATCTGTCTCCCGTCCCATCCGTCCGTCACCAACCTTGTAACTAGTAAAACTTTTAAACCATACTAGCTACATACCTGAAACTTGGTGTGTAGCTTTTTTATGACGAGTAGATGCGCAAAGTTTATTTAAAATTTTTATTCGAAACCCGGGTCATAGATTATCTCCCCCTTTTCGACTTAGAATTCTCCAATTTTGGCTTGTGACTTGTAAAACTTTTAAACCGTACTAGCTACAGACTTGAAACTTGGTATGTAGCTTCTTTATGATGAGTAGATGCACAAAGTTTATTTCAATTTTTTATTTGAATTCTCCAATTTTTGGTAACTTGTAAAACTTTTAAACCGTACAAGCTACAGACCTGAAACTTGGTATGTAGCTTCCTTATGATGTCAGAGTAGATGTTGCAAAGTTATTTTGATTTTTTATTTGACCCCCGGGTCATGCATTATCTCCTCTGTTGGACTTTTGGAATTTTGCCTCGTTTACTGTCAAAGCGATATGTTGGGCACCCATGTTCTATGAACACATTTTCTAGTTTATGAAATCCATCTGTACGAATGATATACGAGATTCAAACTGGGCTCAAGGTTTGTATATGAACGTTTCCTTCACTGGAAATTACATCAAAAGTATTCATATACAAGATTAATTCAACAAGAAGCGTGTACAGTGGAACCCCTCTAAACCGGACACGTAGGAGGTCCCCAGGGTGTCCGGTTTAGAGGCTCCACTGTAGTTCCGGTATATGGGCGTGACGAGACATGTTTATGTTATTTGCTAACATGACGAGTCAATAGCAGTATGTATACATTACAGTGAAACCCATCAAAAGTTTCAAATTTATTTTCTATGTCTCGTATCCATTGCAGCCATACCTGGGTGGAGAGAGCATGGGTCAGGTTCTAGCTTCAACTCAGGGTCAGCCCGACACGGGGAAGGCGTTTGAAGCCCTGGCAGCAGTCAACTCTCTACAACAACAACTCCTGTAAGGCGGGAAACATAAATTGCCGTCTGCCGTTTTTCGTTTTTAGCTCATTTCAATAGTTTTCTATGACTGCAATTAAAATTGGTATGACAGGGAACGAATATTTGGCAGCATGAAAAAAACGAAAAGTAAAAAACAGCAGACATCACGACAAATTGTATTAAAAACATTTTAACATTAACTGTTAATGCACTCTTTTCTGTAAAACGGAAAACAAAATTGTCGAATGATTTTTTTTGATTTTTAGCTCATTTCAGAACCAAAAAAAAAAAAGGTTTCGACAGCACTGTTTGCCATTCCATCAATGAAACGCCCGTCATACTTCTAACAAGCAATACAGATCATTATCAGACTACATGAGTGTGCTATTTGATCAGGGTCTATGCTTGTCACACATCCCATAAGCCCTATTTCTCCAGTCACAGTCACATTTCATCGCCATATCCCGTGTTGTTCTAGCGCCACCAAGGGATGGGTTGTGGCCTAGGGAAAAGTCGCGGGAATTTGGACGAAGGCCGGAAGGCCTCGTCCAGTATTCCCGCGACTTTTCCAAGTTTATATCCCCAATAAATTCCACAAAAAGGCCATTCATTCCTTATAATTCCAGCATTTGAAATAAATTCATCAAGAAAATGTGTTTATTTTCCGTTTTCTTAAGAATTATTTTAACTGCGCCTCACGGTTACGGAAAGTAGTTCGGCATGGGAGTTTACTGGGATATAAATTTTGGACAGAGACTTGCTACGGGCCAATCAAATGTTAGGGAATTGTGTAAATATTTTTGTGCTGGAATTATTTCACAATATTTCCATCCCACTGGTCTGTTGGACGAGACTTTAAACTGTCGTCCCGTCCCTATATGACCTTAGCTGTTGCTGGGACGTTACACACATTCACTTTCACTTTCTAGCGCCACCGAAGAACGAGCTCAGTCGGCCGAAGAACGTGCTTCACTCGCGGAGTCCGAGTTAAACATCTGTCTGGAGAAGATCCGCGAATTCCAGAAGAATATCTCCGATATGGAGAACACTGCAGATAACAGTGGCACCCAGAAGGACGATTCTAGAGAAACGGCCAAACCAACGACGCCAAAAACGCCCAAAACTCCAACGACACCAAGGTCAGAAGAAAAGAAGACATCCAAGTCAAGTTCGAAAGGACCAAGAAAGAAGAAACAATAGTAACATGGATATAAAATTTGTGTGTATAAAATTTGACGAGCCATGTTATTCGGTAGCGAAGAAGACTTGTGATTTTTCATGAAAAATATTTACAGAAGCTGTGATATTTTCCGTAAATTTGTCTATTCCGCATTTGCTCTGAACATTTTGTCAACTTTGGACATCATTTATGGAAAATATCATGAATTTTGTAAATATTTTTCATGAGATATCGCACATCTTCTTGATGAGCATCACACAGATATGGAAATAGCAGCGAGTAGCTTACATGGTACCATGGAAAATTCCTTGGTCTTGTCGCCATTACAAAATCACAAGGCTGGTCTCAAATATCTATAAAATCTACACTGTTGGTTAGAAGGACGTGTTACACTTTCACTGGCCGAGATATCATCGCACATCTTTCGTCACTATAAAATATAATTTACTGCCCATGGTTACGAGGACGGACGTTTCACTGGCCGAATGGTGTGCAGTCTGGTCACATATCGGTAATGTAATTCTTGCATGTATACTATTTGTATGTAACCATGTGTTCTGTGATAATAATAGTATTCGTCTTATTCCATTTGTTATGCCCCCGCCACCGAATGGTGAGGGGGGGCATATAGTGTTACCGGCGTCCGTACGTACATCCGTCCCGAAACCTTAACGCTTGGGTAAATGGCTTATAATTTCTGTTTCCTTGCTCAGATCTGCTTCACATTTCACACACGCATTGCTCCAATGGTCCTCTACTGCCCTGTGACAAATCCACATTTGTCCCGCCCCCGCTAAGCCCAGGGTCAAGGTAATAACTTGGTGCGTTCAAAACCTTAACACTCGAGTAAATGGCTTTTAATTTCTGTTTCCTTGTTTGCAAATGTGTCTTGTTTTCTTTGGCTGCCAGTGGGGGCATTCGTGTGCCGACGGGCCACATTTTTAGTTACCTCTGTTTTAGATTTTGGAAAATATATGATATGATTTAAGTTTAATTGTTAATTATATGCCGTTGTTTGAAATCTCTCACAGCCGTGTTCAAACGTACAGCATGTGCTGTTTGACCATGGCTGTAGACAATCCTCATTTCGGGGCCAAGCCAACATGTACGTAATACATGACGTTACTAGAACGCCCCATTACGTCACCAGACCAATTCAAACAGTTCCCTCGTACCACGGCAAACGTTTACCCACTGATGGTGTGTTTGTTTAACGGCCTATCAACAGCTAAGGTCATGTAAGGCCGGGCAAACGGGTTCGATCCCGTTTGAACCTGCTGCATTGGGGGGGAAATCCCAAAATCAGAACGGAATATTTACATCGAGAAAAAATATATTCAGCCCTGAAATTAGAATAACCTGACCTGGTGCCAGGTTCATTACCCACGGATGGACATTGTCGAACCATATATTTGATAATTTGTCTCGCCCACCCATTTTAGTGGAAAGTTAGTGGTGCCGGTTCCATCGATGTTATTATAGGCGTCTACCAATATCTTCCTCAGTGATGGCTATCCACCCACCCTGTAGCCTATTTTATCAACATTGCAAAGTATACTTTCAATTTTATGATAAATTTATTAATTTTTATTATACTGAATTTATTACATTATCACAGCCAAATTTGGCTGTGATAATGTAATAAATTCAGTATAATAATTCTGCATACTTTGCATACTGAAATTTGGTCAAATATTGGTTTTATTGCTAAAAAACAATTTCCCCATAGACACAGAGTGAAGATGTCTATGGGGATTTAACATGGGGAAATTTTTAGAATTTCAGTAATCCTGGACCGATTTTCAAAATTTAACTTTTGTTTTCTTAGTTAGATCATTTCCAAGCTATCTAGCTATGTTTCGGAGTCAATTTCCAAATATTTTCGTTTTTTGACTCCTCCCACACTCCTCTACCTCTTTTTCCCCCATCATGCCCATGTTAAATTCCCATAGAGAAATCAAGTTTTTGTAATAAAATCAATATTTGACCAAATTTCATGAAATAAAAAGGCTCATTCTTAAATTTTCCTTTAATTTAATATTATCCAAAAAAATATTGTTTTTGAATTGTTTATATGGCCGCAAAATTTGGGCAGCTTTCGCGAAACAGACAATAAAAGCATCAACAAGTGAGAGAACAAAATAAGCTAAAAAAATTCTTTACTCCGTCCCATCACACATACCATGTCTCAGTTGCATAGTTGTGGCTGTGACTGGAGAAATGGGGCTTTTGGCTATTGCAAGCAGTGTAGATCCAGATCAGCCTGTGCATCTGCTGTCTACATCTGCACTGTTTGCCATTCAGTCAGTGAAAACCAGCCATGCTTCCAACACGTGATCTTGAATCGCTATCATGTCAGTAGCCTATTTCACCAACATTGCAAAGTATACTTATCTAGCAAAGTATACTTTGAGGGAGAAATTTTCAATTTAAGGATCAATTTATTAATTTTTATTACACTGAATTTATGACATTATCACAGCCAGTTGGCTGTGATAATGTAATAAATTCAGTATAATAATTCTGCATACTGTTAATCATCAAATATATGCAGTCGTTAGTTCTATACGAAATAATGCATTTCGGGGGGAAAAAATGATTACTCCCTCAAAATATACTTTCATAGATAAGTATACTTTGCAATTTTGATGAAATCGGCTACAGGAGCTAGACTGGTCACAAATCCAATAAGCCCAATTTCTCCAGTCACAGCCACATTTATTACATTAGTGTAGTATGGAGTCGCACATTGAACAGTTTCACTGATTGCTGTCATGTTGTTGTCCATAAATAAATTATATACATTTTGTTAGTTGTAATTTTCTATCATATGCAGCCTGAACAAAAAAGAAGCCAGCATTCCGTACAATTTAACCCGAAAAATATTTTGGGTAGATATAGTCGCCACCCTGTTATTAATCCGTTTGTCCTGAGATTTGCGTAAAGTTTTTGCCTACCTAGCTACTATTTCCGTTCCGATTTGTCAGATTTGCTTGAAACTTCATACACTTGTCGTTATCCATATTTTCATTTTCACTCACCCATGAGGTAAGTTTTTGAGGTGTACGTCCTCCATCAGTGCCGTTAAGCACCAATCCAATCAGTGTTACGGGAAAATACCAAAATCAGAACAGAATATTTACATCAAAATAAATATATATTCAGACCCGGTGCCATGTCCATGTCACACCAAAGCCCCTTCCCTAAAAGTACTACCGGTAAGATCACTTTTAAAAGGGGTCTAACCAGATTCAACTCTCAGATACAAGAAAATCAAAGACGCACCTTAGGGTCAAACCAGGTCTCTGGTCGGGATTCCGGTAAGGATGAATCCCAATCGTTAAATTACCCATCGCATGCTCCCAACCAACCACCACGGCCTTCTGAAAAAATATCAAAACCAGCATAGCTCGATTTGCCAATTAGCAGGCTCGTCTGTATGGTATGTTGAACAAGCAAATCAACACAAGAATTCCGCCATGGAAGCGGTGTCGCGTGCCGAGGCATTTCACCGTAACATGATCATGAGCATGTAATAATAAAGCATCACAAAAACCATCGGAGAAGTGCACGCTTAAAACACGAAACGGGTCAAGGTTGAAGAAACTTTTTGACATAAAAAAGAAAATGTTCACAACCATGTGCCATAGGTGTGTTCCCAATGCTTACATGTATCAAGTGTCCAAATATTGAAGCAATCCATCAAGTAGTATTAATGATATACGATGATGAAACAATCCATCAAGTAATATTAATGATATACGATGATGAAAAAATGTGTACAAACATTTTGACTCCAAACTCACATGTATCAAGTGTCCAAATATTGAAGCAATCCGTCGAGTAATATTAAAAGTATACCATGATGACGAAGCTTGTACAAACTTTTTGACGCAAAAAAATGGCTATTAAAGTCTTTACCCAAAAATGTGAAGTAAATTGAAGCAATCCGTCAAGTAATGTTAAAGTTATACCATGATGACTTGTACAAATTTTGGAACATTTCGGACGACGACGTGCACGACGTGCACGACGTG
Organism: Conchocele bisecta; assembly: GCA_029237695.1. Taxonomy (NCBI): domain Eukaryota; kingdom Metazoa; phylum Mollusca; class Bivalvia; order Lucinida; family Thyasiridae; genus Conchocele; species Conchocele bisecta. The sequence continues at coordinate 18,466,984 of CM055271.1, forward strand.
GACGACGACGGAAAAAGTAGGCGCGACAAAAACCAAGTACAGGTGGCAATAATTTGCCCAAATTGTGGATAAGAGATGCAAGCAAATCAATATTTCAATTTATATGACTACAGAGAATCTTTAATAGATAATTAATATACAAACATAGCACTTGATGCAGACCCCAAACAAGACAATTTGGCATGATCCACAAGACGAATAAGGAAACACATACAGAGTGTACCAGAAATTTGATTTGATTTATTGGTGTTTAACGGCCTATCAACAGCTAAGGTCATTTAAAGTTGGGCCAACGGGTTCGATCCGGCATGTAACCTGCTGCAGTAGGGAGAAAATGCCAAAATCAGAACGGACTATTTACAGGTCTATACCACACCAAAGTCACTTGGCCCCTTCCCCTAAAAGTAATAGGATTACGAACAATCGTATTACTCATATACAAGATTAAACCCTCTCATACAAGAATGCCAAATACCTACAAACCAGGTCTCCGTTCAGGATGATTTGATTTATTGGTGTTTAACGGCCTATCAACAGCTAAGGTCATGTAAGGCCGGGTCAACAGGTTCGATCCCGTATATAACCTGCTGCATTGGGGGGAAAATCCCAAAATCAGAACGGAATACAGTCAAACCTGTCTTAAGCAAGCGTCGAAGGGACATGTCAAAAGTGGCCTCTTAAGGAAGGTGGTTGCTTAATAGAGGTCATTTATATAGTAAATGTGCTTCTGGGGTCACAGAAACGGTGGTTGCTTTAGACAGTTTATTGCTTAATAGAGGTGGCCTTTAGCACAGGTTCGACTGTATTTACATAAAAAAAAATTATAATCAGCCCTGACATTATAACAACCTGACCTGGTGCCAGGTCCATACCACCCCAAAGTTACTTGGCCCCTTCCCATAAAATAGGATTACGAATAATCGTAATACTCACAAGATGAATCCCGATCATTAAATTACCTATCGCATGCTCATACCTGCCACCCGCAGGTTTGTTTGTTTGTTGGGGTTTAACGGCCTATCAACAGCTAAGGTCATTTAAGGCCGGGTCAATGGGTTTAGTACTAAATCCCATATATTACCTGTACAAGTACATGTACATGTTCAAGTACATGTACAAATGGAGGGGGGGGGGGGGGAATCCCAAAATCAGAACTGAATATTTACAATAACAAAACTATATATTCAGCCCTGAAATCAGAATAATCCTGATCTGATGCCAGGTCCTCGCCACACCAGAATCACTTGGCAGTAGGATCAGTAATAATCTTACTACTTTTATAATGGGCAATAACCCAATTCAACTCCCAGGTAACTAAAGAGCCAAAGATAAAAACGTACCTGAGGGCCAAACCAGGCAAATCAAATCGTGATTCCTATAAGGAGGAACCCATACCATTAATTTACGCCGTCTCATTCGCCCGACCACCACCCACCCCACCTGCAGGTAAGGATGATTTTCTAACATTAAATTACCCATCAAATGCCATGAATTTTCTAGAAAACATGATAACATGAATTGCATTATTAGTACTATGACAGAAATCCAAAGGTAGCTATTGATATTGAAACATATTTTTTGCAAAGGACACAAAATGACATATAACAAATTATGCAATAACATCACACAAAATCAGTCGTAATATTTAACATTAATTTTTGGTCTAAATAACCAGTACTAAACAATTCGCATTATGTATTTTGTAAATTATTTATATTGTTTAATTGTGTTTAACAGTCGGTCCACAGTGAAGGCCAATTTAGGCCAGGTTAAAAGGGATGAGTCTCGCATTTCCCAAAATCAGAACTGAATATTTATAGAAATCTTTTTATATTCAGTCCTGAAATTAGAATAAATTGACCTGGTGCTCACCACAATTGAGACACGCCATGGGATTTTATACCTTCGAACATCTGCGTAATTTCATTAAATACGGTTACAAAATTTACAATATTTCATAAATAAAGTCAAAAGTTGACATGCGGTTGCTTTTATATCTTTCCTTATTTCTCAATAAAAACATGGTTTGACAGCACTTCTCAGCACTTGACCTTCAAAAACGACATAAGTATGTGCCGAACTCCCGGGACCGCCGAATGCAGCTCATGAAGACGCGTTTGCTGCGCCATATTTCATCAAAATTTGTTGCCTATCAAGGAAAATATCAAACTAGAACTATCACAGGAGTGATCATAATACCCCCACAAAGAGTTGGACTTACAAATAGCTTAACATTAGAAGAGTTTTATAGGTTTGAATAAAAATTTCATGATCATTATTTAATGCTGGCCTTAGAGATGTGTGACATTGACCTTTTACCTGCGTACGTGGTCAATGAAAATGAGATAATCTGAAAACATTTGAAAATTCATTCATCAGTTATAGAGGATCTTACACGAGTAATGGATTAATATGATTTTGATTAAAAACTCTGTGCCGAGTTTGTCAAGAACGCAATGAATCAATTTAATAACAAGAAACGAGGCAAAGCCACGAAGGCCAGGTTTTTTCCAAGCATTGACACTTGGATAACATAATTATACCCACTTTTTGTAGACTAGATGGCCGTGGCCTGCATGATAATTGGATACAATTTATTTTGGTTTCCCCAAAGAAAATGGTGTCTGAATATTTGGGGTTATTATGGTACGTACTTAAATTTATCTTGAATTTGAAACATCCAGTAGCCGAGTAGCCGATTTCACCAAAATTGCTAAGCATACTTAATATCTAGCAAAGTAAACATTCAGGGAGTAATCATTTATTTTCGCCGAAATTCATTATTTCACATAGAACTAACAACTGCATATATTTGATGATTAAACGTATGCAGAATTTATTATATTATCACAGCCAAAATGGCTGTGATAATGTAATAAATTCAGTATAATAACAAGAAACGAGGCAAAGCCACGAAGGCCAGGTTTTTTCCAAGCATAGACACTTGGATAACATAATTATACCCACTTTTTGTAGACTAGATGGCCGTGGCCTGCATGTCGCGCCTTGGGGCGAGGCATGGACACTAAAAAAATAGATATAGTAGATGGAAAAACTTTAACGAAAAAACTTTAACCGGACACACGGACGGACGTTCTTACAAATGGATACTTATGTGGCTTATCACATGTTAAATATTAGCCACATAAAACGATTTTTAGCCACATAAAAGGATTTTTTAGGTGGCTAATTGTAACCAACCCTATCCTTTACTAAGTCCATAACCCTGTGGGGCTAGCCACATAAATACCCTAATGTGTGCCCGGACGGACGGACGGACGGACGTTCTTACAAATGGATACTTATGTGGCTTATCACATGTTAAATATTAGCCACATAAAACGATTTTTAGCCACATAAAAGGATTTTTTAGGTGGCTAATTGTAACCAACCCTATCCTTTACTAAGTCCATAACCCTGTGGGGCTAGCCACATAAGTACCCTAATGTGTGCCCGGACGGACGGACGGACGTATGCGAAAATGCCGACGATATCGCGCTTTCCGCAAACGGGTGCAACAATGATGATAAACACACATGTGAAGTATGAAGGTAATGGGTGAAGCAGTTGCAGAGATATAGTACACGAAAAAACAAATAAATTCAAAGTAATTTGACCTTGACATTGCGCACAGGGGCCGCACGGTTGGGGGTTAGAATGAAAATATGTACGATGATAAACACCCATGTGAAGTTTCAAGGTAATGGGCGAAGCAGTTGCAGAGATATAGTATAACGAAAAAGTTTTAACCAAAAAATTTAACCAGACGTACACGTTAAAAAGTTAACGTTGAAAATGGCTAAGTCAATTACGTAGAAATAATAGGTGAAGGTAAAAAAATGGTCACATGTTGGATAGTTGTATGTGGTAGGCACCCCTTGGTTATGAAGCTGTGAAAGTTTGGTGGTCCTAGGTGGTACAGTACCAAAGAAATGGACTTAAACACGAAAACGTAACATTGTAAACGCGAAAACTTAACATTGAAAATGGCTATTAAAGTCGACTGCGCGGAAAAAATGGGTCAAGTTAAAAAAAAAGTAACATGTTGGATAGTGATATGTGGTGGGCACCCCTTGATTATGAAGCTGTGAAAGTTTGGTGGTCCTAGGTGGTACAGTACCAAAGAAATGGACTTAAACACGAAAACTTAACATTGAAAACGCGAAAACTTAACATTGAAAATGGCTAAGTCGACTGCGCGGAAAAAATGGGTCAAGTTAAAAAAAAAGTAACATGTTGGATAGTGATATGTGATGGGCACCCCTTGATTATGAAGCTGTGAAAGTTTGGTGGTCCTAGGTGGTACAGTAACAAAGAAATGGACTCAAACACGAAAACTTAACATTGATTGTGGACGCCGCCCGCCCGCCCGCCCGCCCGCCGCCCGGCTTTCGCCAATCCAATAGCCTGGATTTTTTTTCAAAAAACCTGGCTAAAAATAGAAAAAATGGCTAAGTTAAAAGGATGATATTTTTGTAAAAAATATATTTGTTCGGCATAAAAAGTGTGTATAGTTTCAGATCAATCCACTGAACGGTTTCAGAGGACTTGTGTACACAAACTATGCAGTTTATCTGTCTGCCGCCTGCAATAGGTTTGACCTTTGACCTTCAACTGTGACCTTGACCTTGGACGTAGGTGCGTGGTTATTGATCACGACACACCTTGTCATCCTGAGAAACATTTGTGCCAAGGCATTTGATAATCCATGCATCGGTGTAGAAGATATAGAGCGGAAGGGAATTTCAATAGGTTTGACCTTCAACTGTGTTTGTTTATTAGTGTTTAACGGCCTATCAACAGCTAAGGTCATGTAAGGCCGGGCAAACGGGTTCGATCCCATTTTAACCTGCTGCATTGGGGGGAAAATCCCAAAATCAGAGCGGAATATTTACATCGAGAACAAATATATTCAGCCCTGAAATTAGAATAACCAGACCTGGCGTCAGGTCCATACCACACCAAGTCACTTGGCCCCTTCCCCTAAAATAGGATTACGAATATCGTAATACTCACATAAGGGGTATAACCAGATTCAACTGTCACATACAAAATGCCAAAGACGTATGTGAGGGCCAAACCAGGTCTCCAGTCGGGATTCTGTTAAGGATGAACCCAAATCGTTAAATTACCAATCGCGTGCTCCCACCTGCCACCCACGACCTTCAACTGTGACCTTGACCTTGGACGTAGGTGCGTGGTTATTGATCGTGACACACCTTCTCATCCTGAGAAACATTTGTGCCAAGGCATTTGATAATCCATGCATCGGTGTAGAAGATATAGAGCGGAAGGGAATTTCAATAGGTTTGACCTTTGACCTTCAACTGTGACCTTGACCTTGGACGTAGGTGCGTGGTTATTGATCGCGACACACATTCTCATCATGAGAAACATTTGTGCCAAGCCATTTGATAATCCATGCATCGGTGTAGAAGATATAGAGCGGAAGGGAATTTCAATAGGTTTCACCTTTGACCTTCAACTGTGACCTTGATCTTGGACGTAGGTGCGTGGTTATTGATCGGACACACCTTCTCATCATGAGAAACATTTGTGGCAAGCCATTTGATAATCCATGCATGGGTGTAGAAGATATAGAGCGGAAGGGAATTTCCAACAGACCGACCGACCGACCGACAGACCGACCGACCGACAAGCTGACTCCTATATACCCCCTGAAACTTTGTTTGAGGGGGTACAATAATACTTATTTTGGAGTTGTTTTCAGCAATTATTGTTGTTATTGCAACCATGTGATCATTCACCTTGAGATAATTGGATACAATTTATTTTGGTTTCCCCAAAGAAAATGGTGTCTGAATATTTGGGGTTATAACTTTGTTTGAGGGGGTACAATAATACTTATTTTGGAGTTGTTTTCAGCAATTATTGTTGTTATTGCAACCATGTGATCATTCACCTTGAGATAATTGGATACAATTTATTTTGGTTTCCCCAAAGAAAATGGTGTCTGAATATTTGGGGTTATTATGGTACGTACTTAAATTTATCTTGAACTTGAAACATCCAGTAGCCGAGTAGCCGATTTCACCAAAATTGCTAAGCATACTTAATATCTAGCAAAGTAAACATTCAGGGAGTAATCATTTATTTTCCCCGAAATTCATTATTTCACATAGAACTAACAACTGCATATATTTGATGATTAAACGTATGCAGAATTATTATACTGAATTTATTATATTATCACAGCCAAAATGGCTGTGATAATGTAATAAATTCAGTATAATAACAAGAAACGAGGCAAAGCCACGAAGGCCAGGTTTTTTCCAAGCATAGACACTTGGATAACATAATTATACCCACTTTTTGTAGACTAGATGGCCGTGGCCTGCATGTCGCGCCTTGGGGCGAGGCATGGACACTAAAAAAATAGATATAGTAGATGGAAAAACTTTAACGAAAAAACTTTAACCGGACACACGGACGAACGGACGGACGTATGCCAAAATGCCGACGATATCGCGCTTTGCGCAAGCAGGTGCGACAATGATGATAAACACCCATGTGAAGTATCAAGGTATTGGGTGAAGCAGTTGCAGAGATATAATACAGGAAAAAACTTTAACAAAAAAATTCAAAGTAATTTGACCTTGACATTGGGCACAGGGGCGCACGGTTGGGGGGTAGAATGAAAATATGGATGATGATAAACACCCATGTGAAGTTTCAAGGTAATGGGTGAAGCAGTTGCAGAGATATAGTATAACAAAAAAGTTTTAACCAAAAAACTTTAACCAGACGTACGTTAAAAAGTTAACGTTGAAAATGGCCAAGTCAATTACGTAGAAATAATAGGTGAAGGTAAAAAAATGGTCACATGTTGGATAGTTGTATGTGGTAGGCACCCCTTGGTTATGAAGCTGTGAAAGTTTGGTGGTCCTAGGTGGTACAGTACCAAAGAAATGGACTTAAACACGAAAACTTAACATTGTAAACGCGCAAACATAACATTGAAAATGGCTAAGTCGACTGCGCGGAAAAAATGGGTCAAGTTAAAAAAAAAGTAACATGTTGGATAGTGATATGTGGTGGGCACCCCTTGATTATGAAGCTGTGAAAGTTTGGTGGTCCTAGGTGGTACAGTACCAAATAAATGGACTTAAACACGAAAACTTAACATTGTAAACGCGAAAACTTAACATTGAAAATGGCTAAGTCGACTGCGCGGAAAAAATGGGTCAAGTTAAAAAAAAAGTAACATGTTGGATAGTGATATGTGGTGGGCACCCCTTGATTATGAAGCTGTGAAAGTTTGGTGGTCCTAGGTGGTACAGTAACAAAGAAATGGACTCAAACACGAAAACTTAACATTGATTGTGGACGCCGCCCGCCCGGCTTTCGCCAATCCAATAGCCTGGATTTTTTTTAAAAAAACCTGGTTAAAAATTAATAAATTTATCCTTAAACAAAAAAAATTTTTCCTTCAAAATGTACTTACAGTAGCAAGAAAAGTATATTTTTCAATTTTTGTCTCGCCCGCGAAGCGGAAAGCGAGACATAGGTTTTGCTTTTCCGTCATCGTCGGCGGCGGCGTCGTCGTCATCATTCAATGTTAAGTTTTCGTGTTACAGTCATCAAACTTTATACATACCTTTACTATGATATGTAGATGAATATAGGCTATTAAAAAAAATTCCGGGCTCCAGGGTCAAGGTCAAACTCTATTTCTTTCTATGCTACAAACTGAACATTAATGCATGAAGACCCATTTTCTTGTGCGCTCTCTGTACACCTTACCTGTAGAGAGAACAATAGCCTTCTCCAGTTGAACACTTCTGCATGTGCAAGCATGTGCAAATTTCCAGCTTGACCACTAAATGTCCAGCTAAATTATTACAGGTAATTTATACAGGTAAATTATTATACCTGGGTATTACATTTCCGTAAACTGTGTTGACAATATTGTGGCAATATGTGGACCTGTGCAGATATGATATGTAGATAAATATAGGAATATTATAAACATTCTGGGCTCCAGTAGCGAGTATTATTTTTTTGTTAATTTTCAAACTTTTTTTTAAACTTTTTTTTCCATTTTTTAGCCAGGTTTTTTTTTTTTTTTTTTCCATTTTTAGCCAGGTTTTTTTGGAAAAAAAATCATTTTAAACTTTTTTTTTTTAAACATTTTTTCCATTTTTAGCCAGTTTTTTTGGGAAAAAAATCCACGCTATTGGATTGGCGAAAGCCAGGCGGGCGGGCGGCGTCCACAATCAATGTTAAGTTTTCGTGTTTCAGTCCATTTCTTTGTTACTGTAACACATAGGACTACCAAACTTTCACAGCTTCATAACCAAGGGGTGCCGACCACATACAACTATCCAACATGTGACCATTTTTTTTACCTTCACCTATTATTTCTACGTAATTGACTTAGCCATTTTCAACGTTAAACTTTTTAACGTACGTCTGGTTAAAGTTTTTTGGTTAAAGTTTTTCGTTATACTATATCTCTGCAACTGCTTCGCCCATTACCTTGAAACTTTACATGGGTGTTTATCATCATCCATATTTTCATTCTACCCCCCAACCGTTCGGCCCCTGTGCCCAATGTCAAGATCAAATTACTTTGATTTGTTTGTGTACTATATCTCTGCAACTGCTTCACCCATTACCTTGATACTTCACATGGGTGTTTATCATCATTGTCGCGCCCGCTTGCGGAAAGCGCGATAATAGTCGGCATTTTGGCATACGTCCGTCCATCCGTCCGTCCATCCGTCCGTGTGTCCGGTTAAAGTTTTTCCATCTACTATATCTCTTTTTTTAGTGTCCATGCCTCGCCCTAAGGCGCCACATGCAGGCCACGGCCATCTAGTCTACAAAAAGTGGCCTCGTTTCTTGTTTTTTTTTCAAATTCTTTTTCCATTTTTGTCTAGTAGCATAAGGTCGTAAGTGCTATATACCGACTATTATCATATACTAAAACAATTATTGACTAGTGAGCCATAGAATATAATCTGATATTCTATGGCTCACTAGTCAATAATTATACCCACTTTTTTAGGGAAAAAAAATGGGTATATTGTTTTCGTCACGGGTGTCCGTCCGTCCGTACGTCCGTCCGTACATCCGTACGTCCGTCACGTTTCTTGTAACTCGAAAAACTTTTTCACCTTCATACCTACGCGCCTGATATTTGGTATGTAGCTTCGTTATCATGTGCAGATGCGCAAAGTGAATTCGGATTTTTGATCTGACCCTCCATCATGGATTATCTCCCCCTTTCGGAATCAGAATTTCCCATTTTTTCCTTGTAACTCAACTCAAAAAATTTTTCACCTTCATACCTACGTGCTATATTTGCTATGTAGCTTCGTTATCATGTGCAGATGCGCAAAGTGAATTCGGATTTTTGATCCGACCCTCCATCATGGATTATCTCCCCCTTTCGGACTCAGAATTTCCCATTTTTTCCTTGTAACTCGAAAAACTTTTTCACCTTCATACCTACGTGCCTCATATTTGCTATGTAGCTTCGTTATCATGTGCAGATGCACAAAGTGAATTGGGATTTTTCATCCGACCCTCCATCATGGATTATCTCCCCCTTTCGGACTCAGAATTTCCCATTTTTTCCTTGTAACTCGAAAAACTTTTTCACCTTCATACCTACGCGCCTCATATTTGCTATGTAGCTTCGTTATCATGTGCAGATGCGCAAAGTGAATTCGGATTTTTCATCCGACCCTCCATCATGGATTATCTCCCCCTTTCGGACTCGGAATTTCCCATTTTTTCCTTGTAACTCGAATAACTTTTTCACCTTCATACCTACGTGCCTCATATTTGCTATGTGGCTTCGTTATCATGTGCAGATGAGCAAAGTGAATTCGGATTTTTCATCCGACCCTCCATCATGGATTATCTCCCCCTTTCGGACTCAGAATTTCCCATTTTTTCCTTGTAACTCGAAAAACTTTTTCTCCTTCATACCTACGCGCCTCATATTTGCTATGTAGCTTCGTTATCATGTGCACATGCGCAAAGTGAATTCGGATTTTTCATCCGACCCTCCATCATGGATTATCTCCCCCTTTCGCACTCAGAATTTCCCATTTTTTCCTTGTAACTCGAAAAACTTTTTCACCTTAATACCTACGCGTCTGATATTTGGTTCGTAGCTTCGTTTTGATGTGCTGATGCGCAAAGTGAATTCGGATTTTTTATCCGACCCTCCATCATGGATTACCTCCCCCTTTCGGACTTAGCATTTGGGGAAAGTGGGTATATTGCGATGGCGCGCCCTCGACTTTTTCTAGTTGTATAATATGTTCGGGCCAGTGAAAATTGCCTTCTGGCCCAGGCTCGAGGTCAAGGCGGCGGGACAAGGCGAGACATTTGATTCCGCGGAATTCTTGTGGTTAAATGGGCTACTGATTTGACTGTAAACATATCGAGATATACAAATTTAATGGTTAAGAGTTAGTGGTTTTCCCAATGAACGTATTGGATCATCTGTAGCCAATTTCACCAACATTGTAAAGTATACTTACAGTGCAGTCTCCGTTTTTGTTCCACCGTAGACAACACTTGCAAACTCAACGCGAACGCAACGCGAACGCAACGCGAATGCAACGGTTTGCTGTAGCGTTGTATACGTTGTTTAAACGTATAATACGGTTCGTACACGTGTAATACACATTGTCAAACCGTTAGTTTAAAAGCGTTGTATACGTTGTTTAAACGTATAATACGGTTCGTACACGTGTAATACACATTGTCAAACCGTTTAGTTTATAAGCGTTGTATACGTTGTTTAAACGTATAATACGGTTCGTACACGTGTAATACACATTGTGAAACCGTTTAGTTGTAAAGCGTGTAATACGTTTTAGCTTCAAGGGCGTATATAACACGCTTTGCGCCGTATACATATGTAGTGAGGTGAAAGAGTTGAAACGTGTACAACGCTTTACCTGGAAGCGTGTAGCTATATGAAAGCGTTGAAACGTGTACAATGGTTACATGTTTTAACGCGAATACCTGTTCGGCCCCGATCGCTTCAAGGCGTCCTTGTTTCGTCCCTTTTAAAATACCGCGAATACATACCCTCAGATCGAGTTCAAAGTACATCGGCAGTGTGATTTAGCACTTCAATTGATCCCTAATCCCTGATGCCTAATGAGTCACGCTTTTAACACGACAGATGTACCTTGTCGTTTATCAAAATGTTTGCGAATTGTAGATCACGTGAGCCGGCTCATCAGGATCTGCGGCATTCCTACGTACATGTACATTTTATATACACAAAAATGACCCCTAATACAGCGTAATGTAACAGTTCATAACTTAATATGGAATAGCCCGGGCCGATAGTCCGTGTCAGTTACTTGGGGTTAAATATTACAAACACAGATAAACACAGTGCATGGTTTCTTTATTTTATTTTAACATCATCAGAAATGGCGAGTCTAGGAACTCTCGTATCTTTACGCTGAAGCCAGTCTATTTCAGTCACTAATCCGCTATACACCTGTCCCACGCGTGTGTTAAGAAAAATCGATAAATCGAAGGAACTGACTACACAGCGAGCTGCACACTGGTTTAACATGGATATGGCCCGCGGATATGTGTCATAAATTACTTGGTGGTCAAAACCGGTAAATTTACAAGGTTTATAGCGAAATAGCAGCCGACTGGCAATTTTTCTCGGACCAATTTTTAAGACTAGTTTTCAAATCTAAATCGGTCTGAGAGTTCAAAAATCGGTCCAGAACCGGAAAACTGAAAATTTTAGAAGCCCTGCTGAGTCTAGAAGTATATATACACACACGAAGAACGATCTGAGCATGCGCATTCTACGCGATACACGGTTGGCATACCAAAACGTGTAATGCGTTAAAACCCGTGGAAACGTGTTATATGTATAACACGGTTTCATCTGTACGGTGCTGTGTACATGTAGAAGCATGTAACCGTTCATCAAAGAAAGCGTTAAATCGTTTAAACGGTTTACCTTAGCGTTGTATACGTTTACAACCGTTGTATACGTTTACAACCGTTGTACACGGATTACACGCTTTTGAAACTCAATGCATTGTTTACAACCGTTGTATACGTTTACAACCGTTGTACACGGATTACACGCTTTTGAAACTCAATGCGTTGAACATGGTTTGTTCGACTTTCGCGCATGCGCAAGAGTGGGGAAACGCAACGCATGGCCGAAAACGTATTACACGTAGACGACACACGGTTTGAAACGCAACTAACGGAAACTCCACGGATACGCAACGCACAACACTTTGTACACGTATAAACCCGGAACATTTTGACAAAAACGACTGTATCTAGCAAAGTATATTTTGAGGGAGAAATGTTCAATTTAAGGATAAATTTTTTAATTTTTATCACCGTATACTGATAATTTATAACATTATCACAGCCATTTAATTAATTCAGTATAATAATTCTGCATACTTTTAATCATCAAATATATGCAGTTGTTAGTTTTATATGACATACCGGTAATGCATTTGGGGGAAAATAAATGATTACTCCCTCAAAGTATACTTTAGTAGATAAGTATACTTTGCAATTTTGATGAAACAGGCTACTGGACGTGAACATTCATGTGCATGTATACATATAATATATAGATGATCTTACACGAGTGATGATTTAATATATTTATTAAACGAGTTTACCTATTTCATAAGAAACAATATAATTAGTTACCATGGTTTCTATCACAATAAATATCCCCTTATAGTAACAAATATGAGACAATTGCATAACTGGGGCCCGTTTCACTAAATTTCCTACGACTAAAATGTTCGTAAGTGCAAAATTATGATAGTCTGTAAATTTCACATTAACACTGTTTTCTTGTAAATAATTGTTGGATTTACATTTATTGAGCATAGGCTGCATATGCAGCCTATGCTCAATAAATGTAAATCCATCAATTCAAATTTGCAGACGATTCTAAATTTGAGCTTACAAACATTTTAGTCGTAAGAAGTTTAGTGAAACGGCCCCCAGATATTTGGGTATTAATGTTATTACATGTATCACCACGATTGAAAGTGACAACTGTCAGTGGCCTAATATGGCAAATGAAGCCATAGGTCAAGGTAAATTAAGGTCAATCATTGGATAGTGGTATGTGGTGGGCACCCATTATAAAGCTGTACAAGTATGGTGGTACTAGGTGGTACAGAAAGTGAGAAACGGATCTAAACGTGAAAACATAATATTGAGAATTGCCAAGTCAAATATTCGGGAAAAAATAGGTCAAGGTAAAAAAAGGTCACATATTGGATAGTGGTATGTGATGGGCACCCATTGTTTATGAAGTTGTGCAAGTATGGTGGTCATAGGTGGTACAGTAAAAGAGAAATGGACCTAAACACGAAAACTTAACATTGAAAAGGCTAAGTCGACAACGCAGAAAAAAATAGGTCAAGGTCAAGAAAAGGTCATATGTTCGATAATGGTATGTGATGGGCACCCGTTGGTTATGAAGTTGTGCATGGTGGTTCTAGGCAGTACAGTAACAGAGAAATGGATAAAACACAAAAACTTAACATTGAACTTGGACACCGCCGCCCGCTCATCCGGCTTTCGACAATCCATTACCTGGATGTTTTTTTAAAAACCCGGCTAAAATCAATGACAATTTCATGCATGAAGGTTGGTATATGTGGCTCTGACTGGAGAAATGGGGCTTATGAAATGTGTTACCTGTAGTCTATTTCACCAACATTGCAAAGTATACTTATCTAGCAAAGTATACTTTGGGGGAGAAATTTTCAATTTAAGGATAAATTTATTAATTTTTATTATACTGAATTTATTACATTATCACAGCCATTTTGGCTGTGATAATGTAATAAATTCAGTATAATAATTCTGCATACTTCTCAAATATATGCAGTCGTTAGTTCTGTATAAAATAATGCATTTCGCAAAAATTAATGATTACTCCCTCAAAGTATACTTTGCTAGAAAAGTATGCTTTGCCATTTTGATGAAATCGGCTACTGATCAAACAGTGCACTCCGGAAGCCTAATAACTACCGTATCTACGAAGGGTGTTCAAAAAGTTCCGATAATGAGGCTGTATCTTTTGCATTTATTGAGCTACCTTGATTTGAATACAAGTGTATCGAAGATGTTTCAGAAGTTTCCCGAAAAACAGACTACCGTATGCATGCATAGCAACAACTGTTTGGGCAATGTGGCACAACTCCATAGTAAATGTTAATATACGTAATGGTAATTTCATAATCATTTATACAGATAACGGCATGTAAACTTGCTAGTGTGTGCATACGTAACTATATATACCTTTACTGTGGAACAAGTAAATTGATGTCATAATTTACCTCATCAAACCCGACTGTGCAGATGCACAGGCTGATCTGGATCTACACTGGTTGCAAAACCCTTAAGCCCAATTTCTCCAGTTAAAGCCACATATATTATCGGTTACTATGACAATAAATATGACCCATGAGTGAACCACGAGTACATGGAGGATAATCATGTTTTTGCAACGAATAGGACATCGAGTGGTGTGAAATGTCCATATTTCACGAGTGCCTAATATGAGACGCGCCATACGATTTTGTACCTTCGGACATCTGCGCAATTTCAATAAATATGTTTACAAAAGTGACAATATTTTTCATAAATAAAGTCAAAAGTTGACAAAATTTTCAGCGTACATAATTCCGCATGTACTCTGAAAATTTCGTCAACTTTTGACGCCATTTACTGTAAATATTGTAAATTTTGTAAACGTATTTCATGAAATTACGCATATGTCTGAAGGTACAAAATCACAGGGCGTATCTCATATGGACATTTCAACCCAACCACGAGGTGAACATACATTGTACATGTCAAGTTCGTTGCAAAAATATGAATATTCTGTTTATTATACACGCCATTAAGCAAATTAGTCCGTGTTTTAGACTGTATAAGCAATGTATATTGACATTTGGAGCCTACGTCAGTTTTGTCAGATGCGCATATGAATATAGATACCGGAAGTCTTGATATTTCACCGGAAGTTGCTTATTTCATAGATGAAGAACTTATTTACATTGTATAGCTTTTTATCCCGTCAACACAGGGAGTATGTGCCGTGAAACACGGTACCGTGAAACATTTTTGATATCCTGTCAATACGACCTAATCACTGCGTATGAATATGTGTGGTGACTGGGGTTATTTTTTTTGCATTTTAAGGCCATTTGTAGGTGTTGACGGGATAAATAGAATAGTAGGTTAGTGCCGCGATTGGGAAAAATATCTGGCACAGCATGGAAACGGGATGTGCTCGGCAGAGCCTCACCGATACCCGTTTCCTAAGCCTTGCCAGATATTTTTCCCATTCACGGCACAAACCTACTACATATGTATTCTCTATATATTTTATGGGTAGGTATATAATAACTAATTTCACCAAAATCCCTAAGTGCACTAGTTAGTCAAGTGCACTGTGAATCATTTTCAGTTTATGAATAAATTATTCCGTAAAGATTCTAATAGATGCCCATGCTCTAATACATGCCCACCACCCACCCAGGACTTCGCAGCCAGTGATGATTATAATGGACGCCCGGGTGCCCATTATAATATTTACGTTATTTGTATTCAATGAAATAGAATATTTTGAAAATCAATGGCTGTGATAATGTAATGATTTTAAATATAATCAAATATAAATAGGTATGTATTTTATATTAAATTGTATATTTCAGTAAAAACTAGAAATAAGTAACACTGATGGAGGAAGTACCCCTCAAACACTTTAGCATAATTTCAGTCATTTGACCTTCAGCAGCAAGTGGCCGCATGGGTGGGCTATAGAATGAAAATATGGATGATGACAAATAAGTTTCTTTAAAGCATACCGACCGACCGACCGACCGACCGACCGACCAACACCGACCGACCGACCGACAGACCGACCGACAGACACCATATGTATCCCGAAAATAATCACTTCCTGAAAGTGCACTGAGCAATTTCGTTTATTTTTACGTGAATTCATTCTGTAATGTTATGTTATGTTTTATGCCAATATCCGTGATGTACAGTGGTACCTCTCTAAACCAGACACTGTCCGGTTTAGAAAGGTTCCACTGTAAATCAAGTTTATGATCACTCTAGGACAAAGTTTAGTGCTTTGCAATCACGAACACACGTTATAATTACAGCGAAATTCCAGCGAAAACCATTCAAATTAAATACTCAGTGTCCGGTTTAGAGAGGTTTCACTGTAACATTAAAAAGCAATATTGTAAACGTCTGTAAAAGCAAATGGAATGTTCAGAAATGTAAGTATTTCTTCTCAAACACATTTCGCATTTGAAATCTCGAATCGATACAAACTATTAACAGTTCTGGAGTTTATTGATGTATGAACTCCTGCCATGTGCCTGGATGTGGCAACTCACGGCCAATGAAAAAAATGCTCAGAATCGTGTACACCATTTGTAATTGGAGTTATCAAAACTTGTTTGCTTGGTCAGCTTCAGCTAAACATTTCAGGTTTATAAAACCTGAACTAGCCACCACCTCACATATTTCAATCCCCGGGACATAGAGATTTCTTTGGATGCACGCGAGAGCAGCGATATGTTTCTATAGGTCAGTCTTATAAATAAGTTACCAAACTTGAGATGAGATTAATTTCCCTAAGAGCGCTCTCCGTGACATCCTTTTCGTTAGCATTTGCAGATTTATTGGTTTCATGTCACTTTGCTTAGCTTAAACTATTAGCAACATGAGATCACAGTGACAAATTTGAACTGTTAGAATTGGTGGATTTTGTTGGTTTAAAGTCGCGTTGCAATATGAGATCAAAGTGACAAATTCAAACTGAATTGGTGGATTTTGTCAGTTTGAAGTCACATTGCTTCCCTTAAACTAAGCAATATGAGATCAAAATAACAAATTAAAACTGTTAGAATTGGTGGATTTTGTCGGTTTGAAGTCATTTTACTTTATAGTTTAAAATAAGCAATATGAGATGAAAGTGACAAATTCAAACCGATTTGGTGCATTTTGTCGGTTTTATGTTACGTTGCTATTAAGCAACACGAGATGAAACCAACAAACTGCACCAATTCTAATGTTCTAAATATTGTTCTAAGGGAAGTAACTTGTGATAATAAGACAGTGTCTATTGATCACCGTCATCATTGTCATCACTATTATCACTATCATCATCATCCATGGCAACAACGCCATTCACTTCTTCGTGAACAATTTCCACGAAGTCGTCAGCGTCAACTTTTGGTGTCGGACAGTTTCCGTTCTGGATGAACCCAATGACCTGCGTTGCGAGGTGTTTTATCGCATCTATCGGGCGTGGGTCACGTGTGACGGCATCTAGTAACGTGATGCCTCCTTCGTCTTCTAATAACTTGCAGTATTTGTCGGCTGAAACAGAGGAAGAAAGATATATTACATGCTACCCAGTGATTACCGTGATTCTGGTAGGATTTATTTCCTTGAAGGAAATATTTCCTCCTAGACGTTCGCAAGACGTAATTGATGCCACGTTTTGACGTGATTTCCGGCGAAGAAACAATTCATACGCTAACATCAAAATTTTGACATTAAAATGGGTTAAATAACATTTGCTTACATTTCACACAAAAACAAAGCGAAACAAGCGTATATATGGCCAAGAGTTTGGGATAGTCCCCATGTGATGGGTAATTTAACGACCGGGGTTCATCCTTACCGGAATCCCGACTGGAGACCTGGTTTGGCCCTCACATACGTCTTTGGCATTTTGTATGTGACAGTTGAATCTTGTTATACCCATTATGTGAGCATTACGATTATTCATAATCCCATTACTTTTAGGGGAAGAGGCTTTGGTGTGTTATGGACCTAGGTCAGGTTATTCTGATTTCAGGGCTGAATATATTTTTCTTTTTTTATGTAAATATTCCGTTCTGATTTTGGGATTTTCCCCACCAATGCAGCAGGTTATATACGGGATTGAACCTGTTGGCCCGGCCCTAAATGACCTTAGCTGTTGATAGGCCGTTAAACACCAACAAACAAACAAACAGCGAGGTAGACTTACGGTAGACTTGTGTGAGGTTACACAGAGCCCAGACCGCCCAATACTGCGACGCGTGCGACTCGAAACACCGCACCAGCTTCAGTATAGGCACAAACGATCTGCAAGTACAACACACAGTGTATGTCGCTATTTGCACGTACATACATACATGGACTAACGCTATGTCCACTCTTGCCTATCGACAGGGTGTCCGGCTTAGAGAGGTTTCACTGTAAATCAGACATTCGATCATACTGAGCCATAGCTGTGTGCTATGCGATCACGAACAGACATTATCCCCCCCCACCCCGAGATAAATAACAAAGAAACTCATAAAAACAAGAGGGCCATGATGGACCTATATCGCTCACCTGTGCAATGTCACAAAAATCAAGCAAATACTGGTATGTAAAGTTGTCACTACATATACATCAAAATAAGACAATGCGACAAACTTGAGAAGTCACCAGGGTAGGAGTTGTCTCGTGATATGTACAGATATATCTTACACAACTTTGAGAGGTTTGGAGACCACAACAGGATGCTTTTTATTGCAATCCTTAGATTTTATGTATTATATAACCATATTCCGTAAAAAAGTTGACCCCTATTTGACCCCCCAGGCCATGCCCATTTTTGACCCAGAGGTCACCATTTTAACAGCTTTGAAAAAGCATTGTACATCGATCATTGCTGTCAAGTTTCGTCGAAATCGGTCTGGTGGTTCGTGAAAAGATTTTTTAAGAATTTATGCTATTTTTAGATGGCGGCCATCTTGGATTAACGACGACCGCCATTTTAACAAAACTGAAAAGGCTTTACCAATGAACCATAACTGCGAAGTTTGGCCACCAATGGCCAAGCGATTTGTATGAAGAAGACATTTGAAATCTCTAATAAAAGAACAACCTTTTGACCTTTCGGCGGCCATCTTGGATGATGTAATCATCCGATCGATGAAAACAGCATCACAGTGATCGCCTCATCAATACCTTTGATTTGATATATTATAAGACCATATTCCGTCAAAAATGAAATTTGACCCCTATTTGACCGCATTTTTGACTCAGGGTCACTATTTTAACAAATTTGAAAAAGCATTGTACATCGATCATTTCTGCCAAGTTTCGTAGAAATCGGTCGGGTGGTTCGCGAGAAGATTTTTTTTAATTTGTGCTATTTTTAGACGGCCGCCATCTTGGATTAACGATGACCGCCATTTTAACAAAACTGAAAAGGCTTTACCAATGAACCATAACTGCGAAGCTTGCTACCAATGGCCAAGAACAACCTTTTGACCTTTCGTCGGCCATCTTGGATGATGTAATCATCTGATTTCGACAAAAAATGCTCCTAAGTGATCGTTTCGTCCATACCTTCGAATTGATATATGACATGACCATATTTGGTCAAATGTGAAATTTGACCCCTCCTGCCCCCACCCATTTTTGACCCGGGGGCCACCATTTGAAGGAATCTCCAACATCGTTAACTATCGATCATTTAAATCAAGCTTCGTCGAAATCGGCCTGGCGGTTCGTGAGAAGAACATTTTTTGAAAATTTGACCTACTTTTCAACGGCGGCCATCTTGGATTTCGCGATGACCATTATTTTAACAAAAATGAAAAGGCTTGACCCACTGACCATTACTGTGAAGTTTGACCAATATTGGCCAAGTGGTTCACGAGAAAAAGACGTTTATAATCTATATTGAAAGAACGACCTTTTGGCAGCCATCTCGGATGACGTAATTACCTGATTGCGACAAAAAAAGCTCGATACCTTCGATTTGATATATCACATGACCATATTCGGTCAAATGTGACATTTGACCACTACTTGAACCCCTCCTGCTCCGCCCATTTTTAACCCGGGGTCCACCATTTGAAGGAATCTGAATTCATACCAAGTTTCGTAAAAATCTGCCTGGCAGTTCGCGAGAAGATTTTTTAAGAATTTGACCTACTTTTCAACAGCGGCCATCTTTGATTTCGCAATTACGACCATTTAAACAAAAATGAAAAGGCTTGACCCAATAACCATTACCGTGAAGTTATATATCGGCCATGCGGTTCACGAGAACAAGATGTTTGAAATCTTTATTAAAAGAATGACCTTTTGACCTTTCGGCGGCCATCTTGCATGACATGACCATCCAATTTCGACAGAAAATGTACCAGAGCGATCGCCTCTTTGATACCTTCGATTTGATATAGACATATTAGGTAAAAAATAAAATTTGACCCCAATTTTACCCCACGGGCCACGCCCATTTTTCACCCCAGGGTCACCATTTTAACAACTTTGAAAGAGCATTGATCATCGATCATTCCTACCAAGTTTCGTCGAAATCCGGCTAGCGGTTCATGAGAAAAAGATTTTTTAAGAATTTATGCTATTTTCAGATGGCGGCCATCTTGTATTAGCGATGACCTCCATTTTAACAAATCTGAAAACGCTTCACCCATGGATCATAACTTTTAAGTTTGGCTACCATGGGCCAAGCGGTTCATGTGAAGAAGAATTTTGAAATCTCTAATAAAAGAACGACCTTTTTGACCTTTCAGCGGCCATCTTGGATGACATAACCATCCGATTTCGACAAAAAATGCACCAGAGTGATCACCTCGTTGATACCTTCGATTTGATACATGACATGACCATATTCAGTCCAAAATAAAATTTGACCCCAATTTGAACCCATGGGCCACGCCCATTTTTGACCCCGGGGTCACCATTTTAACAACTTTGAAAGAGCATTGTACATCGATCATTCCTACCAAGTTTTGTCGAAATCCGGTTGGCGGTTCTTGAGAAGAAGATTTTTGAAGAATTTGTGCTAGTTTTAGACGGCGGCCATCTCGGATTTCCAAATGACGTCATTTTAACAATTTTGTAATCCCCCTACCTAAGGACCATGACAATGAAGTTTGGTGACTATAGGCCCAATGGTTACCGAGGAGAAGACGTTTGAAAATGTTCACGGACGACGGACGGACAAACGGATGGAAGTTTGACTAACATTTTCGGTTTATGGGCTATTTGTTCTTTAAAAGATCAAAGGAATAGCCCCTAAACTACAATAGGTTTAGGGGCTAACGGAATAAATCTATTGTATTCTATTGTCTTAGGCTCCTCCCCCTAGCCCCTAAACCCCCAATGTTAGCCCGGACGGACGGACGGATGGATAGATGGACACATTGCGGTAACAATAGCTCACATGAGCTTCGCTCAGGTGAGCTAAAAAGATCACGGGTGTTTTCTAGGTGTCCGGTTTAGAGAGGATCCACTATACCTGTAGTTGATATTGCGGGTACTCTGTAGCGGCCAGCGTCGTATAGCGACCACCATCCTGTGTATCACCTGGTCTCGGCTCGGCTCGGTGATGGTCCAACTGTGCGGGCCGTCCGACAACATGTGAGCCACGACCCCCGCCGCGTTGTAGCTCACTTCTATACCGTCCTTCTCTGATTCCAGGAAATCACTGGAAAAAGTGAGCAATTGGGTTGAACGTCACAGCACAGCTAAACCCAATCATTCACTTTGGGTTTAATGTCCCAGGAACAGCTCTGTGGGTGGCAGGTCGGAACATGCGATGGGTAATTTAACGATCAAGGTTCATACTTACCGGAATCCCCACCGGAAACCTGGTTTGATTCTCATGTACATCATTCTTGTATGCTACAGTTGAATCTGGTTATACCCCTTATGTGAGTATTACGATTATTCGTAATCCTATTACTTTTAGGGGAAGTGAGTTTGGTGTTGTATGGACCAAAATGGCTGTGATAATGTAATAAATTCAGTACAATCAAAATTAATCTTAAATTGAAAATTTCTCCCTCAAAGTATACTTTGCTAGATAAGTTTGTTTGTTTGTTTATTAGTGTTTAACGGCCTATCAACAGCTAAGCTCATGTAAGGCCGGGCAAATGGGTTCAATCCCATTTTAACCTGCTGCATTGGGGGGAAAATCACAAAATCAGAACGGAATATTTACATCGAGAACAAATATATTCAGCCCTGAAATTAGAATAACCTGACCTGTTGCCAGGTCCATACCACACCAAGTCACTTGGCCCCTTCCCCTAAAATAGGATTACGAATATCGTAATACTCACATATGGTGTATAACCAGATTCAACTGTCACATACAAAATGCCAAAGACGTATGTGAGGGCCAAACCAGGTCTCCAGTCGGAATTCCGGTAAGGATGAACCCCGATCGTTAAATTACCCATCACATGCTCCCAACCAACCACCACATTGCTAGATAAGCATTAATTCAGTACAAAATACTCCGAACCTTGTTCATGTAGTACAAAAATGTAAAGGTATAAATAAAAAACTATACAATATGCAATTAGGAAAAATAACAAGGGAGAACATAAAATCAGAACAAAAATGGGCGAATATATTTCCAGATCAAATCCTGAATTGGAAAACAATATACTCTATTACCATACGGAGCACCATAGATACAAGACTTAGAACCTTTCAATACAAATATTTGATGAGAATCATAGGTACCAACAAACTGATGGCCAGGTGTAATATAGTAGAGTCTAGTATATGTGATTTTTGTAACATGAACATAGAAACATTCAATCATTTGTTTTGGGAATGTACAGTAATACAACATTTTTGGTCACAAATGACTAACTTTTTAATACAAAAGGGCATTACAGTGAACATCAATTTTTATACTACTTCATTTGGAATAATCGAAACGGTAGAGCATGAAAAGCAATTACAATATATCTTAATCCTAGCAAAATATTATATATTCAAATGTAAATATAATAAGTCTAATCTACGTTTCGACAATTTGTTTATCGTACTTAAAACATAGTATTACGGTAGAAGAAATTATAGCGCAAAGGAAAGGAAAAATGGAGATACATCAAAATAAATGGAGGGATTTTGATTTATAATATTACACGATCAGACCGAGCATCATTCAATATGGACTAAATCGAAAACTAGTTACACTTCACTACATGCTGTGTTGTGTTGCTGAAAATGACTGTTTTGTACCGCAATGGGGTACATGTTGTATACATAGGTATCGTCTTATATATGGCATACAAACGAAAACATAAGTTGTATTATGAAATTGCAAGTGTTTTACTTTTGTTTTTTACACTGCATGCACGTGCTTACATAGAACATGAATGTTACAGGCTGGATAAACTATTCTCTTGATGTCTTTCGCTTCCTAGCTGGAACTCAGCTTAACACCTTCTTCCCATTCTATTATTTTCAACTTCTTTCTATCTATACTAAAAAAAACACAATTGTTTTCTCATGTAATATTGTAATTGTATACTTGTATGAATGTAACATATTCTGAGAAATAAATAATAAAAAAAAAAAAAAAAAAAGATAAGTATACTTTGCAATGTTGGTGAAATAGGCTACTGGTATTGAAGTCCTAACCTCTAGGCCACAATCCATCCCTTATTCAGAAATCACTGGAAACATGTGTTGATCTATTTATAACACAGTATGATGCTACAAAATCCATTAAGTGTGGAAATATAGCCATTTATACCATATACGATGGCGAAAAAAACAGGTGGAATAAAAGCTATGGAATAAAGTAATAGTTTATTTCATAGGGTTATAAACTTTCTTATTTTCCCACATAATAAAAAGTAGCAAGCAATACCTCTTTTTCGACTAATGGAATAGTCTAAAACAAACTTGGAAAAACTATGTGAAATATAATTAGGTGTAAAGGGTTAACCTCACATGCTTATATCTTATATTTAAGGGTAGGAATTGGCTCGAGGACCTTCCAAACCCGGCAGGTAAAATAATTCATGCAACCACACTTTATATATTATCTAGTATGTAATATACAAGAATATGAAACAATGCGAAATCTCGCGAAACTTGGTATGCACTTGCATGTTTAATACACCAGCCAGTTTATGTGAAATGGCTATACCATCATGACTTAATATCTAAATATCGGATTAAATATTCATGCGACTGTGACTGGATAAATGGGGGTGATGGGTTTAGCAACTGGTGTAGATCCAGATCAGCCTGTGCATCTGCACAGTCTGATCAGGATCTGCACTGTTCAGCATTCCATAAATGAAACACCTGCCATGCTTCTAACAAGCTATCAGGCTACAGGAGTGTTCCGTTTGATCTGTAGCCAAACCAGTAGCTGATTTCACCAACATTGCAAAGTATGGTTTTCTAGCAAAGTATACTTTGAGGGAGTAATCTTTTATTTTCCCCAAAACACATTATGTCATATAGAACTAACAATTGCATATAGTTGATGATTAAAAATATGCAGAATTATTATACTCAATTTATTACATTATCACAGCCAAAATGGCTGTGATAATGTAATAAATTCAGTATAATAACAAGAAACGAGGCAAAGCCACGAAGGCCAGGTTTTTTCCAAGCATAGACACTTGGATAACATAATTATACCCACTTTTTGTAGACTAGATGGCTGTGGCCTGCATGTCGCGCCTTGGGGCGAGGCATGGACATTAAAAAAATAGATATAGTAGGTGGAAAAACTTTAACGAAAAAAAAACTTTAACCGGACACACGGACGTACGGACGGACGGACATATGCAAAATTGACGACAATATCGCGCTTTCCGCAAGCGGATGCGACAATGATGATAAACACCCATGTGAAGTATCAAGGTAATGGGTGAAGCAGTTGCAGAGATATAGTACACGAAAAAACTTTAACAAAAAAATTCAAAGTAATTTGACCTTGACATTGGCCACAGGGGTCGCACGGTTGGGGGTTAGAATGAAAATATGGATGATGATAAACACCCATGTGAAGTTTCAAGGTAATGGGCGAAGCAGTTGCAGAGATATAGTATAACGAAAAACTTTTAACCAAACAAGAATTCCGCGGAATCAAATGTCTCGCCTTGTCCCGCTGCCTTGACCTCGAGCCTGGGCCAAAAAGCAATTTTCACTGGCCCGAACATATTATACAATTATTGACTACTGAGCCATAGAATATCAGATTATATTCTATGGCTCACTAGTCAATAATTGTTTTAGTATATGATAATAGTCGGTATATAGCACTTACGACATTATGCTACTAGACAAAAATGGAAAAAGAATTTGAAAAAAAAACAAGAAACGAGGCCACTTTTTGTAGACTAGATGGCCGTGGCCTGCATGTCGCGCCTTGGGGCGAGGCATGGACACTAAAAAAAGAGATATAGTAGATGGAAAAACTTTAACCGGACACACGGACGGACGGACGTATGCCAAAATGCCGACTATATCGCGCTTTCCGCAAGCGGGCGCGACAATGATGATAAACACCCATGTGAAGTATCAAGGTAATGGGTGAAGCAGTTGCAGACATATAGTACACAAAAAAATCAAAGTAATTTGACCTTGACATTGGGCACAGGGGCCGCACGGTTGGGGGTAGAATGAAAATATGGATGATGATAAACACCCATGTAAAGTTTCAAGGTAATGGGCGAAGCAGTTGCAGAGATATAGTATAACGAAAAACTTTAACCAAAAAACTTTAAGCAGACGTACGTTAAAAAGTTAACGTTGAAAATGGCTAAGTCAATTACGTAGAAATAATAGGTGAAGGTAAAAAAAATGGTCACATGTTGGATAGTTGTATGTGGTGGGCACCCCTTGGTTATGAAGCTGTGAAAGTTTGGTGGTCCTAGGTGGTACAGTACCAAAGAAATGGACTTAAACACGAAAACTTAACATTGTAAACGCGAAAAGTTAACATTGACTGCGCGGAAAAAATGGGTCAAGTTCAAAAAGGTAACATGTTGGATAGTGATATGTGGTGGGCACCCCTTGGTTATGAAGCTGTGAAAGTTTGTTGGTCCTATGTGTAACAAAGAAATGTAACAAAGAACAAAGAAATGGACTGAAACACGAAAACTTAACATTGATTGTGGACACCGCCCGCCCGCCCGCCTGGCTTTTGCCAATCCAATAGCGTGGATTTTTTTCCCAAAAAAACCTGGCTAAAAATGGAAAAAAACTTTAAAAAAAAAAGTTTAAAATGATTTTTTTTCCAAAAAAAACCTGGCTAAAAACGGAAAAAAAGTTTTGAAAAAAAAAAGTTTAAAAATTAACAAAAAAATAATGCTCGCTACTGGAGCCCAGAATTTTTTATAATAGTCCTATTATGTATCTACATATCATATCTGCACAGGTCCACATATTGCCACAATATTGTCAACACAGTTTACGGAAATGTAATAATACCCAGGTATAATAATTTACCTGTATAAATTACCTGTAATAATTTAGCTGGACATTTAGTGGTCAAGCTGGAAATTTGCACATGCTTGCACATGGAGAAGGCTATTGTTCTCTCTACAGGTAAGGTGTACAGAGCGCACGAGAAAACGGGTCTTCATGCATTAATGTTCAGTTTGTAGCATAGAAAGAAATAGAGTTTGACCTTGACCCTGGAGCCCGGAATTTTTTTTAATAGTTCTATATTCATCTACATATCATAGTAAAGGTATGTATAAAGTTTGATGACTGTAGCTGATAAGGTGTTGAAGTAATGACCGTAACACAAAAACTTAACATTGAATGATGACGACGACGACGACGCCGCCGACGACGACGACGACTCCGGAAAAGCAAAACCTATGTCTCGCTTTCCGCTTCGCGGGCGAGACAAAAACAAAAACTGTGGTGGGCACCCCTTGATTATGAAGCTGTGAAAGTTTGGTGGTCCTATGTGGTACAGTACCAAAGAAATGGACTTAAACACGAAAACTTAACATTGTAAACGCGAAAACTTAACATTGAAAATGGCTAAGTCGACTGCGCGGAAAAAATGGGTCAAGTTAAAAAAAAAGTAACATGTTGGATAGTGATATGTGGTGAAAGTTTGGTGGTCCTAGGTGATACAGTAACAAAGAAATGGACTCAAACACGAAAACTTAACATTGATTGTGGACGCCGCCCGTCCGCCCGTCCGCCCGCCCACCCGCCCACGCCCGCCCGGCTTTCGCCAATCCAATAACCTGGATTTTTTTTCAAAAAACCTGGCTAAAAATTAATAAATTTATCCTAAAATTGAAAATTTCTCCCTCAAAGTATACTTTGCTAGATAAGTATACTTTGCAATGTTGGTGAAATAGGCTACAGGAGTGTTCCGTTTGATCAGGAGCTACACTGGTCACAAATGCAATTAATGCCATTTGACCAGTCACAGCCACATATAATAAACTTTTTAATCAGTCCATTCAGAATAGATTTTATATAATTGTGGGGTTGTTTTAGGAATTAATCATTATAATCCAACCTGCCATCAGTGGCCTGTGAAAATTTACACCTGCAGGAGTGTGCCACATCACATACCACTGACATTGACAATGATGATGATATCAACTACGGTTTTGTTTGTTTATTGGTGTTTAATGGCCTATCAACAGCTAAGGTCATGTAAGGCTGGGCAAACAGGTTCGATTCCATTTTAAACTGCTGTATTGGGAGGAAAATCCCAAAATCAGAACGTAATATTTACATCGAGAAAAAATATATTCAGTCCTGAAATTAGAATTTATCCCGTCAACACAGTGCGTATGTGCCGTGAAACACGGTGCCGTGAAACATTTTTGATATCCTGTCAATACGACCCAATCACCGCGTATGAATATATGCGGTGACTGGGGTTACTTATTTTGCATTTTAAAGCCATTTGTAGGTGTTGACGGGATAAATAGAATAGTAGGTTAGTGCCGTGAATGGGAAAAATATCTGGCGCGGCACGGAAACAGGATGTGCTCGGCAGAGCCTCTTCCATCCCGTTTCCTAAGCCTTGCCAGATATTTTTTCCCATTCACGGCACTAACCTACTATTCTCTATAACCCGACCTGGTGCCAGGTCCATACCACATATCAGGTCTGCACTTTTTGCAAGTAATTTTTCTTATTTTTGAAAACAAAAACACCCCATTTTCATAAATGGACTAGTTATTTTGTGATTGTTGGATTGGTTGCAAAATTAGCATATCAAAATCCATTCCAGTTACTTAGGGTGAAAGGGTTAAAACAACTCACCTGAACACCGTGACATATTCCGGAATCATCAGTGTAGCCCTTAGTTCTGCCACCTCTGCAATATTACCCTGTGAACAACAGAAATCTGGTGTCATTTAAACGAGAAAGCAATTGTCGGGGTGTTTCACTTGCAAAGAAATCAGTCAAGGTGACCCGAAAAATACAAAATGTGAGGACTCAATATCTAAGAATAAATATAAGGACATACCGTATAACCTCGAATTAACGCCCCCCTCCTAATAAACGCGCCCCCCCCCCCCCCACCTCCAAATTAAAAAAAACAACCAAGGACCGCCAAATATTGCTGAACATTCTTTAAGGATTATTTGTGTTTGAAATTAGCGGTCCTTGGTAAGTTTGTTTTTTTAGTGGCTAATAAACGCCCCCCTTTTGTAAAATGTAACGCCCCCGGGGGGCGTTAATTCGAGGTTATACGGTATGCACAATTTTGCTCTATGATCAAAATGGTTAATGTTGATGCCTCTGGTAATACGCTGTTACTGAC
This sequence comes from Conchocele bisecta, assembly GCA_029237695.1. Classification (NCBI taxonomy): domain Eukaryota; kingdom Metazoa; phylum Mollusca; class Bivalvia; order Lucinida; family Thyasiridae; genus Conchocele; species Conchocele bisecta. Next base: position 18,495,626 of record CM055271.1, read on the forward strand.
ATGTGAATTGGAAGAACACACCTGCGAACAATAATGCAAGAAGTTGAAAGTTCAGCACGGAATACTAAAGCTCACAATTTAATGTAAAGGGCAACATTCAAACATGAACGTGATTGTCGGAATATCTCACCCACGAATTAGTTGTTCAAGGTGCTTAGCAATCAAGGTGACAAAAATAATTGTGGCCATTTCATCAATGAAACACCCGTCATGCGTCTAACATTAAACAAGCAATAAAGATTGTTATGATGCTTCATATGTAAGCTATTTCATCAATGAAACACCCGTCATGCGTCTAACATTAAACAAGCAATAAAGATTGTTATGATGCTTCATATGTAAGCTATTTTCATCAATGAAACACCCGTCATGCGTCTAACATTAAACAAGCAATAAAGATTGTTATGATGCTTCATATGTAAGCTATTTCATCAATGAAACACCCGTCATGCGTCTAACATTAAACAAGCAATAAAGATTGTTATGATGCTTCATATGTAAGCTATTTCATCAGGAGCTCATGCCTTTAGTCACAGCCACCACAATGAAGTTTAATGAAGATAAAATTAAATTTGAAGAGTTGTTAGTTTGTTTGTTTGTTTATTGGTGTTTAACGGCCTATCAACAGCTAAGGTCATGTAAGGCCGGGCAAACGGGTTCGATCCCGTTTTAACCTGCTGCATTGGGGGGAAAATTCCAAAATCGAGAAACAATATATTCAGCCCTGAAATTAGAATAACCTGACCTGGTGGCAGGTCCATACCACACCAAAGTCACTTGGCCCCTTCCCCTAAAATAGGATTACGAATAATCATAATACTCACATAAGGGGTATAACCAGATTCAACTGTCACATACAAAATGCCAAAGACGTATGTGAGGGCCAAACCAGGTCTCCAGTCGGAATTCCGGTAAGGATGAACCCCGATCGTTAAATTACCCATCGCGTCCTCCCACCTGCCACTACTCCGAGAAATTGTTGACGTCAATTGCTGTGCCAACGTTGGATTTGTGACCCCTCTATTCCTCACTTCTGACGAACCCTTACAATGATGAATAACATTTTGTCGCTTGCTGTTTATTGCTTAACTCTTTGCATGTTAGCAGTGAAAATATCCGCCAAACGAATTAGTATAGGTTTTATTTCTCTCTGTAAATATGTCTTGAAATTTCATTAGAATTGAGGACTCAATTCTAATGAAATTCCAAGACATATTCATGATATTTACGAGGAGAAATACAAGAAAATATGATGAATTTTTGTCCGCATGTTTTTAACAATTTATAGCCCACAAGTTTCCCAGCATGCAAAGAGTTAAGTTCCATTTTTAGCAACAAATATATAGTTTGGCAGCACCTTAGAATCATTTCCAATGGAAATGGTTCTACGATTGGAAATGATTCTACAGTGCTGTCAAACCATGTTTTTATTGAAAAAAAAAATAAAACTAGAAAATGTGTTCATAGAACACGGATGCCCCACATATCGCTTTGATAATAAATGAGGCCAAATTCCAAGTGAATTTATTTTTTTACCTGAGCGTTAAAGTTTTTGAAGCACCAAGTATGTGACCTTGACCCTGGGCTTGGCGGGGGCAGGACGAACGTGGATTTAGCACAGGGCGGTAGAGGACCATTAGAGCAATGCGTATATGAAGTATGAAGCTGATCCGTGAAAGGGAACAGAAATTATAAGATATTTACCAGAGCGTTAAAGTTTTTGAAGCACCAAGTATATGACCTTGACCCTGGGCTTGGCGGGGGCAGGACGAATGTGGATTTGGCACAGGACAGTAGAGGACCATTAGAGCAATGCGTATATGAAGTATGAAGCTGATCCGTGAAAGGAAACAGAAATTATAAGATATTTACCCGAGCGATAAAGTTTTTGAAGCACCAAGTATGTGACCTTAACCCTGGGCTTGGCGGGGGCAGGACGAACGTGGATTTGGCACAGGACAGTTGAGGACCATTAGAGCAATGCGTATATGAAGTATGAAGCTGATCCATGAAAGGAAACAGAAATTATAAGATATTTACCCAAGCGTTAAAGTTTTTGAAGCACCAAGTATGTGACCTTGACCCTGGGCTGGGCGGGGGCAGGACGAACGTGGATTTGGCACAGGGACAGTGAGGAACATTAGAGCAATGCGTATATGAAGTATGAAGCTGATCCGTGAAAGAAAACAGAAATTATAAGATATTTACCCGAGCGTTAAAGTTTTTGAAGCACCAAGTATGTGACCTTGACCCTGGGCTTGGCAGGGGCAGGATGAACGTGGATTTGGCACAGGGCGGTAGAGGACCATTAGAGCAATGCGCATATGAAATATGAAGCTGATCCGTGAAAGAAAACAGAAATTATAAGATATTTACCCGAGCGTTAAAGTTTTTGAAGCACCAAGTATGTGACCTTGACCCTGGGCTTGGCGGGGGCAGGACGAACGTGGATTTGGCACAGGACGGTAGAGGACCGTTAGAGCAATGTGTATATGAAATATGAAGCAGATCGGTCGAAGGATGAAGAAATATGAGACATTTACCCGACGGACGGACGGACGTTCTTACAGTACTATACTTACATGTATGTGGCTTATCACATGTTAAATATTAGCCACATAAAACGATTTTTAGCCACATAAAACGATTTTTAGCCACATAAAAGGATTTTTTAGGTGGCTAATTGTAACCAACCCTATCCTTTACTAAGTCCATAACCCTGTGGCGATAGCCACATAAGTACCCTAATGTGTGCCCGGATGGACGGACGGGACGGACGGACAAGGGTAACACTAAATGCCCCCTCCACTATCGTGGTGGGGCATAAAAATATGAAACAACAGCAGACTTCAATTTATATTTGTCACATTTTAAGGGTTACTTGCGCATGTATGGAATTAACAAATTATCAGCAAAATGGAGTCGTAACATTTTATTAAGTGTATACTCACCATGAGGCCCATCATGTTGCGCAGAAGTTCCTCCTTATCGGGGAATTCCTTGAAGCAGCCGAGGAACAGATACATGCCGTTCTCCTCCATAAATCGCTCACAGTTCCGCGGCGTCTCGTCTGAAATATGCGTTACCACAATTCATTGCTGCATAAAATGGACGTTTGCAGTGTAATAACACTGTGTATTAAAATTGTAATTAAATATGTGAATGACACCATAGCATGCTAGATGATCAGTGTTGCTTCAATTAATTTGTATGCTTATGCAGGAAATAGAATCTAACATTTTTGTTGATAAATATGGTATTTATTGAACTTGTTGACTAAGTTCTTAAGAAACTCGGCATGCCCTCGTTTCTTATACTCGTTTAATAAATATCATGTTAAGGCATAACATATGTAGGGAGGGAGAGAGGGAATATATGTTACTATAATTGGGTACAGTGCATTAAAATCATAATACACTCGTTCAGAGCTCCAGATAAGGTGCGTATTGGTGTATTTTACGCAATTATTTTAGATGAATACGCAAAAATGGGAGTACAAAATACGCACAGCAACGTGAAAATATGCATTGGATTTCAAATTGAGCAGTGAATATACTGTCATAAAGCTGAACATTCATTTAGTTGAGCTGCAAAAAGCAAACAGTACAGCTCAATTAAGTGAATGTTTAATTATTTTTTATCATTTGTTCCCTATTTAGTAAGGGCAATTCCAGAATTAAACGTGGGGGGGGGGGGGCATTGGGGTGGGCGGCACTTTTTTTCAAACCCCACCACCCATCAATAACAATTTTCGTTGACCCCCAGCAACCATCAATTTAACATATTATCGAACCCCACCACCAATCATTTAGAAAGAAGAAAAAAACCAGCCCCCGCACCCATCCATAAAAAAATAATATGTCAACCCCACCACCCATCAATAAAAATTACTGACCCACCTTATAAACGAAGGAAAGTAATGCCCATAATGAGCGACTATACATACTTAGAATAACAGCTGACGTAGCGCGCGGTAAACTGAAATGGCCTATGTGACAAATGCCATAACCCCCATTTCTCCATCCAAAGCCACATTTATCCACATTGGGCGTTAAACACCAATTCAATTCCATTCCCGATCTCATATCGGTCAAATATTTGTTTCCTGTCGGGTATTGTTTGGTTGTAAATTTTCAAAGTGACGTCACACGTCTGCCATCCTGTGAATAATTAATGAGGACGATTATCTCAATCCCATAAGCGCTTGATGTAAGATTTTAGATGTTAAATCAAGCGTCGCTCACATTCAGATCGCACTCGGTAACATTCGGTAATGGTCGTTTTCGTTGCTGTTACTATTTTTGTAAAGTATTGACAAGTATTCATGCATCAATACCTTATGACATGTGCGACCAGCATAGCCCCTGATTCGTCTGCGCATACACTGATATGGGGCTATGCTGGAATGTCATGTATTCAGGTAGTACCTATGTCTATTGTTAAACCTAATCAATGAACAGTGAATACACACTATCTGTACCTACGTATATCCACCGTGGTCCACAGTGTCAATGTCAATATTTGGCTGGGGGGGGGGGGGGGGTGGGGGAATTGTTTATGGCCCATTTCTCAGGTGCAGGTCACTAGTAGGAGTTATTATCGCCTTGGGGAAACAGTTTACACATGGCTGCTGTGTGTTTGCGATTAACACGAATGACAAATATGGTGGAATTATATACAACAAATTTCTTCACAAGTAGGTTCAATAAGTTTATTACATGCATCTTGAATTTTTAATCAGTACATTAATCAGTAAATAACAATAAATACAACATAATTTTAGACAATATAAAGTCTAATTTATGCCTCGATTAGTAAAGCAGACCTTTGGGCGTACTGGCGTTTTCATGTTGGACAAGAAAATGGAGTCATGTGTATGAATGTAATAACGAGATGGTGCCTAAAAAGGAGTATTAATATAAACACAAAATCATATTAAATTTGTTAACAATTATATTCCTACAGCTTTTAAACGAGTACTAATGTTCTATTAAGATTATATAGTATTATTCCTTCTTTATCCGTTTATTATAAAGTTATTTTCAAAAATAAATGTTCCACTATAATAAGTCCATTAGTAAACAAGATGGCCGCGGCCCGCATGTCGAGCCCGCCGAGGCATTCGATGGTCTCAGAGTGTATTTATTTGAAGTTTGATGCCCAATAAGCATACAAAGTTTCAAGCAAATCTGACTGACGGTTACAGAGATAGTAGGTATGTGAAAACTTTAATGCAAATTTTAACAGAAACTTTAACACCAACTTCTAAGTCATTTGACCTTGACCTTGGGCACAGGGGCCGCATGAGTGGGATACAGCATGAATATATGGATGATGACTAATAAGTATATGAAGTTTCAAGTCAATGTGACTTAGGACTGCAGAGATATAAGGTATTTAAAAACTTTAACGCAGATTTCGGACGGACGGACGGACGGACGGACGCACTCACGGACGCACGGACACCCGGACGTCATTGTGATCACTATGTCTCGCTTTCCGCAAGCGGGCTCGACAACAAGAGTTATCTTCCCTAAGTCAGAACAAGACTATTGTCACATAGCACATTTTGGTCTAGAAAGTTCGTTTTTAGTGCAAATATTTTATAACTTCGAACTCCTTGTTTGGTGTGTAGCACCAGAGGAAGACCAAATCAAACAATTTATAGGAATGACACAGTATATAAGACAGCAATCTGTGCTGGGCTAATGTTAAACCGGTGATATGTTTTTTGTATGCAAATTCATGCTGTCAACGCGAATGGGGACACATGATGGTTCACAACAGAAATTGGACGTCCGAGATTACTCGCTACATGTATTAGTCATCTAATTGTGGCGTGTTTATTCAAAATATTTACTTCTGTCATATTAAAAATTATGTTTTGAATGATTTTGAATAATTTTACACTATTATTTTAACACAAGATGGCGATCGAGAATATGGCGTAAATATCGCGATACGCGAAAACCGTACCGCGATACGTATCATGATGACATATCGCAATATACCGGTATATCGTTGCACCACTAGTAATTACCGATACCACCATTATTTTTTTTGCAGTTTTAATTACAGTGCGAACCCACAATTTCCCTCGCGTATATTTTTTTTCGCTCGAGTGGACAAAAACGTGCGGGACGCGACGTATGGTAATTACCGATACCACCATTAATGTTTTGCAGTTTTACACTGCGAACCCACAATTAAATAATTGCCGTGTTTCACTCAATCCCATAATTAAATAATTGCCGGTTTTCTGGAGCCCATAATTAAATAATTACTGTTATTCACTGGGCCCCCACCATGCATCAATTAGAATTTCCTGTGGACCAAACCACCCATCCATTTTAATTTCATGCAGACCCCACCACCCCCCCCCCCCACCCCACGTTTAATTTTGGAATCACCCTAATGAAAAAATCAATAATCCATTTGTAAAAGTAAAATATGCAATGATTTTGAAATCAGGGGGTATAGTACGCTTTAGACACAAAGCTTATCTGGAGCTCTGCTCGTTAATAAATATGTAAAATGACAGGACTACAAAAAGCATGCTAGGTGATCAGAATTGCGTCAATTTATGATTTTCATGCCCATGCAATACATAGAATGTAACAATTGTGTGGATTTAATATGATATTTATTTAAACTTGTTGACTAATATCATAAGAAACTCTTAAGAAACTAGAAATGGACGCTTGTCGACAAGCGCATGTGTATCCCCCTCCCCAGATACACAAGTAGTTTGAAAAAAGGGTGTTCGAGTTATGCTCCGGAGACAAAATCAGTGACGGAAAAAACAAAGGGAGATAACTAAAAAATTAGTGATGCAAGAGTTGTCATTCTTGCGTGACACACCTTTAGGGTTGTGGTCTATGCATGTGTGAAGTTTCATGAAAATATTCCAAAGGGTGTTCGAGTTATGCTCCAGACACGAAATCAGTGCTCGAAACAACAAAGGGAGATAACTAAGAAATTAACGACGCAATAAGAGTTGTCATTCTTACGTGCGACACACCTTTGGTCGTCTTCTATGCATGTGTGAAGTTTAAATAAACTAAAAAATGTGTTTCATAGAACACGGATGTCCCACATATCGCTTTGATAATAAATGAGGCCAAATTCCAAGTCAAAATTTTCTTTTACCTGAGAGTTAAAGTTTTTGAAGCACCAAGTATGTGACCTTGACACTGGGCTTGGCGGGGGCAGGACAAACGTGGATTTGGCATACGGCGGTAGAGGACCATTAGAGCAATGCGTATATGAAATATGAAGCTGATCTGTGAAAGAAAACAGAAATTATAAGATATTTACCCGAGCGTTAAAGTTTTTGAAGCACCAAGTATGTAACCTTGACCCTGGTCTTGGCGGGGGTGGGCAGGACGAATGTGGATTTGGCACAGGGCGGTAGAGGACCATTAGAGCAATGTGTATATGAAATATGAAGCTGATCCGTGAAAGAAAACAGAAATTATAAGATATTAACCCGAGCGTTAAAGTTTTTGAATAAGCACCAAGTATGTGACCTTGACCCTGGGCTTGCCGGGGACAGGACGAATGTGGATTTGGCACAGGGCGGTAGTGAACCATCAGAGCAATGTGTATATGAAATATGAAGCAGATCGGTCGAAGGATGAAGAAATTATGAGACATTTACCCGAGTGTTAAAGTTTTGTGATGGACGGACGGACGGACGGGAGGACGGGAGGACGGGACGCACGTTCCTACGAATGAATACTTGTTGGGTTTTTACTGTATAAAAATACCCAACAAGAGTACCCAACACTATCCTAACCCTACCCAATAAGATCCCCGTACGCTTACAACAAGTACCCATTCGTGTGTGCGGACGGACGGACGGACGGACGGACGAGGGTAACACTAAATGCCCCCTCCACTATCGTGGTGGGGCATACAAATATTCCAAAGGGTGTTCGAGTTATGCTCTGGATACAAAATCAGAGCACGAAACAACAAAGGGAGATAAGTAAACAAGAATTCCGCGGAATCAGATGCCTCGCCTTGTCCCGCCTTGACCTCGAGCCTGGGCCCGAAAGCAATTTTCACTGGCCCGAACATATTATACAATTATTGACTAGTGAGCCACAGAATATCAGATTATATTCTATGGCTCACTAGTCAATAATTGTTTTATTATATGATAATAGTCTGTATATAGCACTTACGACCTTATGCTACTAGACAAAAATTGAAAAAGAATTTGAAAAAAAAAAATGAATTAAAAATAATAATGCTTGCTACTGGAGCCCAGAATTAATTTTAATAGTCCTATATTTATCTACATATATCTGCACAGGTCCACATAATGCCACAATATTTTCAACACAGTTTACGGAAATGTAATATACAAAAAAAATAAAAATAATAATGCTCGCTACTGGAGCCCAGAATTTTTGTTAATAGTTACGGAAATGTAATAATGTACCTGTATAAATTATCTGTAATAAGTTAGTGGTCAGGTAAAAAATTGAAAAAGAATGTAAAAAAAAAAATGGAAAAAAAATAATTAAATTTAAAAAAAATAAAAGAATAATGCTCCCTACTGGAGCCCAGAATGTTTTTTAATAGTCCTATATTTATCTACATATCATATATATACAGGTCCACATATTGCCACAATATTTTCAACACAGTTTACGGAAATGTAATATAATCATTTACCTGTATAAACTAGAAATGGACGCTTGTCGACAAGCGCATGTGTATCCCCCTCCCCAGATACACAAGTAGTTTGAAAAAAGGGTGATCGAGTTATGCTCCGGAGACAAAATCGGTGACGGACAAAGGGAGATAACTAAACAATTAGTGATGCAAGAGTTGTCAATCTTGCGCGACACACCTTTAGGGTCTATGCATGTGTGAAGCTACTGGAGTGCAGAATTATTTGTTAATAGTCCTATATTTATGTACATATATCTGCACAGGTGCACATAATGCCACAATATTTTCAACACAGTTGACGGAAATGTAATATAGAATGTAAATAAAAAAAATAATGCTCGCTACTGGAGCCGAGAATTTTTTTTAATAGTCCTATATTTATCTACATATATCTGCACAGGTCCACATACTGCCACAATATTGTCAACACAGTTTGTAGGTAAATGTAATAATTTAGCTGTATAAATTCCACCTGTAATAAGTTAGTGGTCAGTTAAAAAATTTAAAAAGAATGTAAAAAAAAAAAATTTGAAAAAAAAAGTTGAAAAATAAAAAATAATAATACTTGCTACTGGAGCCCAGAATTTTTTTTTAATAGTCCTATATTTATCTACATATATCTGCACAGGTCAACATAATGCCACAATATTTTCAACACAGTTTACGGAAATGTAATATACAAATTTTTTTAAATAATGCTCGCTACTGGAGCCCAGAATTTTTGTTAATAGTCCTATATTTATCTGCATATATCTGCACAGGTCCACATACTGCCACAATATTGTCAACACAGTTTACGGAAATGTAATAATGTACCTGTATAAATTACCTGTAATAAGTTAGTGGTCAGTTAAAAAATTGAAAAAGAATGTAAAAAAAAAAAATGGAAATAAAAATTAAATTAAAAAAAAGAAAAAGAATAATGCTCCCTACTGGAGCCCAGAATGTTTTTTAATAGTCCTATATTTATCTACATATCATATATACACAGGTCCACATATTCCCACAATATTTTCAACACAGTTTACGGAAATGTAATATAATCATTTACCTGTATAAATTACCTGTAAGTTGTCAGTGGTCAGTTGCACATGCTAGCACATGCACAGGTGAATAGTCTGTATATAGCACTTACCACCTTATGCTACTAGACAAAAATTGAAAAATAATTTGAAAAAAAAAATGAAAAAAAAAAATATGGAAAAAAAAAGTTTAAAAATAATAATGCTTGCTACTGGAGCACAGAATTTTTTTTTAATAGTCCTATATTTATCTACATATATCTGCACAGGTCCACATAATGCCACAATATTTTCAACACAGTTTACGGAAATGTAATATAATCATTTACCTGTATAAATTACCTGTAAGTGGTCAGTGGTCAGTTGCACATGCTAGCACATGCACAGGTGAATAGTCTATATAAAGCACTTACGACCTTATGCTACAAGACAAAAATTGAAAAATAATTTGAAAAAAAAAATGAAAACCAAAAAAACAAAAAAATGAAAAAAGAATGAAAACAAAAAAATGAAAAAAAAAAAGAAAAAAAAAATGAAGAAAAAAAAAAAAAAAAAAATGAAAAAAAAAAGTTTAAAAATAATAATGCTTGCTATTGGAGACCAGATTTTTTTTTAATAGTCCTATATTTATCTACAAAAATCTGCACAGGTCCACATAATGCCACAATATTTTCAACACAGTACCCAATGTAGTGATTTACCTGTATAAATTACCTGGTCAGCAGTGGTCAGCACTGGACATCTGCACATGCTAGCCCATGCTAGCACATGGTTCTCCCAGTTTCTTTTGTTCTCTCTACAGGTAAGGTGTACAGAGCACACAAGAAAAGGTGTACAGAGCAGACGAGAAAACAGGTCTTCATGCATTATTGTCCAGTTTGTAGAGTGCGCAAAACAAAAAGGGGGGAGATAACTCAAAAATTAGCTACGCAAGAGTTGTTCATTCTTGTGCGCGACACACCTCCGGGTCGTGGGCTATGCATGTGTGAAGTTTCATGAAAATATTCCAAAGGGTGGTCGAGTTATGCTCCGGACAGGAAATCAGTGAGCGAAAACAAAAAAGGGAGATAACTCAAAAATTAGCTATGCAAGAGTTGTCATTCTTGTGCACGACACACCTTCGGTTCGTGGTCTAATTGAATGTGTTAAGTTTCATAAAAATTATTCCAAAGGGTGGTCGAGTTATGGTCAATCAGTGCGCAAAACAAAAAAGGGGGGAGATAACTCAAAAATTAGCTATGCAAGAGTTGTCATTCTTGTGCGCGACACACCTTCGGGTCGTGGTCTATGCATGTGTAAAGTTTCATGAAAATATTCCAAAGGGTGGTGGAGTTATGCTCCGGACATGAAATCAGTGCGAGAAACAAAAAAGGGAGATAACTCAAAAATTAGCTATGCAAGAGTTGTCATTCTTGCGCGCGACACACCTTCGGGTCGTGGTCTATGCATGTGTGAAGTTTCATGAAAATATTCCAAAGGGTGTTCGAGTTATGCTCCGGAGAAGAAGTGTCTGCGGCGGACGCGGACGCGGATGCGGACGCGGCGCGCTGTCAAATCCATAGTATCCCCCGACGGAGTCCGGGGGATACAATTACCTGTAAGTGGTCAGTGGTCAGTTGCACATGCTAGCACATGCACAGGTGAATAGTCTGTATATAGCACTTACGACCTTATGCTACTAGACAAAAATTGAAAAATAATAAAAAAAAAAAATGAAAAAAAAAAATGAAAAAAAATAAAAAAATGAAGAAAAAAAAATGGAAAAAAAAAATGAAAAAAAAAAATGGAAAAAAAAAGTTTAAAAATAATAATGCTTGCTACTGGAGCCCAGATTTTTTTTTAATAGTCCTATATTTATCTACATATATCTGCACAGGTCCACATAATGCCACAATATTTTCAACACAGTACCCAATGTAGTAATTTACCTGTATAAATTACCTGTGGTCAGCAGTGGTCAAGCACTGGACATTTGCACATGCAAGCCCATGCCAGCACATGGTTCTCCCAGTCTCTATTGTTCTCTCTACAGGTAAGGTGTACAGAGCACACGAGAAAAGGTGTACAGAGCAGACGAGAAAACGGGTCTTCATGCATTATTGTCCAGTTTGTAGAGTGCGCAAAACAAAAAAGGGAGATAACTCAAAAATTAGCTACGCAAGAGTTGTCATTCTTGTGCGCGACACACCTCCGGGTCGTGGTCTATGCATGTGTGAAGTTTCATGAAAATATTCCAAAGGGTGGTGGAGTTATGCTCCGGACAGGAAATCAGTGCGCGAAAACAAACAAGAGGCCCAAATGGGCCTGTATCGCTTACCTAAAAGCCTCCATAGTGGTCATCTTGATTTCACAAAGACTCTTCACTTACAACTTCAAATGTTCCACAGAATTTGTTGGTACCTTCTGATCTAACATATATTGCGAATGTGCATGTGATTTACTGCTATACCTTCGATTTGATATATAAAATGACCATATTCGGTCAAAAATAAAATTTGACCCCTATTTGACCCCTCGGGCCATGACCATTTTTGACCCAGAGGCCACCATATGAACATATCCATCATTTATACAAAGTTTCGTCGAAATCGGCCTGGCGGTTTGTGAGAAGATTTTTTTGACAATTTGACCTACTTTTCAACGGCGGACATCTTGGATTTGATGATGACCTCCATTTTAACAAAAATGGACAGGCTTCACCCACAGACCATTACAGTTAAGTTTGGCCAATATCGGCCAAGCAGTTCACAAGAAGAATACGTTTGAAATCTTTAGTAAAAGAACAACTTTTTTACCTTTCGGTGGCCATCTTGGATGACAAAATCATCTGATTTAGACAAAAAAATTTACAAAAATGCTCCAGAGTGATAGACTAGTCGATACCTTTGATTTGATATATTATATAACCATATTCGGGCAAAAATATAATTTGACCCCTAGTTGACCCCTCGGGCCACGTCCATTTTTGACCCAGGGGCCACCATATGAACAAATCTGAAACAGCGTTAACTATCAATCATTCACACCAAGTTTCGTCAAAATCGGCCTGGCGGTTTGTGAGAAGAAGATTTTTTGACAATTTGACCTACTTTTCAACGGCGGACATCCTGGATTTGGTGATGACCTCCATTTTAACAAAAATGGACAGGCTTCACCCACAGACCATTACAGTTAAGTTTGGCCAATATCGGCCAAGCAGTTCACAAGAAGAATACGTTTGAAATCTTTAGTAAAAGAACAACTTTTTACCTTTCGGTGGCCATCTTGGATGACAAAATCATCTGATTTAGACAAAAAATGGTCCAGAGTGATCAACTAGTCGATACCTTCGATTTGATATATTATATGACCATATTCGGGCAAAAATATAATTTGACCCCTAGTTGACCCCTCGGGCCACGCCCATTTTTGACCCAGGGGCCACCATATGAACAAATCTGAAACAGCACTAACTATCGATCATTCATACCCAGTATTGTCGAAATCGGCCTGGCGGTTCGTGAGAAGAAGATTTTTTAAGAATTTGACATACTTCTCAACGGCGGCCATCTTGGATTTGGTGATGACCTCCATTTTAACAAAAATGAACAGGCTTCAACCACAGACCATTACAGTTAAGTTTGGCCAATATCGGCCAAGCAGTTTACAAGAAGAAGACGTTTGAAATCTTTAGTAAAAGAATGACCATTTGAACTATCGGTGGCCATCTTGGATGACTTAATCATATGATTTAGACAAAAAATGTTCCAGAGTGATTGTCTCGTCGATACCTTCGATTTGATATATTACATGACTATATTCGGTTAAAAATAAAATTTGACCCCTATTTGACCCCTCGGGCGACGCCCATTTTTGACCCACGGGCCACCATATGAACAAATCTGAAACAGCGCTAACTATCGATCATTCATACCAAGTATCGTCGAAATCGGCCAGGCGGTTCGTGAGAAGAAGATTTTTTAAGAATTTGACCTACTTTTCCATGGCGGCCATCTTGGATTGTCGATGACCTCCATTTTAACAAATCTGAAATGGCATCACTCATATATCATCCCTGTGAAGTTTCGCCAATATCGGCTCAGCAGTTCGGGAGAAGAAGATGATTGAAAATGTTCACGGACGGACGACGGACACTTTGCCATAACAATAGCTCACATGAGCTTTGCTCAGGTGAGCTAAAAAGGGAGATAACTAAAAAATTAGCTATGCAAGAGTTGTCATTCTTGTGCACAACACACCTTCGGTTCGTGGTCTAATTGAATGTGTTAAGTTTCATAAAAATATTCCAAAGGGTGGTCGAGTTATGGTCAATCAGTGCGCGAAACAAAAAAGGGAGATAACAAAAAATTAGCTATGCAGAGTTTGTCATTCTTTGTGCGCGACACACCTTCGGGTGTCGTCTATGCATGTGTGAAGTTTCATGAAAATATTCCAAAGGGTGGTGGAGTTATGCTCCGGACACGAAATCAGTGCGAGAAACAAAAAAGGGAGATAACTAAAAAATTAGCTATGCAAGAGTTGTCATTCTTGTGCGCGACACACCTTCGGGTCGTGGTCTATGCATGTGTGAAGTTTCATGAAAATATTCCAAAGGGTGTTCGAGTTATGCTCCGGACAAGAAGTGTCTGCGGCGGACGCGGACGCGGCGCGCTGTCAAATCCATAATATCCCCCGACGGAGTTCGGAGGATACAATTAGTAAACTCGTTTAACCCTTTCAACACCACAGGCCAGGCCTGTATAGTGGTATTGGCAAAACCTCATCAGGATCTGCACTTTTTGCAAGTAATTTTCATATTTTTGAGAACAAAAACACCCCCTTTTCATAAACTACCAGATGGCCGCGGCCCACATGTTGAACCCGCCGAGGCATTTGATGGTATTTTTAAAAACTTTAACGCAGATTTCGGACGGACGGACGCACGCACGCACAGTCATTCGTGCACTTAGACGACAGCAGGCGGACACCTGGAGGCGCGTGGTAACGGAATAAACGATTGTATCTTTTGTGGACTAATGTCGTCGTGTGCTGACCGCGGCGAAGCGGGCTGGACGACAAAAAAGATCAGTCTGTGACGGTTACGACTTATTGAGGTTGATTGATTGTAAAATTAACATATCAAAATCCATTCCAGTTACTTAGGTGTGAAAGAGAGAGGTAGGATGGTAGGAAGGGCTAGAGAGTGAGAGAAAGAGAGAACCAGGACCCCCCCCCCCCCCCAACTCAGAAAAGAGAGAGAGACTCGGAGAGAGATTTGCGTACCAGTGACGTTCCACAGCGTACTCCAGGAGACCTCTAGGATTTCATCACAGACTTGTTGTTCTAGCCGTTGCTTGATCACCGCACACATCACCTGTGAACGAATGGAATGGAATGGTGCTTGACTTGACAGCCCATCAACACAAAAGAATATCAAGCAATTTAGATGAAGAAGAAAATAACAAGGGTTCTTCCTGCCTCTAGTTTATTATTTTATTATTATAGACCATAAACTTGACCGGAATCAGCCCCATACGCTGACCTCGTCTGTCACATCTGTCCTACACTGTTCACCATTCCATCAATGAAACACCTGTCATGCTTCTGACAAGCAATTGAGATCGTTATCAGGCTACCGGAGTGTGCTATTTGATCAGGACCTAAACTGGTCGCAAAACCCATAAGCCCCATTTCTCCAGACAAGCCACACACGTCCCCTATATGAGACGCACCATGTAATTTTGTACCTTCGGACTTCTGCGTAATTTCATTAAATACTTTTGTAAAATTTACAATATTTTCCATAAGGGCGTCAAAAGTTAACAAAATTCTCAGAGTACATGCGGAATATAATCAATACTCTCAAAATTTTTGACTTTATTTATGAAAAATATTGTAAATTTTGTAAACGTATTTAACCCTTGGACCGCTACTCACAACAACTGTCGTCTGCTGTTGCTTTTATATATTGCCTTATTTCTCAATAACAACATGGTTTGACAGCACTTCAGAATCATTTCCAATGGAAATGATTCTGAAGTGCTGTCAAAGCATGTTTTTGATGATAACAAGAAACGAGGCAAAGCCACGAAGGCCAGGTTTTTTCCAAGCATAGACACTTGGATAACATAATTATACCCACTTTTTGTAGACTAGATGGTCGTGGCCTGCATGTCGCGCCATGGGGCGAGGCATGGACACTAAAAAAATAGATATAGTAGATGGAAAAACTTTAACGAAAAAAATTTAACCGGACACACGGAAGTACGGACAGACGGATGTATGCCAAAATGCCGACGATATCGCGCTTTCCACAAGCGGATGCGACAATGATGATAAACACCCATGTGAAGTATCAAGGTAATGGGTGAAGCAGTTGCAGAGATATAGTACACGAAAAAACTTTAACCAAAAAGCTTAACCAAAAACTTTAACCAAAAAACTTAACCAAAACACTTAACCAAAAAACTAAACCAAAAACTTTAACCGGACATACGTACGTACGTACGCCAAAGTGCCGACTATATCGCGCTTTCCGCAAGCGGGCGCGACAAAAACTTTAACAAAAAAAAATCAAAGTAATTTGACCTTCACATTGGGCACAGGGGCCGCACGGTTGGGGGTTAGAATGAAAATATGGATGATGATAAACACCCATGTGAAGTTTCAAGGTAATGGGCGAAGCAGTTGCAGAGATATAGTATAACAAATAAGGTTTTAACCAAAAAATTTAACCAGACGTACGTTAAAAAGTTAACGTTGAAAATGGCTAAGTCAATTACGTAGAAATAATAGGTGACGGTAAAAAAATGGTCACATGTTGGACAGTTGTATGTGGTAGGCACCCCTTGGTTATGAAGCTGTGAAAGTTTGGTGGTCCTAGGTGGTACAGTACCAAAGAAATGGACTTAAACACGAAAACTTAACATTGTAAACGCGAAAAGTTAACATTGAAAATGGCTAAGTCGACTGCGCTGAAAAAATGGGTCAAGTTAAAAAAAAGTAACATGTTGGATAGTGATATGTGGTGGGCACCCCTTGATTATGAAGCTGTGAAAGTTTGGTGGTCCTAGGTGGTACAGTACCAAAGAAATGGACTTAAACACGAAAACTTAACATTGTAAACGCAAAAACTTAACATTGAAAATGGCTAAGTCGATTGCGCAGAAAAAATGGGTCAAGTTAAAAAAAAGAGTAACATGTTAGATAGTGATATGTGGTGGGCACCCCTTGATTATGAAACTGTGAAAGTTTGGTGGTCCTAGGTCGTACAGTAACAAAGAAATGAACTCAAACACGAAAACTTAACATTGATTGTGGACGCCGCCCGCCCACCGCCCACACCCGCCCACCGCCCGCGCCCACCCGTCGCCCGCCGCCTGCCCGCCCGGCTTTCGCCAATCCAATAGCCTGGATTTGTTTTCAAAAAACCTGGCTAAAAATGGTCACATGTTGGATAGTTTTATGTGGTAGGCACCACAGGTGGAAGACTCGGACCTATGACACCAAAAAAAATGACTATCATATTTGGCCGATAGCTGATCGCCAGCTCAAACTAAAGTCGTGCACCATGACCATATACATTAGAGTGAGTGAGTGAGTGAGTGAATAGGGTTTAACGTCCGCTTTTCTGACATAGAGGTACAAGCCTCAGGGAGTCTACACGCAGACGGGTCAACGGGGTCGAGTCCCATATCCACCTGTCCAAGGGGGGTAAATCCCAACTTCAGAACTCAATATTTACAATCAAAATATATATTCAGTCCTGAAATTAGAACAACCTGATCTGGTGCCAGGCCCTCGCCACACCAGCATCATTTATCCCATCCCCTAAAAGTAATAGGATTAGCGCTAATCTTACTTTTATATATGGGGCATAGCCCGACTCAACTCTCACATACAAGAAAGCCAAAAATGTACATGAGGGCCAAATCCGGTATAGTGGGTTCCGGAAAGTATGAACCCAATCGTTAAGCCAGTTTAGTCGCCTTTTACGACAAGCAATGGCTACTGCAGCACCATTCTCAGGATCAGTTGATCCCGCCCCGGTGCCTGCACGGGGCATATACATTAGAGACTCCAACCATACAAAGTTCGTCCAATTGTGATCGTTCGCCGATCTAAAAAGCACTTTTTTCTTTAATTTCATTCATTATCTGGGACTGGGTCAATGCACCATCTTCCATAATACAAGCACCGAAGCATCTATGTAAGAACATCTCTGATTGGCTAAACCTAAAAATAGATGCGAGGACTTTCCCTTTTCAGGGTTTCCGGAAGACATAATCTGATTGTACGCGAATCATGAATGAAAGCCAATGAAATTAGAAACAAGAAACGAGGCAAAGCCACGAAGGCCAGGTTTTTTCCAAGCATAGACACTTGGATAACATAATTATACCCACTTTTTGTAGACTAGATGGCCGTGGCCTGCATGTCGCGCCTTGGGGCGAGGCATGGCCACTAAAAAAATAGATATAGTAGATGGAAAAACTTTAACCAAAAAACTTTAACTGGACACACGGACGAACGGACGGACGTATGCCAAAATGCCGATGATATCGCGCTTTCGGCAAGCAGGTGTGACAATGATGATAAACACCCATGTGAAGTACCAAGGTATTGGGTGAAGCAGTTGCAGAGATATAGTACACAAAAAAAACTTTAACAAAAAAATTCAAAGTAATTTGAACTTGACATAGGGCACAGGATCGCGCTTTCCGCAAGCAGGTGCGACAATGATGATAAACACCCATGTGAAGTATCAAGGTATTGGGTGAAGCAGTTGCAGAGATATAGTACACGAAAAAACTTTAACAAAAAAATTAAAAGTAATTTGACCTTGACATTGGGCACAGGATCGCGCTTTCCGCAAGCAGGTGCAACAATGATGATAAACACCCATGTGAAGTATCAAGTATTGGGTGAAGCAGTTGCAGAGATATAGTACACAAAAAAACTTTAACAAAAAAATTCAAACAAAGTAATTTGACCTTGACATTGCGCACAGGATCGCGCATACTGCAAGCAGTGCGACAATGATGATAAACACCCATGTGAAGTATCAAGGTATTGGGTGAAGCAGTTGCAGAGATATAGTACACGAAAAAAGCTTTAACAAAAAAATAAATTCAAAGTTAATTTGACCTTGACATTGGGGCACAGGATCGCGCTTTCGCAAGCAGGTGCGACAATGATGATAAACACCCATGTGAAGTATCAAGTATTGGGTGAAGCGATTGCAGAGATATAGTACACGAAAAAAGAATTAAAACTTTAACAAAAAAATTCAAAGTAATTTGGACCTTGACAATTGGGCACAGGATCGCGCTTTCCGCAAGCAGGGTGCAACAATGATGATAAACACCCATGTGAAGTATCAAGGTATTGGGTGAAGCAGTTGCAGAGATATAGTACACGAAAAAACTTTAACAAAAAAATTCAAAGTAATTTGACCTTGACATTGGGCACAGGGGCCGCACGGTTGGGGATTAGAATGAAAATATGGATGATGATAAACACCCATGTGAAGTTTCAAGGTAATGGGCGAAGCAGTTGCAGAGATATAGTATAACAAATAAGGTTTTAACCAAAAAATTTAACCAGACGTATGTTAAAAAGTTAACGTTGAAAATGGCTAAGTCAATTACGTAGAAATAATAGGTGACGGTAAAAAAATGGTCACATGTTGGACAGTTGTATGTGGTAGGCACCCCTTGGTTATGAAGCTGTGAAAGTTTGGTGGTCCTAGGTGGTACAGTACCAAAGAAATGGACTTAAACACGAAAACTTAACATTGTAAACGCGAAAAGTTAACATTGAAAATGGCTAAGTCGACTGCGCTGAAAAAATGGGTCAAGTTAAAAAAAAGTAACATGTTGGATAGTGATATGTGGTGGGCACCCCTTGATTATGAAGCTGTGAAAGTTTGGTGGTCCTAGGTGGTACAGTACCAAGGAAATGGACTTAAACACGAAAACGTAACATTGTAAACGCAAAAACTTAACATTGAAAATGGCTAAGTCGATTGCGCAGAAAAAATGGGTCAAGTTAAAAAAAAGAGTAACATGTTAGATAGTGATATGTGGTGGGCACCCCTTGATTATGAAACTGTGAAAGTTTGGTGGTCCTAGGTCGTACAGTAACAAAGAAATGAACTCAAACACGAAAACTTAACATTGATTGTGGACGCCGCCCGCCCACTGACCACCCACCCGCCTCCCACCCGTCGCCCGCCCGCCTGCCCGCCCGGCTTTCGCCAATCCAATAGCCTGGATTTGTTTTCAAAAAACATGCTAAAAATGGTCACATGTTGGATAGTTTTATGTGGTAGGCACCACAGGTGGAAGACTCGGACCTATGACACCAAAAAAAATGACTATCATATTTGGCCGATAGCTGATCGCCAGCTCAAACTAAAGTCGTGCACCATGACCATATACATTAGAGACTCCAACCATACCAAGTTCGTCCAATTGTGATCGTTCGCCGATCTAAAAAGCACTTTTTTCTTTAATTTCATTCATTATCTGGGACTGGGTCAATGCACCATCTTCCATAATACAAGCACCGAAGCGTCTATGTAAGAACATCTCTGATTGGCTAAACCTAAAAATAGATGCGAGGACTTTCCCTTTTCAGGGTTTCCGGAAGACATAATCTGATTGTACGCGAATCATGAATGAAAGCCAATGAAATTAGAAACAAGAAACGAGGCAAAGCCACGAAGGCCAGGTTTTTTCCAAGCATAGACACTTGGATAACATAATTATACACACTTTTTGTAGACTAGATGGCCGTGGCCTGCATGTCGCGCCTTGGGGCGATGGCATGGCCACTAAAAAAAATAGATATAGTAGATGGAAAAAACTTTAACCAAAAAACTTTAACTGGACACACGGACGAACGGACGGACGTATGCCAAAATGCCGATGATATCGCGCTTTCGGCAAGCAGGTGTGACAATGATGATAAACACCCATGTGAAGTACCAAGGTATTGGGTGAAGCAGTTGCAGAGATATAGTACACAAAAAAAACTTTAACAAAAAAATTCAAAGTAATTTGAACTTGACATAGGGCACAGGATCGCGCTTTCCGCAAGCAGGTGCGACAATGAAGATAAACACCCATGTGAAGTATCAAGGTATTGGGTGAAGCAGTTGCAGAGATATAGTACACGAAAAAACTTTAACAAAAAAATTCAAAGTAATTTGACCTTGACATTGGGCACAGGATCGCGTTTCCGCAAGCAGGTGCAACAATGATGATAAACAACCCATGTGAAGTATCAAGGTATGGGTGAAGCAGTTGCAGAGATATAGTACACGAAAAAACTTTAACAAAAAATTCAAAGTAATTTGACCTTGACATTGGGCACAGGGGCCGCACGGTTGGGGGTTAGAATGAAAATATGGATGATGATAAACACCCATGTGAAGTTTCAAGGTAATGGGCGAAGCAGTTGCAGAGATATAGTATAACGAAAAGTTTTAAAACCAAAAAACTTAACCAGAGTACGTTAAAAAGTTAACGTTGAAAATGGCTAAGTCAATTACGTAGAAAATAATAGGTGAAGGTAAAAAAATGGTCACATGTTGGATAGTTGTATGTGGTAGGCACCCCTTGGTTATGAAGCTGTGAAAGTTTGGTGGTCCTAGGTGGTACAGTACCAAAGAAATGGACTTAAATACGAAAACTTAACATTGTAAACGCGAAAACTTAACATTGAAAATGGCTAAGTCGACTGCGCGGAAAAAATGGGTGAAGTTAAAAAAAAAAGTAACATGTTGGATAGTGATATGTGGTGGGTACCCCTTCAGTATGAAGCTGTGAAAGTTTGGTGGTCCTAGGTGGTACAGTACCAAAGAAATGGACATAAACACGAAAACTTAACATTGTAAACGCGAAAACTTAACATTGAAAATGGCTAAGTCGACTACGCGGAAAAAATGGGTCAAGTTAAAAATAAAGTAACATGTTGGATAGTGATATGTGATGGGCACCCCTTGATTATGAAGCTGTGAAAGTTTGGTGGTCCTAGGTGGTACAGTAACAAAGAAATGGACTCAAACACGAAAACTTAACATTGATTGTGGACGCCGCCCGCCGCCTGCCCGCCGCCCGCCGCCGCCCGCCCGGCTTTCGCCAACCCAATAGCCTGGATTTTTTTCTTCAAAAAACCTGGCTAAAAAAGTGCTTTTTAGATCGGCGAACGATCACAATTGGATGAACTTTGTATGGTTGGAGTCTCTAATGTATATGGTCATGGTGCACGACTTTAGTTTGAGCTGGCGATCAGCTATCGGCCAAATATGATCGATAATCCAGCCGGACGGCCTCCGATTCTGTGTGAGATTCTTTCGTACACGCAACTTTCTCTTTGGATGGGGTATACAAAATGCGAATAACTGAATAAATGCTGGAAACAGCGATTTGAAGTGAGTATATTCACAAACCTAATACCTTTATCGATTGCCGGAGACAGAAGTCATACATTTAATCGATATTTATTGTGTTTGTGCGAGCCGGAAAAGAGAGGCTTCTTTCTATAATAGCCCTATTTATACTCACCTTGATACAGCATATGGTACTGTACGAGACCAAGTGGGTGGGGTATGGGTTATTTTTTTTTTTGGATATTTTTTTTAATAGGCATTTTTTTTGGTGTCATAGGTCCGAGTCTTCCACCTGTGGTAGGCACCCCTTGGTTATGAAGCTGTGAAAGTTTGGTGGTCCTAGGTGGTACAGTACCAAAGAAATGGACTTAAACACGAAAACTTAACATTGTAAACGCGAAAACTTAACATTGAAAATGGCTAAGTTGACTGCGCGGAAAAAATGGGTCAAGTTAAAAAAAAAGTAACATGTTGGATAGTGATATGTGGTGGGCACCCCTTGATTATGAAGCTGTGAAAGTTTGGTGGTCCTAGGTGGTACAGTACCAAAGAAATGGACTTAAACACGAAAACTAAACATTGAAAACACGAAAACTTAACATTGAAAATGGCTAAGTCGATTGCGCGGAAAAAATGGGTCAAGTTAAAAAAAAAAGTAACATGTTGGATAGTGATATGTGGTGGGCACCCCTTGATTATGAAGCTGTGAAAGTTTGGTGGTCCTAGGTGGTACAGTACCAAAGAAATGGACTTAAACACGAAACTAAACATTGAAAACGCGAAAACTTAACATTGAAAATGGCTAAGTCGATTGCGCGGAAAAAATGGGTCAAGTTAAAAAAAAAAGTAACATGTTGGATAGTGATATGTGGTGGGCACCCCTTGATTATGAAGCTGTGAAAGTTTGGTGGTCCTAGGTGGTACAGTAACAAAGAAATGGACTCAAACACGAAAACTTAACATTGATTGTGGACGCCGCCCGCCCCCCCGCCTGCCCGGCTTTCGCCAATCCAATAGCCTGGATTTTTTTTCCAAAAACCTGGCTAAAAATGGAAAATAGAAAATAAACAGCAGATGACTTAAAAATTAAGATAGCGGTCTAAGGGTTAATGGCGTTTCTCATATAATCAATGGCCACTGACCTCGATAGTTCCCAGGTCACCCAAGGCTTGTTTATGTTTGCCCTCGACTTGACAGGCCAGACTGTTGAGGAGGAAGATACCAATTCGCTGGAGAAAATCGTCGTCAAAATCTCCCTTCAACATGTTGAGAATTATCTTCACTAAACGGTCGTAGCAGAACATCTGGAAATTGGAATTGTTATTTATTATTGTCATTTATAACACCTTCGTTCAGAGCACCAGATAAGTTTTATATCGAAAAAGTATTATACCCACGTATTTCAAATTCAATGCATATTTTACTTTTATAAATGTATTATTGATTTTCTTCCTTATATAACAGGGAGCAAATAATAATAACAACAAAAAATCACTTATTTGAGCTGCAAAAAAATTTCATCTTTATTACAGTATTTTCACTAAATTTAAAATCAATGCATAGTTTCACATTGCTGCGAGTATTTTGTACTCCCACTTTTGATCATCAATGCGTATTCTGTCAAATAAGTGCGTAAAATACGCCAAAATGCACCTTATCTGGAGCTCTGATGATAAAAAATAGATTCAATGGGGAAAATTGTCGTCAAAATCTACCTTCAACATAGTGAGGATTATCTTCACTAAACGGTCGTAAATTAGAAACTTCATTTATAAATATAATATGGTGATAATAGATATAATAAAGAATCAATTCGTTGGAGAAAATTGTCAAGAAAAATCTTCACAAAACGGTCGTAGCAGAACATCTAAAAATTGGAATTATTCAAGTCATTGATATATACGGTACTAATAAATATATATACAGAACCGATGTATTGGAGAAAATCGTCATCAAAATCTCCTTTCAACATACTGACAACATCTTCACAACTTATTGTGACTGAGAGGGGAGGGATATCAAGACAATAGAACTTGCCAATTGTCTCAATGCTTGTCGGCTACAACTCCTCTGCTGCATACAAAGATTTATCCCGTCAACACATGTGTATGTGAAACACGGTGCCGTGAAATATTTGTGATATCCTGTCAATACGACCTAATCACTGCGAATGAATATGTGCGGTTCGATTCTCCGATTTCAAGGATGCGGCTGGGGTTATTTTTTTTGCATTTTAAAGCTATTTGTAGTGTCCATGGGATAAATAGAATACTAGGTTAGTGCTGTGAATGGGAAAAAATATCTGGCGCGGCACGGAAACGGGATGCTCTGCCTCGCCCATCCTATTTCCTAAGCCTTGCCAGATATTTTTCCCATTCACGGCATTAACCTACTATTCTCTATTTATTTGCTTGACTGATGGATTAATTGCTTGGTTAATTGATTGATTAACTGATTGCTAGATTGATTGATTCATTGATTGATTCATTGATTGATTCATTGGTGGCTATGCCCACTGAATAACACAGGCCATAAACAAAGATAAAATTAACGTGACTTACCACATCGTTGGGTATATTGAAATGGCACAGCGTGAGACATCCATTTCGCATCATCTACAATCCCACAGTAAACACTGCTTTAACATATATAGTAATCTTTCCACAATAATACAATTAATATGTTCAACAATTCTGCAAAAACCAGGAACCCACTTTTCCGACGTTTCGGCACAAGGCCTTTATCAAGGAATAGTTTCTACTGAACGCTAAGTGGCATCCATTTTAGATTTCACAATGTTTATCTACTGAACGCTAAGTGGCATCCATTTTAGATTTCACAAGTTTATCTAATGAACGCTAAGTGGCATCCATTTTAGATTTCACAATGTTTATCTACTGAACGCTAAGTGGCATCCATTTTAGATTTCACAATGCTTATCTACTGAACGCTAAGTGCCATCCAGTTTAGATTTCACAATGTTTATCTACTGAACGCTAAGTGGCATCCATTTTAGATTTCACAATGTTTATCTACTGAACGCTAAGTGGCATCCATTTTAGATTTCACAATGTTTATCTACTGAACGCTAATGCATCCATTTTAGGATTTCACAATGCCTTTTATCTACTGGAACGCAAAGTTTGCCATCCAAGTTTAGATTTCACAATGTTTACTCTACTGAACGCTAAGTGGCATCCAATTTAAGATTTCACAATGTTTATCCTTACTGAACGCTAAGTGGCATCCATTTTAGAATTTCCACAATGCTTATCTAACTTGACGCTAAGTGCCATCCCATATTTAGATTTCACCAATGTTTATCTACTGAACGCTAAGTGGCCATCCATTTTAGAATTTCACAAAATGTTTATATCTTACTGAAACGCTAAGTGGCAAATCCAATTTTAGAGTTAACAATGTTTATCTACTGAACGCTAATGTGCCATCCAGTTTAGATTTCAATTCAACAATGTTTTATCCTACTGAAACGCTAAGTGGCATCCATTTTAGATTTCCCAACAATGTTTATCTACTGAACGCTAAGTGGCATCCATTTTAGATTTCACAGTGTTTATCTACGTGAAAACACGAATGTGCCAATCCCAGTTTAGATTTTTCACAATTGTTTTATCTACTGGAACAGTAAGTGGCATTCCAATTTTAGATTTTCCCACCAATGTTTTATACTTCTTAACAGTAATGTGGCATCCATTTTAGATTTCAACAATTTTTGGTTTATCTAATGAACTGTAAGTGGCCATACCTGTTTTTAAGATTTCCTCAATGTTTCTCCTTACTGAATCAGTAAAGTGCCATCCAGTTTAGATTTCACAATGGTTTATCTACTGAATACGCTAAGTGGCATTCCCATTTTGTAGATTTCACAATGTTTATCTACTTGAACGCTAAGTGGCATCCCATTTTAGATTTCACAATGCTTTATCTTACTGAACACGTAAGGTGCCATCCCAGTTTAGATTTCACAATGTTTATCTACTGAAACAAAAGTAAGTGCATCCATTTTTAGATTTTCACAAGTTGTTTATCTTACTGGGACGCTAAGTTGGCATTCCATTTTAATATTTCACAATGTTTAATCTACTGAACACGAAGTGCCATCCAGTTTAGATTTCACAATGTTTATCATCTACTGAACACGAATGTGCCCATCCAGTTTTAGATTTACACAATGTTTTATCTACTGAACCACTAAGTGGGGCCCCCCCCCATTCCCCCATTTTAGATTTCACAATGTTTATTATCTAAACTGGAACACTAAGTGCCATCCTTCTGGTTTAGATTTCAACAATGTTTATATCCCTTACTGAACCACTAAGTTGCCCATCCAGTTTAGATTTCAACAACATGTTTTATTCTACTGGACCACTAAGTGGCCATTCCCAGTTTTAGATTTCACAAATGGTTTTATCTACTGGCGCACAACTAAGTGCCAATCCAGTTTTAAGATTTCACCTAATGTTTATCTACTGGACACTAAGTGCCATTCCAGTTTAGATTTCACAATGTTTATCTACTGAACATTTAAGTGCCATCCAGTTTAGATTTCACAATGCATTTTGTTTATGGTACTGAACCTAAGTGCCATCCTGTTTAGATTTCACAATGTTGTAATCTACATGGACACTAAGTGCCATACCAGTTTTAGATTTTCACAATGTTTTATCCTACTGGCCACTAAGTTGGCATCCATTTTTAAGATTTCACAAATGTTTTATCTACTGGACACTAAGTGCCATCCGTTTAGATTTCACAATGTTGTATCTACTGGAACACTAAGTGCCATCCCAGTTTTAGATTGTCACAAATGTTTATCTACTTGGACACTAAGTTGCCATCCAGTTTAGATTTATCTCACAATGTTTATCTACTGAACATTGAAGTGCCATATCCATGTTTTAGATTTCAACAAATGTTTTTAACTTACTGGGACCAAACTAAGTGCCATCCAGTTTAGATTTCACAATGTTTTTATCTACTGGGACAACTAAGTGGCATCCATTTTAAGATTTCACAATGTTTATCTATCTGGCTCTCTAAGTTGCCATCCAGTTTAGATTTCACCCAATTGTTTATCTCACTGGAACACTAAGTGCCATCCAGTTTAGATTTCCAAACAATGTTTTATCTACTGGGACACTAAAGTGCCATCCAGTTTAGATTTCACAATGTTTATTCTACTGGTCCTCTAAGTGGCATCCTATTTTTGAATTTCACAAGATGTTTTCTTACTGGACACTAACGTGCCAATCCAGTTTTAGATTTTATCCACAATGTTTATCTACTGGACACTTAAGTGCCATCCAGTTTAGATTTCACAATGTTTAGCTTACTGGCACTCTAAAGTGCCATCCAGTTTTAGATTTCACAATGTTTATTCTACTGAACACTGAAGTTGCCCATCCAAAATTGTTTATTCTACTGGACACTAAGTGTCCATCCAGTTTAGGATTTCACAATTTGTTTATCTACTTGGACACTAAGTTGCCAATCCAGTTTAGATTTCACAATGTTTATCTACTGGACACTAA
Organism: Conchocele bisecta; assembly: GCA_029237695.1. Classification (NCBI taxonomy): domain Eukaryota; kingdom Metazoa; phylum Mollusca; class Bivalvia; order Lucinida; family Thyasiridae; genus Conchocele; species Conchocele bisecta. Next base: position 18,523,261 of record CM055271.1, read on the forward strand.
GTGGCATCCATTTTAGATTTCACAATGTTTATCTACTGGACACTAAGTGCCATCCAGTTTAGATTTCACAATGTTTATCTACTGGACACTAAGTGCCATCCAGTTTAGATTTCACAATGTTTATCTACTGAACATTGAAGTGGCCAATCCAGTTTTAGATTTCACAAATGTTTTATCTTACTGGACATCTAATGGGTGCCATCCAGTTTACGATTTCACTAATGTTTATCCTACTGGACACTAAGTGCCATCCAGTTTAGATTTCACAATGTTTATCTACTGGACACTAAGTGCCATCCAGTTTAGATTTCACAATGTTTATCTACTGGACACTAAGTGCCCATTCCCATTTTGAGATTTGTCACAAATGTTTATCTACTGGACACTAAGTGCCATCCAGATTAGATTTCACAATTGTTTATCTAACTGAACATTCTAACGTTGCCATCCATTTTAGAGTTCACAATGTTTATCTACTGAACATTAAGTGCCATCCAGTTTAGATTTCACAATGTTTATCTACTGGACACTAAGTGCCATCCAGTTTAGATTTCACAATGTTTATCTACTGAACATTAAGTGCCATCAGTTAGTGTTCACAATGTTTATACTGAATTAGTGCCATCCGTTTAGATTTCACAATGTTTATCTACTGAACACTAAGTGCCATCCAGTTTAGATTTCACAATGTTTATCTACTGAACATTAAGTGCCATCCAGTTTAGAGTTCACAATGTTTATCTACTGAACATTAAGTGCCATCCAGTTTAGATTTCACAATGTTTATCTACTGAACATTAAGTGCCATCCAGTTTAGATTTCACAATGTTTATCTACTGAACATTAAGTGCCATCCAGTTTAGATTTCACAATGTTTATCTACTGAACATTAAGTGCCATCCAGTTTAGATTTCACAATGTTTATCTACTGAACATTAAGTGCCATCCAGTTTAGATTTCACAATGTTTATCTACTGAACATTAAGTGCCACCATTTAGATTTCAGTTTATCATGAACATTAAGTGCACAGTGAGTTCACAATGTTTATCTACTGAACATTAAGTGCCATCCAGATTTCACAAGTTTATCTATGAACATTAAGTGCCATCAGTTTAGTTCACAATGTTTACTACTGAAACAGTAAGTGGCATCCATTTTTAGAGTTCACTAATGTTTTATCTAACTGAACATTAACGTGCCATCCATTTTAGATTTCACAATGTTTATCTACTGAAAGCATTAAGTGGCATCCATTTTAGATTTCACAATGTTTATCTACTGGACGCTAAGTGGCATCCATTTTAGATTTCACAATGTTTATCTACTGAACGCTGACCAAATTTCACGAAATAAAAAGAACTCATTCTTAAATTTTCCTTTAATTTAATATTATCGAAAAAAATATTGTTTTAGCATTGTTTATATAGCAGTCAAATTTGAGCAGGTTTCGTGAAACAGACAGTAGGTTTCTTAGCATGGTTGATATGAATGTACGTGTAAAGTATCATGAAGATCAGATTGACAGAAGTCAAGTTATCGAATAGAAACAAAAGAAATGTGCAATAAACAATCTTTTTTTAGCATGTGTGACCTTGACGAGACGAAACCCACATTCAATACGGTGGATATGAATGTACGTGTGAAGTACAATGTATTGTGAAGATTGAAGATGCTAGTTGAACTATTGCAGTGCTCCAGATAAGGAATTGGTAATTGTTCGTATTGTCACTCCATCATTTCTGAAGCAATTGGGTATTTCAAAATTTTAATTGGGTAAAATCACACTACACACAGACATCAACAGACAGCAATTATTGAATGGTTTGCTTCGAAATGAAAACATGTCTTGGCATTTCATTAGAATTGTCTCCATGTGTTTTCATGGAAAATAAGAAAAATATGCTATATTTATTGTTTTCTGCAGCATGGTAAAGGCACCACAATTTTTTTATTGGTTTTTGATACACGCTACTTCTGATTTCAATTGGGGTTTTGGCAATTTTAATTGGGTATTTAAGCAAATACGCAGCTTATCTGGAGCTCTGCATGGAAATGAAAATGAGAGATGGACAGACGGATAGGCAGGGTTAACACCACATGCCCCCGTCAACTGTCGTTTAATTAAACACATTTTAGTTTTCTAGGTATCAAAACATGGAGACAATCTCATGCACTGCTAAAACATTTTTTTTTTTTTGGCTAAAATACATGAGAAATGAAAATCTGCAGACCACTTTGTGTCCGGTTCCTTCGAGTCATCCACTTACTGCTACATACCGTGTGTTCTCGTAAATGTCTCTCCATCGCATCAAGCAAGCAGCTACAGATTTTCCTGCAAGGGAAAACGTGTGTAAGCCCATAAAAAACAAGAACTGGCATCGTTAAACGAAGCTAATCCCCTCGCTGGCAGCCTTAATAAAAAACCAGATGGCCGCGGCCCACATGTCGAGCCCGCCGGAGCATTTGATGGGTGGCCTATAGAATGAAAATATGGATGATAATAAAGAAATTTGAAGTAAATCGTTGTGTTGAGTAAGTGTTGTGGAGATATAAGGTATGTAAAAACTTTAACACAAATTTCAAAGTCATTTGACCTTGGGCATGTGGACCACAAGGGCAGGCTATAGAATGAAAATATGGATGATGAATAAGAAGTAGGGTATGTTGGAAGTAAATCGGAGTAACAATTGTTGAGATATAAGGTATGTAAAAACTGCAATGCAGATTTTATAATAACGCAAACTTCTAAGTCATTTGGCCTTGACCTTGGGGCACAGGGGCCGCATGAGTGGGACACAGAATTAATATATGGATGATGCCCAATAAGCAGACAAAGTTTCAAGCAAATCTGACTTACGGTTACAGAGATAGTAGGTATGTGAAAACTAACGCAAATTTTGACAGAAACTTTAACGCAAACTTCTAAGTCATTTGACCTTGATCTACGGGCACAGGGGCCGCATGAGTGGGACACAGAATGAGTATATGGATGATGACCAATAAACATACAAAGTTTCAAGTCAATGTGACTTAGGACTGCAGAGATATAAGGTATTTAAAAAAATTATCGCAGATTTCGGACGCACGGCCCCACGCACTGACACCCGGATGTCATTGTGATCACTGTCTCGTTTTCCGTAAGCGGGCTCGACAAAAATCACGTCCTCAGTGACCTTGACCTTGGGTGGTCAGACATGTTTCGTATGCAAAACAAACCAGCATCCCTAGCCACATATGTGTCCAAATCTTATAGAAATTGGTGAAGCGGTTCAAAATTTATTGAAAAAGTCCTCAGTGACCTTGACCTTGGGCAGTCAGATGTGGGTCGTATGCAAGACAATGCAGCATCCCTAGACACACATTGTGGCCAAATATTATGGTGCAAAATTTATCTTGAACTCTGGCACAGCTTACGTTTTCTGCGACTGCGTAATGCGGTGTTTCTGTGGACCTTTGACAAGGTAGAACAATGAAGCGCTGCCGGAGATCTGGACATGCCGACTGTGCTTGTTCCTCTCCATACCGTGTAGGATCCCCTGGAATTGGTCGGCTAGTTGGTTGGTTGATTGATCGGTTGGTTGATTGGCTGGTAATTTGGTGGATTGGTTGTTCTTTTTCTTTGGTGGGGGTGTGGGCAGATGGATGGATGCGTTTTGGTTGGTTGGCTGGTTAGGAGGTCGGTCAGTTGGTGGTGGGTAAGTTGGTGGTGGAATGAATGTTGGTGGTTGGTATGGATGGTGGGCGGGTTGGTAGGTATTGGGTTGGCTTGGGTGAGCTCTTGGGTGGGCTATTTGGTTGGTTGGTTGCTGTGTATGCTATTTGGTTGGTTGGTTGGTTAGTTGGTTGGTTGGTTGGTTGGTTGGTTGGTTGGTTGGTTGGTTGGTTGGTTGGTTGGTTGGTTGGTTGGTTGGTTGGTTGGTTGGTTGGTTGGTTGGTTGGTTGGTGTGTGGGAGGGTAGGTGTGTGGGTGGGTTATTTGGTTGCTGGGTGGTTAGATGCACGGATGGAAGACGGATGGAAGGACGGATGTTCTTACATGGCATACCTTAGGTACAAAGGAATGGCCACCTAAGAAAAATAGGCTTAGGCAGTTGCGGAATAAGTTGCATTGTTTTCTTTTGTCTTAGGCCACACCTTGAACTACCTAAAACCATGATTGTGTGCCGCACAGACGCAGAGCTCCAGATAAGGTGCGTATTGGCGTATTTTACGCACTTATTTTAGCAGAATACACATCGATTAAGTGGGAGTACAAAATACTCACAGCAATGTGAAAATACGCAATGATATTAAATTTGAGTAGTGAAAGTACTGTAATAAAGTTGAAAATTTACTTAGTTGAGCGGCAAAAAGCAACTCAAATAAGCGAATTTTTAGACAAGTTTTATTTTTTATCATTTGTTCCCTATTTAATAAGGAAGAAAATCAATAATACATTTGCAAAAGTAAAATATGCATTGAATTTGAAATATGGGGGTATAATACTCTATAGATGCAAAACTTATCTGGATATCTACGGACGGACGGATGGGACATATGTGAAAAATATATCTGGATTTGATAACATATCCAGTTGTGGAATCAATTTTATGATAAAAATCAAAGTACTGAAAGTACTGACTGGCGGGAGACAAGTAGCCACTTGTGAATTTGCATACTCCAGGGCTCGAATTTGGCACTCGCATACTCGCAAAATGCGAGTGCTTTCTGAAAAAGGCTAGTTAAAATCAAAGCCGCTCGCAAAAAACTGCGGGTGCCAATTTCAAAAAGGAAATCCAAATCTTCAAAGTTCTGTCGCGATTATTTTGTTCTGAACAGCGATCTGGATCATGAAATGCTCTCGTCAAAGCGCCTCGATGATAGGAACATTGGAGGTCGTAAATCAGGACGTTGTTGCCCCGGCTATATATCAATTGCGACATCCCTCTAGTGCGACATTGAAATACTACGTCACAGGTCGTAAATGAGGACGTTTTTGCCTGGGCTATTTATCAATTGCGACATCCCTCTAAACATTTCAGGTTTAATTTTAACAAATACACATTATTTTACCAGCCATTGATAGAACTTCCCAGAAACCGAATTAGATAGATCGACAACCACGAACGGTAGTAGAATAGTTTAATTGTTGGCACTACTTTTTTCAGTATAATCACATCACCTGACTGTTGTGCGAACGCAAATTGAGCCTATTGAGACGTCCGCGGATGAACATGCGACTGCGTGGTACACGATACGGGGGGCGTCTCAATAACAGCAATTTGTTCTCTTCAAAAGTAAAGTTGGGCATGCCAACTATTTTACACATACTGTTGAGCATTGTCGTTGCTATTAATAACTTGCTTTCAGTTCACTTGCTGACTTTAAATGTCACCTGACTGTTGTTAATTGCGAACGCAAATTGAGCCTATTGAGACGTCCCCCGATGAACAGAGAGCCACTTCCGAAAGTAGACACGTGCAAACGGCCAGAATCACGATCCCAATAGCGAGGAGACACTATGTCTCCCGCCAATGATAAAAATATACAATTTTCTACTATCTGAACAAAAACATAACAAAGGGATGTTACTCTCAAATGTCTACCGGACTTGATTGTACTGTCTGTCAGTTTATGAACATTATGTACCAAGACGTTTCGGCCCACTTTGGTCATTATGGTACAGTCGGTAAAAATGTTAAAATACTGGTAATGTATATATCAAGATAGCATCAATCATTAATGCTGATCAGATTTACGCCTCCAGATGTTTCGGACTGTCACCGTTTCGGACCATGGACGTTTCGGCCCGTGGACGTTTCGATCCGTATCAGTGCGATTAATTTCGGCCCACGGCCATGTCCAGAACAAGCCATATTTATTTTTGCTCATCTCCTAGGAAATATGGGTCAACAATCCAACATGATGTCAATTTGATGCTTTGAAAAAGGCGTCTCCGTAACCATGTAAATTCTGATAGCCCTGTGTCCGTGCAAATAGCTACTGCTGATGAGGAATTTACTGTGACATCGGAAACAGTCGAATTTCGCTTTCGCATTTGAAAATGAAAGTAGCAATTATGTTCTTTTCCCCCGATTTTCAAGCCTTCAAAATAATGGAAAGAAAAGACTAGTTGGACAATTAGCTCCGATTGTGTTTCAAGTTAGTTTATTAGAGGCACTAATTTCGTGAAAATCAGCAACAAATGTGTCATTTTCAACGTGGGGGGTGTTATTAGAGCTTGGGCGTCTATTAGAATCTTTACGGTATCTCTCAATACAACTTTTATCGTAGCATACAGTACCTCTAAGGCCGAACACTGATCCCTCACTTCTGAGTATCGGAACAATTGGAAAAGATTGTTGAAGGCTCGAGTCAGTAGGCTCGGCTTATCTCGGTACACATGCACCGATGTGAGTACTTGCTGTTCATCCACATCACCCGTTACCTGGGAAACAAAAACAATAAAAATTTAGACGTGGACAGACGGCCGGACGGAATTACGAAAACTATATACATGTACCCCTCGACATACTATGTATGCCTGGCGATAAAAATAATATAATTGTTAACCCTTAGAAGACAGGAAACAAAAATTGTTGTTTTGTTGTTTTGTACTTTGTCTTAATAACAAGAAACGAGGCAAAGCCACGAAGGCCAGGTTTTTTCCAAGCAAAGACACTTGGATAACATAATTATACCCATTTTTTGTAGATTAGATAGCTGTGGCCTGCATGTCGCGCCTTGGGGCGAGGCATGGACACTAAAAAAATAGATATAGTAGATGCAAAAACTTTAACCAAAAAACTTTAACAGGACACACGGACGTACGGACGGACGGACAGACGTATGCCAAAATGCCGACGATATCGCGCTTTTCCGCAAATGTGGGGCGCGACAAATTGATGGAAAAATAACACCATGGTGAAGTATCCAAGGGTAAATGGGTGAATGCAGTTGCAGAGATATAGTACACAAACGAGGCAAAGCCCACGGAAAAGGCCAGGTTTTTTTACCAATCATAGACACTTGGTCAAGTAAAAGTGGTCAGTTAAAAACAAACATACATTAAATAATTGTCCATAAGAGATTGATCAAAGCCTGCAAAATATATGATGCTACATATGTACGAATCAATATCAGAATTATTGCTTGAAATTAATTTCCGCAACAAAAACTAATTCTTATATATGATGTCAGCAGCAATGAGTGCAACACTGTGCGTAAGACCCACCGTCAACATATTTTTTATTTTTTTTTTTCTAATGGTGAATAATGGGGTTGTGTGCAGAGAATGTCAATACTGATTGAATAGCACACTTTACTGTAACTTTTATGTATTTTCATATACAATGTATGTGGCTATCAATCATAATTGTATTTACCTTTAAGTTTTGAAATACGCTAGTAGTTTCTCTACAGTTTCAGATTGTAACAAGAAACGAGGCAAAGCCACGAAGGCCAGGTTTTTTCCAAGCATAGACACTTGGATAACATAATTATACCCACTTTTTGTAGACTAGATGGCCGTGGCCTGCATGTCGCGCCTTGGGGCGAGGCATGGACACTAAAAAAATAGATATAGTAGATGGAAAAACTTTAACCAAAAAACTTTAACCGGACACACGGACGAACGGACGGACGTATGCCAAAATGCCGACGATATCGCGCTTTCCGCAAGCAGGTGTGACAATGATGATAAACACCCATGTGAAGTATCAAGGTATTGGGTGAAGCAGTTGCAGAGATATAGTACACGAAAAAAATTTAACAAAAAAATTCAAAGTAATTTGACCTTGACATTGGGCACAGGATCGCGCTTTCCGCAAGCAGGTGCAACAATGATGATAAACACCCATGTGAAGTATCAAGGTATTGGGTGAAGCAGTTGCAGAGATATAGTACACGAAAAAAATTAACAAAAAAATTCAAAGTAATTTGACCTTGACATTGGGCACAGGATCGCGCTTTCCGCAAGCAGGTGCAACAATGATGATAAACACCCATGTGAAGTATCAAGGTATTGGGTGAAGCAGTTGCAGAGATATAGTACACGAAAAAACTTTAACAAAAAAATTCAAAGTAATTTGACCTTGACATTGGGCACAGGATCGCGCTTTCCGCAAGCAGGTGCGACAATGATGATAAACACCCATGTGAAGTATCAAGGTATTGGGTGAAGCAGTTGCAGAGATATAGTACACGAAAAAACATTAACAAAAAAATTCAAAGTAATTTGACCTTGACATTGGGCACAGGGGCCGCACGGTTGGGGGTTAGAATGAAAATATGGATGATGATAAACACCCATGTGAAGTTTCAAGGTAATGGGCGAAGCAGTTGCAGAGATATAGTATAACGAAAAAGTTTTAACCAAAAATCTCTAACCAGACGTACGTTAAAAAGTTAACGTTGAAAATGGCTAAGTCAATTACGTAGAAATAATAGGTGAAGGTAAAAAAAATGGTCACGTGTTGGATAGTTGTATGTGGTAGGCACCCCTTGGTTATGAAGCTGTGAAAGTTTGGTGGTCCTAGGTGGTACAGTACCAAAGAAATGGACTTAAACACGAAAACTTAACATTGTAAACGCGAAAACTTAACATTGAAAATGGCTAAGTCGACTGCGCGAAAAAAATGGGTGAAGTTAAAAAAAAAAGTAACATGTTGGATAGTGATATGTGGTGGGTACCCCTTAATTATGAAGCTGTGAAAGTTTGGTGGTCCTAGGTGGTACAGTACCAAAGAAATGGACTTAAACACGAAAACTTAACATTGTAAACGCGAAAACTTAACATTGAAAATGGCTAAGTCGACTACGCGGAAAAAATGGGTGAAGTTAAAAAAAAGTAACATGTTGGATAGTGATATGTGGTGGGTACCCCTTGATTATGAAGCTGTGAAAGTTTGGTAGTCCTAGGTGGTACAGTACCAAAGAAATGGACTTAAACACGAAAACTTAACATTGTAAACGCGAAAACTTAACATTGAAAATGGCTAAGTCGACTACGCGGAAAAAATGGGTGAAGTTAAAAAAAAAGTAACATGTTGGATAGTGATATGTGGTGGGCACCCCTTGATTATGAAGCTGTGAAAGTTTGGTGGTCCTAGGTGGTACAGTAACAAAGAAATGGACTCAAACACGAAAACTTAACATTGATTGTGGACGCCGCCCGCCGCCCGCCACCCGCCCGCCCGCCCGGCTTTCGCCAATCCAATAGCCTGGATTTTTTTTCAAAAAACCTGGCTAAAAATTAACAAAAAAATTCAAAGTAATTTGACCTTGACATTGGGCACAGGATCGCGCTTTCCGCAAGCAGGTGCAACAATGATGATAAACACCCATGTGAAGTATCAAGGTATTGGGTGAAGCAGTTGCAGAGATATAGTACACGAAAAAAATTTAACAAAAAAATTCAAAGTAATTTGACCTTGACATTGGGCACAGGATCGCGCTTTCTGCAAGCAGGTGCGACAATGATGATAAACACCCATGTGAAGTATCAAGGTATTGGGTGAAGCAGTTGCAGATATAGTACGCAAAAAAACTTTAACATTAAAAAAAAATTCAAAGTAATTTGACCTTGACATTGGGCACAGGATCGCGCTTTCCGCAAGCAGTGCGACAATGATGATAAACACCCATGTGAAGTATCAAGGTATTGGGTGAAGCAGTTGGAGAGATATAGTACACGAAAAAACATTAACAAAAAAATTCAAAGTAATTTGACCTTGACATTGGGCACAGGGGCCGCACGGTTGGGGGTTAGAATGAAAATATGGATGAGATAAACACCCATGTGAAGTTTTCATGTTAATGGGCGAAGCAGTTGCAGAGATATAGTATAACGAAAAATGTTTTAACCAAAAATCTCTAACCAGACGTACGTTAAAAAGTTAACGTTGAAAAATGGCTAAGTCAATTACGTAGAAATAATAGGTGAAGGTAAAAAAATGGTCACATGTTGGATAGTTGTATGTGGTAGGCACCCTTGGTATGAAGCTGTGAAAGTTTGGTGGTCCTAGGTGGTACAGTACCAAAGAAATGGACTTAAACACGAAAACTTAACATTGTAAACGCGAAAACTTAACATTGAAAATGGCTAAGTCGACTGCGCGGAAAAATGGGTGAAGTTAAAAAAAAAAGTAACATGTTGGATAGTGATATGTGGTGGGTACCCTTGATTATGAAGCTGTGAAAGTTTTGGTAGTCCTAGGTGGTACAGTACCAAAGAAATGGACTTAAACACGAAAACTTAACATTGTAAACGCGAAAACTTAACATTGAAAATGGCTAAGTCGACTACGCGGAAAAAATGGGTGAAGTTAAAAAAAAAAGTAACATGTGGATGTGATATGTGGTGGCACCCCTTGATTATGAAGCTGTGAAAGTTTGGTGGTCCTAGGTGGTACAGTAACAAAGAAATGGACTCAAACACGAAAACTTAACATTGATTGTGGACGCCGCCCGCCGACCGCCGCCCGCCACCCGCCGCCCGCAGCCCGCCCAGCTTTCGCCAATCCCAATAGCCTGGATTTTTTTTCATACCTGGCTAAAAAATTAACAAAAAAAATTCAAAGTAATTTGACCTTGACATTGGGCACAGGATCGCGCTTTCCGCAAGCAGGTGCAACAATGATGATAAACACCCTGTGAAGTATCAAGGTATTGGGTGAAGCAGTGCAGAGATATAGTACACGTAAAAAAATTTAACAAAAAAATTCAAAGTAATTTGACCTTGACATTGCACAGGATTGCGTTTCGCAAGCAGGTGCGACAATGATGATAAAACTGGTATCACGGAAAAAAAATATTGGGTGAAGCATGTTGCAAAAGATATTTAGTACGCAAAAAAAACTTTAACAAAAAAATTAAAGTTATTTGACTTACTTGGGCACAGGATCGCGCTTTCTGCAAGCAGGTGCGACAATGATGATAAACACCATGTGAAGTATCAAGGTATTGGGTGAAGCAGTTGCAGAGATATAGTATTTTACCGAAAAAACATTAACAAAAAAATTCAAGTAATTTGACTCGTACATTGGGCACAGTGGCCGACGGTTGGGGGTTAGAATGAAAATATGGATGATGATAAACACCCATGAAGTTTCAAGGTAATGGGCGAAGCAGTTGCAGAGATATAGTATAACGAAAAAGTTTTAACCAAAAAACTCTAACCAGACGTACGTTAAAAAGTTAACGTTGAAAATGGCTAAGTCAATTACGTAGAAATAATAGGTGAAGGTAAAAAAATGGTTCACATGTTGGATAGTTTGTATGTGGTAGGCACCCCTTGGTTATGAAGCTGTGAAAGTTTGGTGGTCCTAGGTGGTACAGTACCAAAGAAATGGACTTAAACACGAAAACTTAACATTGTAAACGCGAAAACTTAACATTGAAAATGGCTAAGTCGACTGCGCGGAAAAAATGGGTGAAGTTAAAAAAAAAGTAACATGTTGGATAGTGATATGTGGTGGGTACCCCTTGATTATGAAGCTGTGAAAGTTTGGTGGTCCTAGGTGGTACAGATACCAAAGAAATGGACTTAAACACGAAAACTTAACATTGTAAACGCGAAAACTTAACATTGAAATGGCTATAAGTCGACTACGCGGAAAAAATGGGTGAAGTTTAAAAAAAAAGTAACATGTTGGATAGTGATATGTGGTGGGCACCCCCTTGATTATGAAGCTGTGAAAGTTTGGTGGTCCTAGGTGGTACAGTAACAAAGAAATGGACTCAAACACGAAAACTTAACATTGATTGTGGACGCTGCCGCCCGCCCGCCCACCCGCCCGCCCGCCCGCCCGGCTTTCGCCAATCCAATAGCCTGGATTTTTTTTCAAAAAACCTGGCTAAAAATGCTAATGGTCTGCATCCATATGGATTTGCACTACTTCCATGTGAGATTTCCTATCAAGCAATGAACACAAAACACGGGACAGAATGTATATTTATACAAAGTACCTATTGGGGAGGCCAGAAAACCTCACTAGGAAGCATTGCAAATGAGGTTGTATGAGCTACCGTATATGATAACCAACAGACATGTAATCAGTCTGCAGATAATGTGCAAACTGAACTATGTCTAGGTTGGTAGCAGACCGCAATGTCTGCTTTTATTGCTATGTACTGGCTGCTGATTATCTGAGATATCCAAGTCTGGCTAGAATAGACTACATGTATTATGTACAATATTTGTTTACCACACCAGCTTCAGACACATAACTAGAAAACTTTAGTTGGACTGAAAAATGGACTTTACTAACTCCGAAACATGAGCTAGCGACAATAAAATACATGTCTGGATTTCACCTGTTCACCAAGATTCGACATAAATATCAACCATGTGCATAGTTCCGGGAGTATCCCTTTGAGAATAAATGTGTGCGGAAATACGAGTATGAACATGAGGCATGTCTGACGTTATATTTTGGAAATAATTTTGGCAATACATGTATGTCTTTTTGGTAGGAAGATTAACCATCTTTTTGGTCGTTTTGGAGTGAAGATTAACCCTTTCTTCTCTAACAATCTGGGCCCGTCCACTACTTGTAGGTGAAACTCTGGCGTCCCCGTGGTTGTCCTCTTAGCCAAGGAACCTTTACAGGCATCACTGCTTATATGGAAATAAATAGAAACAAAACATTTTGCTGCTGTAACTTTTAAACTTGGATTTTTAAGCATTTTTATCATATCTGAACACTTCAGATACCATAGGCTTAGTGTTATTTATTTACAAGCCAGAACCTATATCTGTTCATAAGCATTGCTAACACATTTCCAGTACACCGTTTACCTGTGAAAGAATTTGAATACAATTCATCATTCTGATGGAATGTGCCATATGTAACATTAGTTGCATCAAATGACAATTTTGGTTGATTTGCTTCATCAATGGAATCGGGCCCATTTGCAAAATTTTGTGAATTTTGAGAGTGAAGTAGAGTAGAAATAGGAGTATCAACATGTGGCATTTCTGAGGGCAATCGGCAATCATTTCTGGTCTTTTTGGTAGGAAGATTAACCGTCACGGTCTTTTTGGAGGGAAGATTAACCCTTCTTTCACCACCAGTCTTTTTGGAGGGAAGACTAACCCTTCTTTCTCCACCAATCGGTGCCCCTCCACTCGCTTTCCCCATGGATTGGACTGGCCACTCTTAGGATTTAGCGATGGACCTCCATTTTAACAAAATCTGAAAAGGCTTCACCCATGAACCATAACTGAAGTTTGGCCTCCATGGGGCAAGCGGTTTGTGTGAAAAAGAATTTTGAAATCTCTAATAAAAGAACGACCTTTTGAACTTTTGGTGGGCATCTTGGATGACATAAGCATCGATTTCGTCAAAAATACACCACAGCGATCGCCTCACTGATACCTTTGATTTGATATATGACATGACCATATTTGGTCAAAAATAAAATTTAACCTCAATTTGACTACGGGCCATGCCCATTTTTGACCCCGGGGTCATCATTTTAACAAATTTGAAAGAGCATTGTACATCGATCATTCTTACCAAGTTTCGTCGAAATCTTGCTGGCGGTTCATGAGATAAAGGTTTTTTAAGAATCTGTGCTATTTTTAGATGGCGGCCATGTTGGATTTCAGGCCAACTTAATTTCAACAACTTTGGAAAGGCTTCACCTAAGGACCATACAGTTAGAGTTTGCTGACCATTGGCCAATCAGTTCACGAGACGACGATGTTTGAAATCTCTCATAAAAGGATGACCTTCTTACCTTTCTTCTGCCATCTTGGATGACATAATCATCCAATTCCGACAAATATTGCACCAGAGCAATCACCTCATCGATACCTTCAATTTGAAATATGATATGAGCATATTCGGTCAAAAATAAAATTTGACCCCAATTTGACCCCACGGGCCACGCCCATTTTTTACCCCTGGGTCACCATTTTAACAACTTTGAAAGAGCATTGTACATCGATCATTCCTACCAAGTTTCGTCAAAATCCGGCTAGCGGTTCATGAGAAGAAGATTTTTTAAGAATTTATGCTATTTTTAGACGGCGGCCATCTTGGATTAGCGATGACCTCCATTTTAACACATATGAAAAGGCTTCAACCATGGACCACAACTTTTAAGTTTGACTACCATGGCCAAGCGGTTCATGTGAAGAAAGAATTTTGAAATCTCTAATAAAAGAACGACCTTTTGACCTTTCGGCGGCCATCTTGGATGACATAACCATCAGATTTCGACAAAAAATGCACCAGAGTGATCGCCTCGTTGATACCTTCGATTTGATATATGATATGACCATATCCGGTCAAAAATAAAATTTGACCCCAATTTGACCCCACGGGCCACGCCCATTTTTGACCCCTGGGACACCATTTTAACAACTTTGAAAGAGCATTGTACATCGATCATTCCTACCAAGTTTCGTCAAAATCCGGCTAGCGGTTCATGAGAAGAAGATTTTTTAAGAATTTATGCTATTTTTAGACGGCGGACATCTTGGATTAGCGATGACCTCCATTTTAACAAATTTGAAAAGGCTTCACCCATAGACCTAAAATTTTAAGTTTGGCTACCATGGGCCAAGCGGTTCATGTGAAGAAGAATTTTGAAATCTCTAATAAAAGAACGACCTTTTGACCTTTCGGCGGCCATCTTGGATTACATAACCATCCGATTTCGACAAATAATGCACCAGAGTGATCGCCTCGTTGATACTTTCGATTTGATATATGATATGACCATATTCGGTCAAAATAAAATTTGACCCCAACGGGCCACACCCATTTTTGACCCCGGGGTCACCATTTTAACAACTTTGAAAGAGCATTGTACATCGATCATTCCTACCAAGTTTTGTCGAAATCCGGTTGGCGGTTCTTGAGAAGAAGATTTTTGAAGAATTTGTGCTATTTTTAGACGGCGGCCATCTTGGATTACTTATTGACGTCATTTTAACAATTTTGTAATCCCCCTACCTATGGACCATGACCGTGAAGTTTGGTGACTATAGGCCTAATGGTTACCGAGGAGAAGACGTTTGAAAATGTTCACGGACGACGACGGACGACGGACGCATTGCGGTAACAATAGCTCACATGAGCTTCGCTCAGGTGAGCTAAAAATAGATATAGTAGATGGAAAAACTTTAACGAAAAAACTTTAACCGGACACACGGACGTACGGACGGACGTATGCCAAAATGCCGACGATATCGCGCTTTCTGCAAGCGGGTGCGACAATGATGATAAATACCCATGTGAAGTATCAAGGTAATGGGTGAAGCAGTTGCAGAGATATAGTACACAAAACAACTTTAACAAATAAATTCAAAGTAATTTGACCTTGACATTGGGCACAGGGGCCGCACGGTTGGGGGGTAGAATGAAAATATGGATGATGATAAACACCCATGTGAAGTTTCAAGGTAATGGGCGAAGCAGTTGCAGAGATATAGTATAACAAACAAGAAATGCGTCTGTCGAACGCGGATGCCACCTGCAGCATATTTGAGAAACTGTGACAAATTGGTTAACAGAAAAGTGTGACGGACGGACGGACGGACTGCGCGGAAAAAATGGGTCAAGTTAAAAAAAAAGTAACATGTTGGATAGTGATATGTGGTGGGCACCCCTTGATTATGAAGCTGTGAAAGTTTGGTGGTCCTAGGTGGTACAGTAACAAAGAAATGGACTCAAACACGAAAACTTAACATTGATTGTGTACGCCGCCCGCCCACCCGCCCGCCCGGCTTTCGCCAATCCAATAGCCTGGATTTTTTTTCAAAAAACCTGGCTAAAAAGGTAACATGTTGGATAGTGATATGTGGTGGTCACCCCTTGATTATGCAGCTGTGAAAGTTTGGTGGTCCTAGGTGGTACAGTAACAAAGAAATGGACTCAAACACGAAAACTTAACATTGATTGTGGACGCCACCCGCCGCCCGTTTGCCCGGCTTTCGCCAATCCAATAGCCTGGATTTTTTTCCAAAAAACCTGGCTAAAAAGGTAACATGTTGGATAGTGATATGTGGTGGGCACCCCTTGATTATGCAGCTGTTGAAGTTTGGTGGTCCTAGGTGGTACAGTAACAAAGAAATGGACTCAAACACGAAAACTTAACATTGATTGTGGACGCCGCCCGCCGCCCGTCCGCCCGTCCGCCCGCCCGCCCAGCTTTCGCCAATCCAATAGCCTGGATTTTTTTCTCCAAAAAACCTGGCTAAAAACATTATTTGGAAATATTTGAGAATCTTTTCCATTGGACAATCTTTGGTTAAAGCTTCTCACTTGTGGCATTACCAGCTCAATTACACAGGTTGAAGTAACGGACCGAGGTCTATAAATACTATAGAACATATACATTTGTCATTGTTAGTACATGTATGTTATTGATGAAGACAAAATAGTAATCATGGTTATTTTGAGAAATAACAATTTATTAAACATGTTAAATGTTCAAATTGACCAATAACGATTATGCATTCATAATGACAAACTGGGCTCATTCAGTTTTTGACATGTGTAGCTCCTGATCAGAATAACTTGCAATCTGGATTCGGATCTGCATTTGTGTGACAAAGTTATAATCATGCTAATGTTAATCCAATTTTGTGTAAAAACATGTAGTGAACACACTGAGCAGACTAATTTACAGCTACACTGGTCACAAACCCAATAAGCCCACTTTTCTTGCAGTGTCACATGGTGTCATATTCAGTCAGCAGACCGTGTTGAGTAACCTAATCCTGGTAAATGGCTTGTTTAATCCACTTCAAACGGTGACAAACTTGTCAGCAATCCCATTGCCAGATGCCAGACAGGTGATAAATCCGAATACACAACTTGGACATGTGTTTATACACAACTTTTATCGACCGATTACCACCGAAGGTATCCGATAGATACGGCACACTCGATTAGATCTGCCGGTAGGCTACATAGGAATATTGATTTTACGCAATTCACGGTAACGTTTGCATACGAAAATGTCCATTAAAAAAAATATGCTGCCCGTTTACAGGCCGTTTACAGGCCGTTTTTGTCGTGGTTTATGGCCGTTTGTCAATAATAAATATGTTGGCCGCTCAGAGAGGTGGTTCGTGTCATGTTTTAATTGACGTGGCCGTTTGGCGAGATTAATTATATTGACCGTTCAGAATAAAAACGACCTGTAAAAATATGTTGGCCGGTCAGAGAAGTTTATGACTCTTTGCTATGAAAAAATCAACTGGCCGTTAGCAAAAATATGTTGGCCGTTCGAGAGGTCTTTTGACGATTTTGTTGTGTTTTTTTGTGGCCGTTGGCTGGAGAAGAGAGGTGACCGTTGGACAGAGGTAAAATAACGTTAAATTCTAACGGGGGGATTTTAAACTGGCCGTTGAAGAGTGGTGGCCGTTGCTGGGAGGTGGCCGTTAGGGGAGGTGGGACTGTACATGTATATGTATAAGACACCGTTTTTTTAACCACATTTTCATCTCAGAAATCTTATACACCCGTTTGGATACTATAGCTTTTTTTCCACACCGATATATCGCTGATACCCATGCCTCACCCATGAAGGTCAATGTCACCTGAATGACTGAATGACAGGGATATGGACATTTGCCCCCCGGACATTTGCCCCCCAGTCCAAAAATGGCAGGGTGGACATTTGCCCCCCAGTTGAAATGGCAGCTAGGACAATTGCCCCCCAGTCGAAATGTAGGGGCGGACATTTGCCCCCCATGGAAAATGGCAGCTAGGACATTTGCGCCCCAGTCGAAATGGCAGCTAGGACATTTGCCCCCCAGTCGAAATGTAGGGTAGGACATATTGTATGAAGTGTACCATGATACTTAATTATCAAAGACATCAAAGTAAATTGGGTGTGATTACTGATTAGCTTTAAACACTGATTACCTAATGATATCCATTCACATAATTAGCAAAAGTTGTATTGTATGAAGTGTACCATGATACTTAATTATCAAAGACATCAAAGTAAATTGGGTGTGATTACTGATTAGCTTTAAACACTGATTACCTAATGATATCCATTCACATTATTAGCAAAAGTTTGAACTAATATCATGAGAGGTGTTAAAAGTCTTTGATTGTTGATTAAAGTGTACACATACTGAGTTCATTATTTAATTAGATATAATGTGATTTAATAGATGGTAATTCTTAAAGTGAAAAACTTGTGAGAATTGAGTGAAACTAATTAAAGGTTCATGCAGTATATTAGCCATGGAATTGTCTACTGCATTACTACAAATCTCATACCACGATGGAACTGACTACCAGTACTAGAGGGGCTGAGAAGCTACTATACGAGGGTTACTCGTATACTAAGAAGAAGAGCCGTATCTCCACTATCCACTGGGAATGCTCCAAACGCAAGAGTGCCTCTTGCAAGGGGACACTTACTACTGACTCAATGGTAAATATAAATGTAGTTTGTTAGCGGACAATGGTTACAATTTACAACTTCCAAGTCGTGTTGGTTGTATTATAGTACTAATGTGACTATTGGAAAATATCAGACACGTCTTGTAATTTTGTACTATTGGGTACCTGCGTAATTTCATGAAATATATTTAGTATAAATTGCTATATTTAATATAAAATATATGACTATTTTCAGAGAGCATACTGAGTTCTATGCATTCATCAAAATATATCTCGTTTCATTTTTTATCGGTTTTATCATTGTAATTCATTTTTATTACAGATTACCACGATCAGCTCAGCGACACCACACTCTCACGACAGCGACGCGTATGCTATCGCGGCAATGAAGGTTCGGCAAGACATAAAACAACATGTCACCAACAACCGTGGAAACCCTGGCCAACTCATATCCGACAAACTCACTCAGCACCCAGTTGGCGTGAGAGTAGCAGCGGGGAAAACTGATACTATCAAACGCGCAGTTCGACGTCTGAAGCGTGGAAACACCCCACCAGAGCCAACCAGCATCAACGACATCCTGAGCTACCAGAGGCATTCGAGACGACAGGTGGTCCAGACAAACTCCCCTTCCTGATCTACGACAACTATGTAGAAGGACAATCCAACGACGGCCGTGTAATTGTGTTTGCGACAGAACTAGGACTTAAACATCTCTGTGATAGCTCCCATTGGTTTGTTGACGGGACATTCGGCACTGCGCCTAGGCAGTTTACGCAGCTGTTTGTCATTCGCGCCGAGGTGAACGATGTGACTCTGACCTGTGTCTACGCTTTCCTTCCGGACAAACAACAGTCTAGCTACGAGGAAGTATTCACCGCCGTCTTGAACGCCTGCGATGCTGTTCAACTCACACCTGATCCGGCCGTCCTGACTTGCGACTTTGAACTGGGTATTCACGGCGCAGTCGCATCTATGATGGGATGCCAGTCCGAATCCAGGGATGTTTCTACCACCTTACTCAGTGTACATGGCGGCGGGTACAGAGTGAAGGACTTTCAACTCTCTACAAAGAAGATGATGAAGTGAAACAGTACTGTGGCATGCTCGATGGGCTTGCGTTCCTGCCACCTAGCCGCGTCCAGGATGGTATGCGCTATCTGAAGACTGTCACCCCACGGCACTGGAAGACCTCACCGAGTACTTCGACACCAACTTTGTGAGTGGACCGTACAAGTCTGTGATGGGGGCCAGGGGACGCATCACATTACAGCGAACGAGTCCGAAGTATGCGATTGATAAATGGAACGTGAACCAGGTCACTCTAGAAGATGGTTCCCGGACCAACAACAAATGTGAGGCGTGGAACAACTCGTTCAGCCACCTTGTAGGACATAAAAATCCCGGACTCTGGCATACTATTCAGTGTATACAGAAGGATCAACTCAACGTGATCACAGAAGTGGAGCGAGTGAGACAGGGTGCCCCAACACGTAAACGTGTCCGCCGCGAGACGAGAAATCTGCAGGATAGACTTAAACAACTGTGCCAGGACTTTGATGCTGGTGAGAAGGATGTGCGCGACTTCCTTAGAGCGGTCGGACATTCCGTCCGATTCGTCTAATTGACAATGTAACTCTAAAACGTGCTACTATACTGATGTGCTATAATGTGACATTTTGTTATTTGTTCGAATTTCATAGTACTTGATCACAAACATTGATAATCATGCCAAGAGTGTGTTGACATTGACATTAATCTGTTATCTGTTTTAATTTCACGAGACATCGAAATAATGAGTATTATCATGGTTAGTTCATAGTACTTGATCACAAACATTGACAATCATGCCAAGATTGTGTTGATATTGACGTTAATCTATTATCTGTTTTACACTTGATCACAAATTTATGCTCAAATAAACTGGTTGTTTGGAAATGTGTTGTAATCTTGTCACACCTTGTCATACCTCAAATTGTTCACTAGGGGGCAAATGTCCTAACTGCCATTTCGACTGGGGGGCAAATGTCCTAGCTGCCATTTCCATTGGGGGGCAAATGTCCGCCCCTACATATTGACTGGGGGGCAAATGTCCTAGCTGCCATTTCAACTGGGGGGCAAATGTCCGCCCCTACATTTCGACTGGGGGGCAATTGTCCACCCTGCCATTTTTGGACTGGGGGGCAAATGTCCGGGGGGCAAATGTCCTACATTCTAATGACACTGTCAATGTCACCTGCATGACACTGGGTAGTTAGTCGCCAATGTAAGGAAGCTATTGATGATTACAGGGCCTGAAAATAGCACTGGTCCGAGGTCACAATCAACAAGTCCGCTGGACCTGTGATAAAATTGAAATAACGATCATCATTCAATGGCGATGCTACATCTATTCTGATTATGGTCTTATAAGATCATTTCTGGTGACACAGTCGAGGATTTACACATGGTGTGAAGAGTCATTTCGCATGAAATGGACACATATTTCTACCGTTTTTTTAGCGATTATCCTCTCGGACCTTCCAAAAAGTTACTCGGACCTTTCAATTTTTCCTTCTGGTAAAAGCTGCTATTTTCAGGCCCTGATGAATGACGCTGGGTGGTTAGTCACCAATGTAAGGAGGCTGTTGATGAAGTTTGGTAAAGATCTGACCAACATATCCGAAGATATGCAACAATTTCACGTCCAAAATTGTTGATGCATATGACGAAGATGACGATGCCGAAGATTTGTTAAAGGTTCTCAAACGAAAAAAAAAACAAAAAGCTAAGGGAAAACAATGGTTTTTTTTTACAACAATATGCATAGAGAAGAATATTGTTTGGTTGTTTCTGCACGCAAAAACAATATTTTTGTTTAAATACCCAGCTCCTGACCATTGAAACGCCTGTCGTTTCTGGCAACGCATGTTGTGTAGTTTGCTTGCAACACATGTCATGCCATTTACTCATCATTTTCATTTTTTTAATTAGAAAAGATGTTTTTGTTGGTTTAAACGCGACACTTTTAAACCAACAAAAACATATTTTTCTAATGTGGAATCAGGAACGAATCCGGGCTGTACGACGACAACTCGTGTCAAACTACGTCTCACTTTCCACTAAAGTGTGTGAGACAAAAACAGTATGGAGACACATTAACCCTTTCAACACCACAGGCCTGTATAGTGGTATTGGCAAACAGTGTAGAACCAGATGACCCGGCTCGTCACAAGCCGTCTCATCAGGATCTGCACTTTTTGCAAGTAATTTTTATATTTTTCAGAACAAAAACACCCCCTTTTCATAAATGGACTAGTCCGAAAATCATTTTGTGCCGGTTGGATTGGTTGAAAAATTAATACCTTATATCAAAGTCCATTCCAGTTATTTAGGGGTGAAATCGTTAAATGTTAAAAGCCTACTTTTTTGGCCGGCAAGTGTTTTCGATGCGAGGCGTCGTCGGAACAATCCAGGAGCCCTAGGAATTCAAACTGTCGTCCCTCGAGACCAGCTATACAATCATCCCTGTAACAAACAAACAGACATATGAGTTGGTGTGGCGTAGTGGACAAGGCACCCGGCTCATCAGTGGTAGGTTTGAGCCTCCTGTCGGGCTGATATGGCCTGTTTGTGAGCTGCCAGCTAGTAAATGGTACCAAATACCTGACAGTTTGGTGCCTGGCATATATATATACAAGAATTGGGAAGTACAGGGGGCCGTTTCACTAAACTTTGTACGACTAAAATGTTTGTAAGTGCAAAATTATGATAGTCTGTAAATTCCACATTAACAACGTTTCCTTGTAAACAATTATTGGATTTGCATTTATTGAGCATCTGCAGCCTATGCTCAATACATGTACATCCATCAATTGAAATTTCCAGACGATCTTAAATTTGCACTTACGAACATTTTAGTTGTAAGAAGTTTAGTGAAACGGTCCCCTGATGTTCAGATTGATTGATTCTTTGGTGTGTAACGGCCTATCAACAGCTAGGTCATTTAAGGTCGAGACAATGGGTTTGATCTTGTATTTAACCTGCTGAATTGGGGGGAAATGCCCAAAATCAGAATGGAATATGTACATAAACTGATGTTCAGAGATAAGAGTGATTCTTAAGTAACAAGAACTGGCATCGTTAAACGAAGCTAATCCCCTCGCTGACAGCCTTAATTTTTTTTTTTTAAATCAAGTCCTCAGTCCTTGGGCGGTCGGACGTGGGTCGTATGCAAGACAAAGCAACATCCCTAGACACACATTGTGGCCAAATATTATCAAAATCGGTGAAGTGGTTCATAAGTTATCGAAAAATGAAAGGTGTTACTATTAATGCACGTATGCACGTACATGGACTAATGCTAATATCCTCCACTCTTGCCTGGCAACGAGGTGGTTACAAAAAAATGAACTGCACAAGTTAATGCACGGTACATAACCTAACGCTTCTATCTCCCTTCTAAGCTAATACAACGAAGGTGTAACTAATTTAACTAGCACCCGGTATTGCACGTAACATTGGACTAACGCTTATATCTTCCACTTGCCTAACAACGAGGTAACTGCAACGTACATGGACTAACGCTATATACTCACTTGCCTGTCAACGAGGTGTTACTATTACTGCACTATATGCAAACTACATGGACTAACGCTATATCACCTCTAGCCTTTCAACGAGGTGTTACTATTACTGCACGTATGCACGTACATGGACTAAACGCTATATCTCCTCTTTGCCTACACGAGGGTGTTACAATAACTGCAACTATCACGTACATGACTAACGCTATAATCTCCTCTTTGCTGGTCAACGAGGTGTTACTATTACTGCACGATGCCACGTACATTGACTATGCTATTATCACTGCCTGTTTCCACGAGGTGTTACGCTAATATCTCCCTCTTGCCTGCAACGAGGTGTTACTAAAATTACTGCACTAGCATGTTTTTTTTTGTTTTTAACATGGACTAAATTGCAATATCCCTTCTTGCCTGTCAGAAACGAGGTGTTACAATTACGGCAACGTATCCAACTACATGGACCTAACGCAAATATCCTCCCTCCTTGGCCTATTCAACGAAGGTGGTTACCTATTACCCTGCCACGTATGCCACGTACAACTGGACTAACGCCTAAGTATCTCCTCTTATTGCCCTATTCAACAGGTGGTTAACAATTACTTGCACGTATGCACGTACATGGACAACGCTATATCTCCTCTTTAGCCTTGTCAACGGAGGTGTTACATTACTCACGTATGCACGTACATGGACTAACGCTATATCTCCTCTTGCCTGTCAACGAGGGGTGTTACTAGTACTGGCACGTCATGAACGTACATGGGACTAACGTATATCTCCTCTTGCCTATCATTCGAGGTGTTACCTAATAAACTGCCAAGTACCTGCATACGTACATGGACTAACGCTATATCTCCTCTTGCCTGTCAACGTGGTGTAACTAATTACTGCTACGTATGCACGTACATGGAACTAACGCTATATCTCCTTTGTCAACGAGGTGTAACTATTACTGACGTATGCACGTACATGGACTAATGCTATATCTCTCTTCGCATGTCAACGAGGTGTTACTATTACTGCCAGTAATGCAGTACATGGACTAATGCAATATATAGCTCCTCTTGCCTGTCAACAACGAGGTGTTACTATTACTGCAACGTATGCACGCTACATGACTAATCGCTATATCTCCTCATTGCCTGTCAACGAGGTGTAACTATTACTGCACGTATGCACGTACAGGACTAGCTTATAATCTCCCTCTTGCCTTAATCAACGAGGTGTAACTATTAATGGGAACGTATGGAAGGTACATGGACTAACGCTAATATCTGCCTCTTGACTGTCCACGGTGGTTTAACTATTACTGCCTACGTATGGCTCGTTACATGACTAACGCTATCTCCTCTTGCCTATCAACGAGGTGTACTATTACTGCACGGTATGCAGTACTTGGACTAACGATATATCTAACTCCTTGCCTATCACGAGGTGTTCTAACATGCAACGTAATGCACGTACATGGACTTAACGCTATATCTCCTCTTGCCTATCAACGAGGGTAACTTTTACTGCACGTATGCACGTACAGGAACTAACGCTATATCTCCTCTTGCCTATCAACGAGGTGTTACTATTATGCACGTAGCACGTACATGGACTAACGCTATAATCTCCTATTGCCTGTCACTCGAGTGTAACTATTAACTGAACAGTTTGCAAGTACTGCACGAATACAAGGACTAACGCTATATTCTCCTTCTTGCCAACTGTCAACGATGGTGGTACTATTACTGCACGTATGCACGTAAACAATGGACTAACGAACTAATATCTCCCTTGCCTGTCAACGAGGTGGTGTACTATTACTGCACGTTACTGCTCGTACAATGGACTAACGCTATATCTCTCTTGCCTGTCAACGAGGTGTTAAACTATTACTGCACGTATGCACGTACATGGACTAATGCTATATCTCCTCATTGACTGTCTACGAGGTGTTAACTAATTACTGCCACGTATGCACGTACATGGACTAACGCTATATCTCCTCTTGCCTGTCAACGAGGTGTAACTATTACTGCACGTATGCACGTACATGGACTAACGCTATTCTCCTCTTGCCTATCAAAGAGGGTGTTACTATTACGGTAATGCACGTATGCACGTACATGGACTAACGCTATATCTCCTCTTGCCTGTCAACGAGGTGTTAACTATTACTGCACTTATGCACGTACATGGACTTAATTCGCTATATCTCATCTTGTCCTATCACAGACCGGTGTACTATTACTGCAGTATGCACGTACATGGACTAAGCTATATCTCCTCTTGCCTGTCAACGAGGTGTTAACAATTACTGCACGTATGCACGTAACATGGACTAACGCTATCTCCTCTTGCATTTCAACGAGGTGTACTATACTGCACGGTATGCACTTACATGACTACGCTATATCTCCTCTTGCTACTGATCACGAGGTGTTTTATACTGAACTGCTATGTTGCCACGTACATGGATCTACTCTATCTCCTCTTGCCTATCAACGAGGTGTTACTATTACTGCACGTATGCACGTACATGGACTAACGCTATATCTCCTCTTGCCTGTCAACGAGGTGTTACTATTACTGCACGTATGCACGTACATGGACTAACGCTATATCTCCTCTTGCCTGTCAACGAGGTGTTACTATTACTGCACGTATGCACGTACATGGACTAACGCTATATCTCCTCTTGCCTATCAACGAGGTGTAACTATTACATACGGACATATGCAACGTACATGGACTAACGCTATATCTCCTCTTGCCTATCAACGAGGTGTAACTATTACTGCACATATGCACGTACATGGACTAACGCTATATCTCCTCTTGCCTATCAACGAGGTGTTACTATTACTGCACGTATGCACGTACATGGACTAACGCTATATCTCCTCTTGCCTGTCAACGAGGTG
The DNA here is from genome assembly GCA_029237695.1 of Conchocele bisecta. Lineage (NCBI taxonomy): Eukaryota > Metazoa > Mollusca > Bivalvia > Lucinida > Thyasiridae > Conchocele > Conchocele bisecta. The sequence goes on from CM055271.1 coordinate 18,549,097, forward strand.
TTACTATTACTGCACGTATGCACGTACATGGACTAACGCTATATCTCCTCTTGCCTGTCAACGAGGTGTAACTAATTACGCAGTATGCACGTACATGGACTAACGCTATACTCCTCTTCCTGTCACGAAGTGTAACTATTACTGCACTATGCACGTACATGGACTAACGCTATATCTCCTCTTGCCTATCAACGAGGTGTAACTATTACTGCACGTATGCACGTACATGGACTAACGCTATATCTCCTCTTCCATTGCATGTCACGATAGGTGTTACTCCTACTGCAAACGTATGAGCACGTACATGGACTAACGCTATATCTCCTCTTGCCTATCAACGAGGTGTTAACTATTACTGCACGTATGCACGTACATGGACTAACGCTATATCTCTCTTGCCTGTCAACGAGGTGTTACTATTACTGCACGTATGCACGTACATGGACTAACGCTATATTCTCCTCTTGCCTGTCAACGAGGTGTTACTATTACTGCACGTATGCACGTACATGGACTAACGCTATATCTCCTCTTGCCTATCAACGAGGTGTCCTATACTCACGTATGCACGTACATGGACTAACGTATCTCCTATTGCTCACGAGGTGTAACTATTACTGCTGTCACGTATGTACGTACTTTGCTGTGTAATCTATTTCACGTAGCACGTCATGGACTAACGCTATATCTCCTCTTGCCTATCAACGAGGTGTACTATTACTGCACGTATGCACGTACATGGATAACGCTATATCTCTGCCTATCAACGAGGTGTTACTCCATACTTGCTATGCACGTATGGATAAGTATATCTAATACTTATCAACGTGGTGTAACTATTATGAGTATGCACGTACATGGACTAACGCTATATCTCCTCTTGCCTGTCAACGAGGTGTTACTATTACTGCACGTATGCACGTACATGGACTAACGCTATATCTCCTCTTGCCTATCAACGAGGTGTTAACTATTACTGCACGTATGCACGTACATGGACTAACGCTATATCTCCTCTTGCCTATCAACGAGGTGTAACTATTACTGCACGTATGCACGTACATGGACTAACGCTATATCTCCTCTTGCCTATCAACGAGGTGTTACTATTACTGCACGTATGCACGTACATGGACTAATGCTATATCTCTCTTGCCTGTCACGAGGTGTTACTATTACTGCACGATATGCACGTACTTGGACTAACGCTATATCTCCTCTTGCCTATCAACGAGGTGTTACTATTACTGCACGTATGCACGTACATGGACTAATGCTATATCTCCTCTTGCCTATCAACGAGGTGTTACTATTACTGCACGTATGCACGTACATGGACTAACGCTATATCTCCTCTTGCCTATCAACGAGGTGTAACTATTACTGCACGTATGCACGTACATGGACTAATGCTATATCTCCTCTTGCCTGTCAAGAGGCTGTACTATTACTGCACGTATGCACGTACATGGACTAATGCTATATCTCCTCTTGCCTGTCAACGAGGTGTTACTATTACTGCACGTATGCACGTACATGAACTAACGCTATATCTCCTCTTGCCTGTCAACGAGGTGTTACTATTACTGCACGTATGCACGTACATGGACTAACGCTATATCTCCTCTTGCCTGTCAACGAGGTGTTACTATTACTGCACGTATGCACGTACATGAACTAACGCTATATCTCCTCTTGCCTGTCAACGAGGTGTTACTATTACTGCACGTATGCACGTACATGGACTAACGCTATATCTCCTCTTGCCTGTCAACGAGGGGATAATAAAGAGTAGTATACCCGCACACTTCAAATTCAATGCGTATTTTAATTTTACAAATGTATTATTGGATTTTCTTCCTTATTAATTAGGTAACACATGATAAAAAACAAATTTAAAAATTCACTTATTGGATCTGCAAAAAGCAAACACTTTTTGCAGCTCAACTAAGTAAATTTTCAACTTTATTACAATATTTTCACTACTCAATTTGAAAATCAATGCATATTTTCACATTGCTGTGAGTATTTTGTACTCCCACTTTTGCTAATCAATGCGTATACTGCTAAAGTAAGTGTATAAAATACGCCAATTCGCACCTTATCTGGAGCTCAGGTAGTCACCAATAACTTACTGTTTATCCGATGATCGACATTTTGCATCACAGTCTACAATCTTCGCCTCGAGACGATGCGACACGGGCTGTATTAAAGCGAAACCAGCAAGATTTGTGCCCGATATGTCGAGCGACGTCAAATTTGGCATACTGGTGACAAGGTTTTGTAGCCGCACGTTGGGGTTGGGATATTGTACGGGAACAGGTAACTTGGCGTCATCCCCTTGTGACACATCTAGTTGCCTGTAAGGGAAATGTTATACAAACTAGAAAATGTGTTCATATAACATGGATGCCCCACATATCGCTTTGATAGTAAATGGGGAGATAATCCATGGCCCAGAGACAAATCAAAAATAGAAATGCACCAGTGCTCCAGATAAGGAATTAGTAATTGAGTATTGCCACTCCATCATTTCTGAAGAAATTGGGTACATTGTATTTCAAAATTTTAATTGAGTAAAATAAAATCACACTACTGTTTACACATCAACAGACAGCTAATATTGAATAGTTTGCTTCGAAATGAAAACATGTCTTGGCATTTCATTAGAATTGTCTCCTTGGAGACAATTCTAATGAAATACCAAGATGTGTTTTCATGGAAAAATATGCTATATTTGTGGTCTGTTTATTGTTTTCTGTAGCATGATAAAGGTACAACACATGTTTCATTGATTTCTGATACTCATTACTTCTGATTTCAATTGGGTTTTTGGCAATTTTAATTGGGTATTTAAGCAAATACACACCTTATCTGGAGCTCTGGGTTGAATAGTGTGATTAACCCTTTGCATGCTAGCCGCTAGCAGTGAAAATAACAGCCAACACATTAGTACTTTTCTTATTTCTCATTGTAAATATGTCTTGGTATTTCATTTAGAATGCGTCCTCCGGATATTCATGATATTTACAGGGATAAGTAAAAGAAACTTGTAAAACATGGCCCCGTGACATACTGGATCCTAACTGGAGAAACTCTTACAAACGTTTTGAATTTTGACGCATATAGGGCATAAATATAATGAATTGTTGTCTGCTATTTTTGAACTATTCATAGTCCACAAGTTTCCCAGCATTCAAAGAGTTAAGGAACACCACTGGCTGCATTACAAGATTCCTGAACCTGATATGTGGCTGTGACTGGAGAAATGGGGCTTATGGGTTTCACGGCTCCAGATAAGGAATTAGTAATTGAGTATTGTCACTCCATCATTTCTGAAGCAATTGGGTATTTCAAAATTTTTATTGGGTAAAGCAAAATCACTCTACTGTTTACACATCAACAGACAGCAATTATTGAATGGTTTGCTTCGAAATGAAAACACGAGACAATTGACAATTCTAATGAAATACCAAAATGTGTTTTCATGGAAAATAAGAAATATATGCTATATTTGTGTTCTGTTCATTGTTTTCAGCAGCATGATAAAGGTACCACAAATTTTGTATTGCTTTTTGATACTCGCTACTTCTGATTTCAATTGGGTTTTTTGGTAATTTTAATTGAGTATTTAAGCAAATACGCAGCTGATCTGGAGCTCTGGGGTTTGGTGACCAGTGTAGCTCCTGATCAAATACATGTAGCACACTCATGTGGCCTGAAAACGATATATATTGCTTGTTCGAAACAGGATAGGTGCTTCATGGATGGAATGGCGAACAGTGCAGATCCTGATCAGACTGTGCGGATGCACAGGCTGATCTGGATATACACTGGTCGTAAAACCCATAATCCCCATTTCTCCAGTCACAGGCGCATATCATGGTAACCTAAAAACATAGGCCAGAGCTCCAGATAAGATGTGTATTGGTGTATTTTACGCACTTATTTTAGCAGAAGACGCATTGATTAACAAAAGTGGGAGTACCAAATAATTATAGCAATGTGAAAATATGCATTGATTTTCAAATTGAGTAGTGAAAGTACAGTATTAAAGTTGAAAATTTACTTAGTTGAGCTGCAAAAAGCAAACAGTGTTTGCAAAAACAAACAAGTGAATTTTTAAATTTGCTTTATTTTTTATCATTTGTTCCCTATTTAATGAAGAAAATCAAAAATACATTTGTAAAAGTAAAATACGAATTTGAAATTTGGGGGTATAATACTCTTTAGATACAAAACTTATCTGGAGCTCTCAGGAGGCCTTACCTTAGTTTTGTAAGTTTGCATAGATTATCCAACGCTGAAACGCAACCATTGAGGACGTCACACAAAGCCAGCGAAACAAGGCATGGAAGATCCAGATCCAGACCGTCCAATGTTACCTTGTTAAAATCGCATTCGCACAGGTCTAAGTGTGTCAAATGTTTCAATGGTCGAACAACGTGATTAATGAACGCCCCTGGAAGCGAACGTGGCGTATCATGAGTTCTGAACTTGATATCACGAAGAAACAAATACCGAAGATTTGGTAATCTAAAAACATTTTCATAGTAGTCTAGATCACTACTATCACCCCTGTCAAACGGAGGATGTTCTAATTCATTGATACGATTGCATCCTCCAATACGTAGTGATCGCAAGCTTAGTGCTGCCTGGTTTATAGCCGATATACTAAAGTTTGTGCGATCACAGTACGAGATGTCTATCTCACGAATGGGATGCAGGCAGAGAAAATGTAAATGTCTGGTGCTCACAGCAGAATATCGCAGGTTAAGTTCCGTCAGAGCCGTACTTGCACGGTTGTTAAAAATTCCAAATATGTTGCGATGTGGATCTTGTAGCAGGTTTGTCTGGTGCAGTTTCGCCAAGAATTTGTCACTTATACCCTGAGGGAGGCTGATTCCTGGCTTTAAGCAGTACGATTCATCAGTTTTGTCCACAAACTTTAAGATGTTTTCGACGACGTAATCAAGACATATCTCTTCCAATGATGATGGCGAATTTGGTGGCCAGCGGTCCATTTTTCCACTCTATGGCATATCTGAAAAAATATATTAACACTTACACCCCCAAGTAGCTGGAATGGATTTTGATATGTTAATTTTTCAACCATCACAAAATGATTTTCCGACTAGTCCATTTATGAAAAGGGGGTGTTTTTGTTCTCAAAAATATGAAAATTACAATATTGCAAAAAGTGCAGATGAGGACAAGCGCCGGTGTAACATTACATTTTGACGCTGTTGACAACTTGACACGGGTCACTTTTCAATGAATGAGTGATTAATTTTTAATGTTGAAAACTGACCCCCACCGTTAATTATTCACCCACCCATACATGAACAATAGACCCTCGTTAAAATCTCATCACCAACAGTCGGATCATATTTTTCAACATTGAAATCGGATCCCAGGTAAATTTTCAACAACAGTGGACCGTTAATTAATGACCCACATACGTGAAAAATTGACCCGGATCATATTTCAACTTTGAAAAGGGACCTCCCCCCCCCCCCCCCGAGGTCAATTTTCAACAAATGCCGACAGTTAATCAATGACCCGCATGAAGGCTGAAAATCAATTTTGTCAACCAACGGAAGTGGATTGATTTACCTTTGACCGGCCCTCTAATTGTTTGCTAGGATAATCTCAGCTCTTTTATATTATCTGTATCTATATAGCTGTAGGGGGTTCAGGTCATTTTTTAATATATATAAGCTACCTATTTAATTTTGCAGAATTGTGGGACTTGGTGAGACGTTTACAACGAGATATAGATCATTAAAATCGGACCAGCGGTTCAAAAGTTATCGCACTTTTTTTAACCCATTTTGTAATTTTTCCACCATGTAGAATGGGAGCAAATGGCAAAGAAATCGGCTAAAATCATGTTTTCTTTCATATTATTAATGACCTATTTTGGAAATAAATGAAGAAATATGTGTAAAACCATGCATTTTATTGAATAAAATATCACGTTATACACATTTTTCTTATATTTCGTCAATTTTGCTGAAAAGAATTGTTTATGGAATGTAAAATAAGTCAACAAAAACATGTTGTTTTACCCAAAAGTGTTATTATTTGCAATGTTCATCTCATTTCCAATGCATTTCATTACCAATTAACACAAATACGTATATAATAACATTATAATGTAACTACATTCATTTACCATGTTGAAATTCCCTGCAAATGCTTCATTTTTTACAAAATCGGTTACCATGTCAACGGTTTTGAAAAAGTGTTGTTGATACCTATTGTGATGTTTTAAGACGTCAGTAAATTATGATAAACTTTAATAGATACAAATAACACAAAAGTAAAGTATTGCTAATGTACTTTTTGAAAAGCACAAATTGTTACCATAGTAACAAAATTAACATTATGTCTTGATTTTCAAACATCCGGCTTATTTTAACTATTTCAAATGAACCTTTTTGAGATAAAGTAGGTGATTATCAATACTGCAAATACAAAATTTATCTGACAAACCATATGTGCACTATACTATCTTTGTTCATATCCATGTAGAACTGTTACTATGGCACAATATATAGTTTGCCAAAATCTGTCACCATGGAAACCATTTTTTCTTCAAAATATCGTTGTTCAATTGAAATATGTAGTAACATCATTGGATGCAATCAACAATTAAACATACAACAATTGTCTTATACACTAGTTCTGAAATATATATGCATTACCATAGTAACCATGGTAACCAATATTGGAAAACACAAGAATAGTATTTGTTGAAAAGGTTTTTACTTTTTGAAAATCAATGCAATACACCCGAGTACTGTTACCATCTAGCAATACACTTAACATGTGAACGTTTAATAATATTGGTTGTCATGGCAACCATTTTAATATTTCACACAAAAAATCATATATACTCCATTTAAAATCAATATATTCGTCGAATCAGTATACATTATCAATGCTGCAAAAACAATATTTATCTTGACAAACATGATTGTTCAAAGTAATTTCACCTTGACCTTGGACATGAAGGCCACATGGGTGTGGTACATGGATATGGATGATAATAAGGAAGTATATGAAGTTTGAAGTCAATCTGACTTACGGTTGCAGAAAACTTTAAGGCAAATCGTATGGATGCAAATGTCTAAGTAATTTGACCTTGACCTTTGAGATGAAGGCCGCATGAGTGTGGTATGGAATGAAAATATGGTTGATGATAAGGAAGTATATGAAGTTTGAGGTCCATCCGACTTTCCGTCACAGAGATAATGGGTACCCAAACTCTTTAACGTGGACGGACGGAATTACGAAAACTATATACCCCTCGACATACATTGTATGCGGGGATGGGGGGTATATCTATAGTTTTGTATACACAGTTTAAACTTGATATATTTTACAACAATTGGGGCGGGGGTATATCTATAGTTTTGTATACACAGTTTAAATTTTATATATTTTACAACAATTACAAACAAGATCGGGGAGGGGGGGGGGGGGTTTATCTATAGTTTTGTATACACCAGGCATGGGAGTGGAACACTATCCCCAATCCTGAAAATTTATTTGAGCAGCGGATTGCGCTGCGATTTGCTAGGGGGATCTGGAGGCATGCCCCCCCCCCCCCCCCCCCCATAATTTGTTTTCAATTCTAGATGCTCTGTGCTTCATTCTGAGGTATATTTAGCATTAAATAGATCACATTTTCCCCTGAAAAAATATGCTATAATTAGGAAAAATTGGCAACATAATCCATTTCAATTTAAAATAATACTTGCAACAAGAAGTCAGTACATGTATAACAGGGATTCCACTGGGGAAAATAAAAGAATTGCCACTCCAAAAAAAATTCTAATTTTTTATCGCCATTCTCAACGGATTTACAAGATTCACAAAAGTGGTCCCTGGGACCTCAAATCCGGAAATTTCCCATGCCTGATACACAGTTTAAACTTTATATATTTTATAACAATTACAAACAAGAGCGAGCAGTCATGCATGGAACATGCCAGGTGACATGTCATCAGTCCCATTTCTCCTGTCACAGCCATAGCCACAGCCATAGCCACAGCCATAGCTCAGGAACTAGACTGGTGAGATATGTCATTGGTCCCTTTTTTCCTGTCAGTCATAGATCAGGAACTAGACTGGTGACATATGTCATCGGTCCCTTTTTTCCTGTCACAGCCATAGCTCAGGAACTAGACTGGTCAGTGGCGGATCCAGGATTTCACCCAGGCCCACATGAAACTTGAAGGAGGTATGCTCGTTCGTCGACTGAGCGAGGGAGTTGGCTAGGGGGTGCGGGGGCATGCCCCCACCCCCCCAGATATTTTTTGAATTGAGGAAGCCATTTCCTGCATTCTACTGCATTTTTGTTTTATATATTTGAAGACCATAACAGTCCATACAATCTATGTGTAAAACAATATTTCGTAAAACAAAAACAAAATCGGCATTTCTGAAGGTCCCCCCCCCTCTGAATCTGCCTCTGCTGGTGACATATGTCATCAGTCCATTTTCTCCTAACACAGTCTCCTAACTTTAAAATTCATATCATTTTCCAATTCAAATAGGAATTCTCAGCGATTTGCCCGGAGGATATAACAAAAACGTTCTACTTTCACTTTCATTTCAGCTACACATTTAATTTTAATTTATTGAGTAAATGATACCGAAATATTTATTTAAATTAATATCTAATTATTTAAAAATTCTTTGTTTAATTCATAATACAAATAATCTAGAGAAAATTATTATCCTTATTCAAACTGAAGACACGTTTCCTTTGTGTAGTGTATCGTAATGTATATATACTGTGTAACGTCAAATCACAAGACTGTCGGCAGCGTATGCGCTAACACACACGACGTTTAATTATCAAAAAATTGCTAGCACCTCTTTGGAAAGTTTGGATTTCCGCGCGAACTGTTTTACTAAATTCATTATAGATTAGTTGATTTTTTAAGTAAAATGGACACTGATTAATAATATCGATGGCTCAAGATGATTAAAACAGTATGTAACTGTCAAAAAACAATGTTTCTGCTTTAAATCATCGTCATTTCGCTGTTCAATCGAGCCATTGACCTATGTAAAGTTCAGAATGTAAGGTTTAATCTGATTGGTCATTCAAGAAAAACGTCACAGGGAAATCCAGCGGAAATCGCTCAGAGAAACCCCATATTGCTGTAACACAGCTAAAAATATGTCCGCACATCTCGCAACGTCGGCGAAAGTGGGTCAACATCGGTGTATTCAAATTGTGTTCTAGGTACTAAAATCAGGTTATTTATCGTAAACACTACAATAAATGAACAAAATAATGATTATTTTATTGAATTCAGCTGTAAAAAATGGTTTTTTATCTGATTATAATATAGAATTTGTGAATTAAAAACGTTTGATTTTCATAACAAGGCAGCCGAATTACAGGATTACGACAGCGTACTGAACCCCCTAATAGCTGAGATTGGCCATTATAAAATAATTTAAATAGTAAGTCATCTGTATAGCCGAGATTATCTAAGCTAGCTAATTGTAAGTTACCAATGCGCGAGATCCCTGTTGTTTGTGCATGGTTCCTGGCCTTCACGCGGATTAGTAACTTACAAGTAGCGACCTGGTCAATTTCAAAGGTAAATCACGTCACATTGGGCTGGCTTAAAAGATGGCGAGTTTCCAAAACTTCATGACAATATAAATCCTAAATGAAACTGGATAAAAATCATTATCACATCAGGTTTTCGTTCATCACATACAGTACCTATGGGATAAACAGTGGCAATCAATCAGAGAAAGGCCGACATAGACAGGGTCCGAAATAGACAGTGCCCGAATCAAGATCAAGAACACGTTTCTGTTTCGACCTACACATTGACGTCATTGTGCAAGTTTATCCATGTCTGGCGGTTTAACAGAAATGCATTTATGAACAAAGAGGTCAGATACATATACAGGAATAGGATGAAAGCAGTATCAGTCACTATGCTGCATCTAGCTACATCAAAATGAAACACCTTGATTTTCTACAATTTTCTTCGCCGTATTATTTTGTTACCGGAAGTTTACAAAATGTCAATATTTAAATCGTAGGACGAATACTATTTCAGGGACAAAATATAATGGTTAGAAAACACCAAATAGTTTTACTCACAGGTTAATGAAAAACATCGCATGTCAATATCGTCTGTAGCATGCGTGAATTGTATTAAAAACTACATGATCATATAAACTTTGTTTTGGGACATGTAGTTTTACTATATATTAACCAAATCTCCCAAGTAGGGCCAGTCTCTCATAATTCGTATGGATGCTGTGTGACCTACTTTTATATGACATGCAACTGTTAGTTATGTTATATTTAAGGGTATCAATTGGCTCACAGACCTTCCAAACCCGGCATATGACCCAAAGAATGTGTCACACCAATGTCATTAATTGGCAATGACCGTTGGTCCATTTTTCTTTCCGAAATTAATATTATAGTCACAATTCAGTAATGCAATCGAAACATGTGCTTTAAATTAGAGAGGCTATGAGACGGTTAATTTAACCTAGCTAGTTCATTCTCCTGCCGCATTGTGCCAGTATATCAGACCGTGCTAAGGGCTGAGTATGTGTGCACATGATATAATATGGGGACTGATGCAGCCGTAATGTTAAGTGTTATTCTATATAATGATGATAGTTGAGGGTTGGTCAGGGCAAAGCAGAACAAAGAGAGAAGGATCCATATCGGATTGGGTTATGCAATATATGATATGTTTTGGGGCCCAGCTACGGTCGTTTCGCGGCTTGACGTAAAAACGAAATGCTATTATTCGTGTGCGTCAGGCTGGCAGTTGTGTAGTCTCCTGAGCCAAATATTGCAGCTTAATTATACTAGTTTCGTGGAACTGATAAAGAAAGGGTCACGTACCATACCGCCGGTCATGGTCCGAGATTTTAAAGTTTGATACTATGCATTATATCATAGTTGACCTGCAACCTGCCTGCGCTGGATCCATGTGTGAAACAGGTACAGAAACACCATGGCTTATAAAACCAGCATAATCCAATACCATCGTGTCAATTTGTGTATGGCTGGTTTGAGAATGGACATATAGCAGGTGTTTTTTTTATTGCAGAGGCATCGGAACAGGGGCGGCAGGGGCTGCAACCGCCGCCCCAATATTTGGACCAATTTTTTTAATTTCTTTTTGCTGTTAGTTTGCGATCGGGACGTGATCGTGATTTGGGTAAACAAACACCCTGTGTAATGTATAGTGAGTATCCTGGTAATAAAATGTTAATTCGATTATGTAATTTCAAATGAAAATATTGACGTTACCGAGCGCGAGAGCAGTACGTATACGTGCCATTCCTGACAACTGACTGTCATATGTTTTTTGCTTATTTTTTTTGTAATACATGTACATACTAAAACAGATTACACACATGCAACGTACATGATATCGTATAAGTATATATTATTGGTATTTGCATTGTGAACACTTCCAAATTCATGTATGTATAGATGGTGAAACCTCACACAAATCAGACAAACCTTTTTAATAATTGTCATAAAATTACCATTGAATTACCAGTGCTTTTGCTACAAAAATTTGTATGAGATACCTACTAATGTTGTCTCTTAAATGCAGCAGAATGCAAGAAATGCCATCTAGAAATTAAAAAAAAGAATCCGGGGGGACATGCCCCCGGACCCCCCTAGCACTCCCTCGCTTCACTCTGGTCGACTGCCGCCTCCCCAATATTAATTTGCTTCCGACGCCTCTGTATTGTTCAGTTTTCAACTTGAAGCATTAAGAAAACAATTTAGCTCCTCTGAATTTTTCGAAAATGGCGTCAATGTTTTGTTCACAGTTAACAATTCAAAAGGGCCGCCTACGCTATTTTGAAATGTATCAACTGCTATACATGTCTCTAATATGATACGCTAGAAAGACACATGATGTGTCTTTTCCAAATAATTATATCATGCCACAATTGACAGTATGATTTTATTTTAGTTTGGACCTTCAAATACAAGCTGGCCGCCATCCACCGTATTAAAAATACCCATCAAACACCGCATGTTTAGTGTGAGCTAATTTAAAAGTACAAATAATGAGTATTTTTTCACTAATTGTAGCATACTGCACCAGCTGGAAGGCGTCTTTGATAGTTTTTAAGCCACCGTGCTCTTGAAATCCGAGATGGCCACCATAAACCATCTTATAATAGACATGCATGTACATAACACAATATGTTGGTGTGTTCGAAATAAGCTAAAAGTGCAAATGGTGTAAAAACATTTTTTTGCAGATTACGACTGCTGGACGGGCTTTCTGTTAGGTTGGATGCTACTAGGCTTGGAAGTTCAAGATGGACATATTGAAAAGATAAAACAAAACATTACCAAAATGGGCATGTATGCTAAAGTTTATAACCACGGGTATATCACACATTTTACCAGTCCACGTATTCTGGAAGAGCGGTTAAATTTGGAGGCATTCAATGCCTTAAAATCCAAGATGGCAGCTGTTTTGTAAAATACTAATGTATTATATATGGGGCGCATAAGCTGCAATTACACAACACACGTTACATAACAAAAAATACAGTTACTTGATAAACTTGCAACATTGTTGTTTCCTGACTTATATTATCCTTGGTTTTAAATCCAATATTGCCTATGTGTGCCATCTTGAAATAAAACATAAACTGTAATAAATCCCAGGCCAAAACAGTAGGAAAATCGAATTGAGAGGCTGTTCGAATGGATACTAGATGGTGCAACCCACAGGAATTAATTCATCATATTTAATTGTAAGGTCAAAGTTATTGTGATGGTAGCCTCCCATTGAATTGATAACGCACTCTAAGATGGCCATTAGCAGCTGTCTACTAATCACACAGTGCTCTAGATCTACTAAGTACTAGGACTACTTAAAGCCAGAAATACACGCATTGCATGTATCTTGATTCAGTTACGGCACGCATACTTATATTAATGTGCGTTGAGTTCTCAGTCATGACTAAAGAATTATCGCATTATCCCATCTTTAAATGCATACACATTAATACTATTGTGAATTATAAAGTTATTACACGAGTCTGTAAGTAAATAAAAGTTGAGGATGTGTTGCATATTGCTCTTACTTCTACACATAAGTATCAATCAGTTGTCAATTAACTGAAGTCAACTGTGGTGCTGCGTCTTATTTGATAGATGTTGCTCGTAATGTTTCTGTCAGATTTAGAAGAGGAATATACAAGGGGCCTGAGTTCTGTAGCCGATCTCATCAAAATTGCAAAGTATACTTATCTAGCGAAGTATACTTTGAGGGAGTAATCCTTTATTTTTCCTGAAATGCATTATTTCATATAGAACTAACAACTGCATATATTTGATGATTAAAAGTATGCAGAATTATCATACTGAATTTATTTCATTATCACAGTCAAAATGGCTGTGATAATGTAATAAATTCATAAAATAAAAATTCATAAATTGATTCTTAAATTAAAAATTTCTCTCTCAAAGTATACTTTGCTAGATAAGTATACTTTCCAATGTTGGTACAATATTCTACAGGCCATCTCCAGTGATAACTCGGTTTGATTAGAAATCAATATGCGCATTCTTGATAAATCCGTCTCAAATGGCAACGTGCCTCTCATGGCACTATAGTCACATAGGTGACATATATATATGCATGGCGTGATTGTATTACTACCATGCTTGAACACTCAGTGGTGAGCTAGCTACTAAGAGTTTTAATAAATGAATGAAACAATTCTCCGCATTATGTTATTCCCCTTCTACATATCGAGACTATCCATGCTCACTATATATATTTACACATATGAACTATTTCTTGTGATACACATATGTATATGTTTATCGGCACAAACTGCTGTGGAAATATCACTTTATCACTGATTGGTGCTTACGAAATACAAAAATGGCTAGATCACAGACAATGTGACCAGATCTCAACCCAGCCCGAATTATAAATAGGAAATCTGATTGCAGTATATTGTAAACCTGTACGTATACACCACACGACACGTATGGCATATTCATATACATTTCTTTCTTATCATCAATTATCAAGCCCTCAAATGAAAAGTCATGCAGAGCATGATGTTATTAGCCGATCAAATCAGGGTAAAGTGCATCGAACATATGTATGTGTCTCTGGTAGCATTGTCAATGGTAAACTATTTTCGACCACAGTTCTGTACCCAGCGTTGACATTTTTCTCGATTTTGTGCAGGTTTTGGAAACCCGTTCCCAAATCCATCCAATAGCAGCAATGCCATAGCAGCAATGTTTTGTTGTCACCATTATGTTGCGAAATATTCCAGCGAAACACCTGTACTGTATGCTCTATTTATCTACAAATTACACTCCGCAATACACAAAGTTGTAGTCACTGTGTGTTTGTCCGAATTCTGTGGCAGCACGCGAGTGGGCGGAGCTACCGGAGCTATATATATCTAGCGGTTACAGTGTCATCTAAAAATAGACGCAAGCTCCTGCGTATTCAGGCACATGCCCAGATTGGCATAATGTGCCCCATCCGTGATTTTTTGCGCGATGTCGGGCGCAAGACAATCAATAATTTGCGGCATTGACAATAATTAAGGGGGATTGCCGCAATCGCGCGTGCTGGATGCATCCCTGCCATCCCTGCATGACACGTAAACAAATCAAAGTTGGCTATGAAGGGCAATTCTTCGTTTTGATTGGTAGAAAATTTTGTGAATATTAACTAGCGTCAAATGACGCGCATACGCGATCCAATGGGATAAACCCGAGATGCTGGGATAAAGCCGAAAATGCTGGGGTTGCTAGTAAGGAGATTTTGAGCAGAGGTCGATTATAAATTAGCCGAATAAACACATTTTACGCGATTATACGTGGCTAAAACTTGTTCCGTTTAATAAATAAAAGCTTTAAATTAGCCCAATAATCGGCGTCTGTTGGCGTATATGGCCATTAGAGCCAACTATGGACTTCAACAACAATAACTTCCGGGTTAAATCTCTTCCGGCGTTCAGCTCATTACGTATTCAAAATTGTGTTATTTGGCTATAAGTAAAGTTTTAAACGGAGATAATTGCCAAAAATGCAAACTTTATCGGTTGATGCAATTTGGAAGTGATACAGAAAAATTCGCGTTCGTAGATTACCGAATAGCGGAGAAAATGGTTGCTACAAACTTTTTCAGAATTCGATGGATAACCAATATATTAGCCGATCTATAAATAGATCGGCTAATAATAAGCACAAGCTGATGGAATGAGGATGTCAGTGATAGTGTATGGCACGCCGTTTTAATATTTATTCAGAGTAAAATATATCTCTTTGAGTCAATAATATATCTCTTTCAATCAACAAGATATCTCTTTCTGACAAAAAGATATCTATTTCAGTTAATAAGATATCTGTTTGTCAGAAAGAGATATCTTGTTGATTGAAATAGATATCTTCTTGAATGAAAGATATATATTATTGACTCAAAGAGATATCTGTAACTCTGAAATAGATATCTCTATGATAATAACAATATAGATATCTGTTTCAGAGTTACAGATATCTCTTTCAGTAAATAAGATATCTTCTTCCGTCAATAAAATATTTCTTTGACTGAGGAAGATATATGTTACTTGTAAATATATCTTGTTCATGCACTAGATTTATTATTGACTGAAATAGATATATGTTTGTCTGAAAGAGATATATTGTTGATTGAAAGAGATATCTTATTGTTTACTCTGAATAAATAGTAAAACGGCGTGCCATAATAGTGCTGATCATAAGAATTGTGCTTGTGACAGCTTCTGTAGAACAGGCAGTTTCTGCTGCAGTGTAAAATGCATACCCGATTATTCTATGTATACTGAAGTTGTGTTACACGGAGTTGATAAGCATTAGCTATTATCACATATTCAATGTCTTAATTGCCACCATCATGTTTTATCAATATCTACACTCATACAACGGTATGTATGTGTCACGGTACGTAGCTCACTATGGGGAGAAAATGTGTATTCGTGCCCGGCTAGCTCAGTCGGTTAGAGCGATGGTACGGTAATCCAGAGGTCCCCGGTTCGATCCTCAGGTAGGATATGCATCTTTCTCACCCTGTGACATTTAGCGCACAACGAGGGACCGTGACTGATAAATACTGCCCAAAATGTTCGGGGACGAATTCCAATTTGGCGGGGGAGTATGTCACGGTACGTAACTCACTATGGGGAGAAAATGTGTATTCGTGCCAGGCTAGCTCAGTCGGTTAAAGCGATGGTACTTACGTACCGTGACATATGTATTCGATTCGATGCTTATACTTATCTACAATTATATAAATATACATATCTGCTGCAATGTAATTATTGGAGTTTTATCAAAGGAAAGCATGCTGTTGCATATGGTAGCTTCTTGCACCAAAAACACCGAATAAGTGAGAATAGCATGCATACTATCCTACACATAATGTCAATGAGTGTGACCATATATTAAAGAAACATTAATAGTTAGTCTATAATTTTTTGTAGATACATTTGAATTGGACCAAGTTTAAACAAAGTTCGATTCCGTCCGATTCAAATTTCCTTGCAGAATGTTCAGACTAACTACACAAATAATGCTGCTAACTTTGGTATTGGCGGACTCGTAGTGTTAACGGCTGGAACATGGTTTTCATCAAAAGGGAAAACCGCAATCTCATTAATCCAGACAAAACAATAGACCACGTGGTCCCATACACTGGGAATACAGAGAATCATACGTTTCTGAGCTTAAACGCTATTTTAAAAAATAAAATGCTGAGAGAGCAATAGCTATAAATAAATAAAAGTTGCTACACTTGAAGTAACGTGGTATGGAATACAACGAGATTAACACTGTATTACGTCCATATAGAGACCCGAAGTAGAAGACATACTAATTAATGCTTATAACGACGTTACTCGATTCAAATATATCATCTCTTGTCACATCTCTTTCCTTTTCTATGTTCTACTCTAGCCTCAACTATATTCCTAAAATTCTTATAACTATTAACATTTTCAAATATATTCATTTATCTATGTACATTGATTCACATGGATACATGTCAAAGTACAATGCAATAATACTGTTATTGTATGTTCATAAACATGTCTATATGTTGAAGGTATTTGTGTTTATACATGACTATATCTGGAAATAAAAATTACAAAATGATCAGTGAAAATGTGACATCACAACTAACGTGACGGTGTCTGTGGCAACCAGTCGTTATTGGTGCTGGACGGACGTCTATATAGCAAGCTGAATTAATAGTGTGAAAATCGCGAGTTATTCATAATATGGATATCATCTTGCATATTCAGTATTACCATTGGAAATACCGTTATAGTCAAATGCACCATTGTAATCATTATCTGGACGTTACATTATATATGTGACACTTAATAGTATTACATTCAGGCATGACATACAATAATTATAAATGTGTAAAAGTAAGCAAAAGTTCAATGATTCGAATTCGAAACTATTCATGAACAACACAACTTATATTTATATTAAGACTACATGCACCTAATAACACCAGGGACATAGCCTACTGTATTTATGTCTCTGATAATGAGTGCTAATTAATACAGTGCAATATAGTATGATCTGCTACATATATACATGTATAATATGTTAACTATGTTACTGAAGCGGGAGTACACGACTATGTTACGATTCCGAAGTAGGAAAAGCAAGACAATTCTTGTGAAGTAATTAATCACATTTAAGTAATTATGTGCGTACCCTCATAAACCTACACGTGAGTGATCTCATTAATTATACATATGGTATACAATATAGTAACCAATCAATACTACATGTGTGTCAAATACAGCCTAAAGGCTCAGAAGATTGCATGAAGAGAAGACGATTTCAGAACTATTTATTTCCTTAACAAAGATGCAGGACTTATGATGTATCATTTACTGAAAAGTGCCGATGAAAAATACATCGACACTAGATGATTCAAACATTCTACCCCTGTAGCCTATTTCACCAACATTGCAAAGTATACATTTCTAGCAATTACAGTATACTTTGAGGGAGAAATTTTCAAATTTAGGATAATTCTTTTTTATTATACTGAATTTATTATATTATCACAGCCATTTTGGCTGTGATAAAGTAATACATTCAGTATAATAATTCTGCATACTTTTAATCATCAAATATATATGCAGTCGTTAGTTTTATATGAAATATAATGCATTTCTGGAAAAATAAATGATTACTCCCTCAAAGTATACTAAGCTAGATAAGTATACTTTGAAATGTTGATGAAATCGGCTACAAATCTCGACTTGCAAGTCGAGCACTACTCCACTGAGGTAGATACAACCCTTCATGAATATAATTTCACTGAAAGGTAGTGGACTGTGGAACGCTAATATCATTATTACTGGCCGTGTCGAATTGACTTGACAACGAATTGATCAGTTACAATTTGTATAAATAAATGTCCGCAGATGAGTATATGGTCTTGCATATAACCCAGTCGTAATACAGTCATCGAAACGAATATAACTTTCGAATAGAATTCGGGGACGAATTTCAATTTGACGGGTAAGTATGTCACGGTACATACCTCAGAAGATGTGTATTCGTGCCCGGCTAGCTCAGTAGGTTAGAGCGATGGTACGGTAAACCGGAGGTCCCGGTTTCCAGCTCCGGGCCGGAGCAGATTTTTCTCTCCCTGTGGCACCTATATTATATACAGTATACATTGCCGTGTATAATTATCTTATTGTCGATTTTCATATCTTTTTAGCAAACTATAGAAATAATGTACCCAATTTTCTATCTCAGCCTAATTTTGATTTTTAATACACATTCTATTAATATTGCATTTTTAAATTAAATTACAGTGTTATTTTTCTCCTGGGACCCCATACTATAAACCTATTATTGTGATCCATTTATAACGCAGTCCTAATTCCATCCGGGTTTCGAAACCTCTAGCCGCGAAAGTACATGGTAGCGAAACCTCCGTCATCCATCTGATTTTAAAGCAAGTTACTTCCCTTTGACTGGTAACCAAAGTCCCAGAATGCAATTGCAAATGGCTTGAAAATGGCGATGCCTGGCGAATATTTTGTGAAGCGTTGATAATTTGCCAATATATACTCTTTTTGGACAAAACATTACGACCTTCATGCCACAGTGGCACTATATATAGAAACAGAAACACTGATATGACAGCATGTATTAACCACTCGTGTCTAAATGCATTGAATCAACCATGGAACACCTGACAGGTGATTGTTTATCGTGTTTATTTTCCCGCCTGATCAGATATTTTTAATCGGTTCCTTGCAGAAAATGTCATGAGTTTAACAGATTCGTTATGTTTTACACATATTTGGCTTGTGACACCAATTGAAATGGTAGATTTAATCATTGTAACTTGCACAAATTTTTAACAAACACTGATGTTGCCTTCTGTTGTAAAATTTCAGTTCCTTGAACCAAATAATAAATGTATAAATTCTCTATCAATTTTGGACAGTTGCCCGTTTTATTTGTGTCAAAATCTATTGACTAGCTTAATATATTTATGCTATACATGTAAACCAGCTTAGAGTATTTGATGATAACCGTATCATTCGGTATGTGAAAACATAATTCTGTGAAGAACAAGTTTGAACATGATTTTTCACCTGCACATTTTGGTATAAATATGGTACTGATGCTTGTGTCATTTCAATAGCATTTCTACAATGGCCCTCGGATGACAGAAAAATTAATACTTTTACATGTGTTCGTAATTCATGTTATAAATTTGTCGAAACGTGTGCCTTTTTCAACAGAAAAAAAGTGTTACAGTCTAATCTTTCCGCACAGCAGTGTATTCAATACAAGTTGGATGTTTTGTCAATTTTGAAGTATCAATATTTGCATAAAACCATGAATTAAGTTTCATTTTCCATTACAGAAAGAAAGTCATGTCTTCAGTTGTGTTTTAATGCAGTTTTTATCATCATATCTTGGATTGCTTAACTGTACAAAAACGCGAAATATATGTGGCTGCTACTAAATTTCCTAATACTAACATTTGTTTCAGTTGAAATAATATTAAAAACATGGCGGCCTACGGTCGGTTGGAGTAAGATTAGTACTAATCTTATTACTTTTATAATCTGGCTAAGGGACTTGGTATGATGAGGACCTGGCACCAAGTTCGGTTATTCTAATTTCAGGTTTGAATAAATAATTTTGTAGCGCCCGCTTGCGGACAGCATGAGATAGTCGGCAAATCAGTACGTACGTGTGTTTGGTTAAAGTTTTTCGGTATACTTTCAAAGCTCGTTTAGTAATATCAAATGCCATGGTGGGCGTGATATGCGGGTCGCAGCCATCTAGGGTAAGAACGCTTAACTTCGGAAAGTCCTAAAATTACGGACACTTGCGCATTCATTTCTCGTTTATCGCGTATGATTTCACACCACATACAATCTCCAGATACTAAAAATATCCTTATTGTCCTGGGAATTCCATGTTCTAAAAATATACATGATGGTTTATTGTATCTGATGCCATCATTGGTTGAAATGATGAAGGTCACGGCCTTTTCGTGAAAATTTACCACCCGCGAAATTTGAACGTTGAGAAGAGCCGAATATAAAAGTAACATAGACGTAAGTATATCACTGTGTATTTATGTTTTGATAGGCAAGTGATGACTGTAAATGTATAGAAACATAAAAAAACATAAACTTGTTTTGAAAAACTACTGAAAATTGCCTATTATTGTAAATAAATGTATGTCCGAAGTTATGCGACCAGCTTAACTCGACGTACTGTAACTACGGACGCCTGTGCTATATTTAGCCGTTTCTTATCTCGGTGATGTATATAATACAAATCGATGTTCATTCATATTTTAAACGAAACAAATTTTAAGCATTATATTCACTAACATCTATTGGTGGCAATATAGACTAGTGTTCGTTATTCCACCTGTCCATCCACATGTACGGACTTCCATCCACATGTACGTCCGTCCATGACATTTGTGCTTTTTTTGTTGATTTTAATATCTTCTGTCCAGGACACCGTGTGTTTTCCAAGTCAACCATACTCTTTTGATGAGCGTAAGAATTACTTTAAAACATCCCAATAGCAGGGCTATTCACTTAATATGTTGCAGAATGCCCAGCAAGAAGACCCACGATCCGAGAGGAGCGTACATGCTGCCCTACAAAGGATCAACAAAAGTTCAGGATGCCGTCAGGGCAATTCGTTCGGGGACTTTAAGCATCAGGGCGGCTGCGGCTCACTATGCTGTACCGAAATCTACACTGGCTGATCGCGTTTCGGGAAAGATTGCAATGAATGCAACACCAGGCCGTAAGCCAGTAATTCCTATAGAGGTGGAACAGAAAATCGTGGACCACGTGACAGGCTTGGCCGAAAGTGGATTTGGAATGTCTAGAAAAAACTTATTAATAAAATCTGGTGAACTATGCAAAAATGCTAATATCCCCACGCCATTCACAAATGGAACACCAGGGAAATCGTGGTGGAAAGGAATGAAAACTCGCCATCCAGAACTAACAATTAGAAAACCCGAAAAACTTGGATCATTGCGGGCGCGGATGTTGAACCGGGAGGTGGTGGGGCGTTATTTTGATTCGTTAGGAGGTTTAGTGGAAAAATTGGAATTGAATGGGAAACCAAGCTTGATATGGAACTGTGACGAGACGGGCAAACAGCTTGAACACACACCCGTACGCGTAGTTGCGAAGAAAGGTTCAAAGGCGGTTGTTGGGAGAACCTCAAACAGTCGGGCTAATATTAGTATTTTGGCCTGTGTCAATGCGTCAGGTGACAGTATGCCACCGATGCTTGTAGTGAAGGGCAAAACAAAAAAGTCGTTGTACGGTTACAACGTTGAGCAAGCACCACCGGGAACAGTGTTCACATTCCAAAAAAATGCCTGGATGGATGGCACTATTGGACTTGAATGGTTCAACAAGGTGTTCTTAAAATATTGCGGAAAGGAAAGGCCCCAAATACTAATCCTTGACGGCCACAGTTCACATGAAACTCTTGAGCTTTTAGAAGCAGCCAAGGAAAACAATATTTATCTCATGTCTCTTCCTCCCCACACAACACATTATTTACAACCGTTGGACCGTACAGTGTTTGGGCCTTTCAGCAAGGCATATAATTCCGCGTGTTCTTCATTTCTGTCCGCTAGTCCTTATAATGAAGTCAACAAATGGACATTCCCGGGGCTGTTTCGCCAAGCATGGGATGACGCGGTTACAACTGAAAACATTAAATCTGGCTTCCGTGCTTGTGGCATATGTCCATTGGACATGAGTGCTGTGCCAGATGTTGCATTCGCGCCATCTCAAGTTTACGACGCCCCAGCCCCAGCCCCCACAGCCACTGTGACTACTGCACAGGTCGATGCCCAAACTGGCACTCAGAGTGAAGAACCAACCTCCCACTTGTTTACTGATCCACCTTCAGTAGCAATCCCCAGTATGTCCGATCTAAACGCTGTAGCACCCCAATCAATACTTACCGTTCATACTGCCTCACCTGAAGTACCTGCTCCTGATATTATTAACCCATCGGGTCACGTAGCTGATGATGATGCCAATCTGCCCGACTTACACAACAATGACCCACTATTGTCTGCTAGTAGTAGTTCAGATTACCTCTCTCAATTACTCCAAACTAATGCCGATGACAATCAGTCATTCGATTTAAACGTGGATCCAGTGAATTTGTTTGATAAAATGATTTCCGGTGACATCACTATATCAGATTTAAACAGTAATCCTGTCTGCATTTGGGATTTGGGTCTGGAAAACGTATTTCCATCACCAAAGGTGGAAGCAAAAATTAAATCCACTCCACGTCAAGGACATAGCATAACGTCCCATCGTCTTCTGACATCAGATGACATTATTTCGTCCAAACGACGACAAAAGGACGAAAAAGAAAAGAAGGAACATGACAAACTGGAACGAAAACGTATTAGAGAGGAAAAGAAAGAAGCTAAAGTTACGGCTAAGAAGTCTAAAGGACAGAAAACCACAACTATAATATAAGGAACTGAAGTTGGTGTAGTACTTTTCATTAAAAACAATAGCTAAAATACGTCTTATCATATGCATGAGATAAATATTCTTTTCCTGGCTAAGTCATAATAATGAGCAATATTTACTTTGCCTTATTTCCGTATGCACTGCATTATTTGTAGGTGATTACCCACAATAATGTTTTCTATACTAACATGGGAGACTGTTTGTACTGTGCTATTATTGAACGTGTAAGACTTATTAATATAAACATATTCCCGAACAACCCCCCCCCCCCCCCCTC
This sequence comes from Conchocele bisecta, assembly GCA_029237695.1. Classification (NCBI taxonomy): domain Eukaryota; kingdom Metazoa; phylum Mollusca; class Bivalvia; order Lucinida; family Thyasiridae; genus Conchocele; species Conchocele bisecta. The sequence goes on from CM055271.1 coordinate 18,572,483, forward strand.
CATCACCCCACACCCTTATTATATGGTTGGTTAACGGTCATGACATAGGCCTATATTCATATAGCAAAACAACTCTACATCTTAAGTTTGGATACACTGGTAATACTATTAACTGCTGCGTCGAGCGTAATTTGGCCGCTATGGGTTGCTATGGCAACTTTTACACTTTGCCATGGTTAATATGTGGCATGTGTATTGTCTATGTGGAATTTCATGAATAAACTATGTATATGTGCTGAATTGTAATGAAATAAATTTATTCTAGACAATTATTAGCATTGTCCGAAGTTGTGATACCCATGTCCGTAGTTAGAAGACAAATTTCCATTACGGTGTTTCGTTTCCTTTTAAAGTTTGTATATTATATTAAACTGTTTATTGGACCGAGGCTGTGTACTAACACTTCTTTACTCTTCAAATGTGACCGGCGTCATATGTCTGTGACGAGAAACCAGTTTACGTTCATAGCGCGGCTGTTTGAAGGAAGGGACTAGACGCCGGTAAACGCCAACTGTCCGAAGATTGGCGACCTTACCCTAGTTTCTCTAAATATTCAGTTTTAATTTTTTCAATTGGACAATGCAATGCCTAGAAATTGAGAGAGGGTATAATAAAAGACGTTATTGTCCGGTACATTTTACGAATACTAAAATTTAACTACACATTAACATGGATATGAACCAGTGACATACTTGACTGTAAATAATGACTAAGTGACCTTGTGACAGTAAAAAAAGAATCAAGTTAATGGTGGCGCGATTGTTTGTCAAATGTTCAGGTGATTCAAGTGTCCAAGTATTCAAGCAATCCTTCGCGTAATAATGATGATATTACATGTTGGTGAAACTCTTGCAAACTTTTTGACATAACAAAATGGTTAAGTATTGAAGCAACATTTCGAAGGTGAGAAAGGTCAAGGGCGTGTTCATATTGGAGAATCTCTTACACACTTTTCTACGTAAATGTACACGGACGGACGTATGGAACCTCAAGAGCAACACAATACGCCACCCTTACTAACGCATAGGGGGCATAATAATTATCGGGATAACATAACCACAACATGCAGAGCTCCAGTTAAGGCGCGTAATTTGGAGGTAAAATTTCTTATTTCTCCATCAAAAATGGCAAGTTGGGAATGCTTTAGAATCGTCTCTATTTTTGATGAAGAAATAACAAAATTTCACCCCAAGTTGGTAAAATTACGCACCTTAACTGGAGCTCTGAAGATGTCAATTGCATTTCTCATGTTTACGGAGATCGATAACGCGGTGCAGCATTGCATAAATAGCAACGGTATCGTAAATATTGCCAACTGAGTTCAGTTTTGACAACTCTTTCCAACTTCACAAGTGAAATCAGGATTGCAATGCTTGCACATCCTTCAGTATTTTTTATGAATAGTTTCTATGACAAGGAAGTGAATCCAGACTTTATAGACTCAGAATTTTGACTTGCGCGACGGGCACAGGTCTGGAAATTTATGCTTGCCTGCCAGGAATTTTAGTTGGCTGCAGGCAATCAGACAGTGGTTTATTTCGCTGACTGAAAACACTTGTTAATTGTAGCGTTAGAAATTATATTACAGCTGCTTCTAAAAATATTCTGGCCAAGAATGTTTTCACAGTTATGCAGAGCTCCAGATAAGTTTTGTATCTAAAGCGTATTATACCCCCAGATTTCAAATTCAATGCATATTTTACTTTTACAACTGCATTATTGCTTTTCTTCCAATATTAAATAGGAAATAAATGATAACAAAACAAAATAAAAAATTTACTTACTTGAGCTGCAAAAAGCAAACATTGCATCTCAACTAAGTAAATTGTCAACATTATTACAGTATTTTCACTACTCAATTTGAAAATCAATGCGTATTAACTATTTTCACATTGCTGTGAGTATTTTGTACTCCCACTGGTGATAATCAATGCATATTCTGCTAAAATAAGTGTAAAATACGCCAATATGCACCTTATCTGGAGCTCTGGTTATGGACTTGTGACCCCTTTGAAAAATGTTCAGCTGGTGTGCTAAGCGCATTTGTAAGGGTCCACTTTCAGGTGATATTCACTTTTCACCATTCCATCAATGAAACACATGTCATGCTTCTAACAAGCAATATACCGGTAGATCATTATCAGGCTACATGAGTGTACTATTTGATCAGGAGCTACACTGGTCACACATCCCATTAGCCCCATTTCTCCAGTCAGAGCCACATTTCCTTTGGGCAGTCTCTTACAAGGTGTACTTTGTTGTTGCATTGCAAGCAGGTTGGTGTTATTCATGCTCCAGATAAGGTTTTTATTAGCCAGGTTTTTTTGAAAAAAAATCCAGGCTATTGGATTGGCGAAAGCCGGGCGGGCGGGCGGCGTCCACAATCAATGTTAAGTTTTCGTGTTTGAGTCCATTATTGATTTTCTTATTAAATAGGGAACAAATTATACAAAATAAAACAAATTTAAAAATTCACTTATTTGAACTGCAACAACTTTTGCAGCTCAACAAAGTAAATTTTCAACATTATTACAGTATTTTCACTACTCAATTTGAAAATCAATGCGTTTATTCACATTGCTGAGAGTATTTTGTACTCCCACGTTTGATAATCAATGGTAAAATAAGTGTGTAAAATACGTCCCTTATCTGGAGCTCTGGGTTCATCCTTTATCAGTGTTACATTTTGTATGTGACAGTTGAATCTGGTTATACCCCTTATGTGAGTATTACGATTATTCGTAATCACATTTTAGGGGAAAGGGCCAAGTGACTTTGGTGTGGTATGGACCTGGCACCAGGTCTGGTTATTCTAATTTCAGGGCTGAATATATTTTTGCTCAATGGAAATATTCCGTTCTGATTTTGGGATTTTCCCCCCAATGCAGCAGGTTAAAACGGGATCGAACCTGTTTGCCCGGCCTTACATGACCCTCACTGTTGATAGGCCATTACACACCAATAAACAAACAAAACTGAACCGCTTCACCGATGTTGATACTATTTGGCCACAATGTGTCATGGAATGGTGCTTTGTTTTGCATACGCCCAAGGTCAAGGTCACTGAGGACTTGTGTTCGCCTCGTTTGTAAGGCAAAAATGTTGATCTTTAGCCATGTTTTTTGAAAAAAAATCCAGGCTATTGGCTTGGCGAAAACCAAAGCCGGGCGGGCGGCGTCCACAATCAATGTTAAGTTTTCGTGTTTAAGTCCATTTCTTTGTTATTGTACCACCTGGGACCACCAAACTTTCACGGCTTCATAATCAAGGGGTGCCCACCACATATCACTATCCAACATGTTACTTTTTTAGCCAGGTTTTTTGAAAAAAAATCCAGGCTATTGGATTGGCGAAAGCCAGGCCGGCGGGCGGCGTCCACAATCAATGTTAAGTTTTCGTGTTTGAGTCCATTTCTTTGTTACTGTACCACCTAGGACCACCAAACTTTCACAGCTTCATAATCAAGGGGTGCCCACCACATATCACTATCCAACATGTTACTTTTTTTTTTAACTTGACCCATTTTTTCCGCGTAGTCGACTTAGCCATTTTCAATGTTAAGTTTTCGCGTTTACAATGTTAGTTTTCGTGTTTAAGTCCATTTCTTTGATACTGTACCACCTAGGACCACCAAACTTTCACAGCTTCATAATCAAGGGGTACCCACCACATATCACTATCCAACATGTTACTTTTTTTTTTAACTTCACCCATTTTTTCCGTGCAGTCGACTTAGCCATTTTCAATGTTAAGTTTTCGCGTTTACAATGTTAAGTTTTCGTGTTTAAGTCCATTTCTTTGGTACTGTACCACCTAGGACCACCAAACATTCACAGCTTCATAACCAAGGGGTGCCTACCACATACAACTATCCAACATGTGACCATTTTTTTACCTTCACCTATTATTTCTACGTAATTGACTTAGCCATTTTCAACGTTAACTTTTTAACGTACGTCTGGTTAGAGTTTTTTGGTTAAAACTTTTTCATTATACTATATCTCTGCAACTGCTTCGCCCATTACCTTGAAACTTCACATGGGTGTTTATCATCATCCATATTTTCATTCTAAACCCCAACCGTGCGGCCCCTGTGCCCAATGTCAAGGTCAAATTACTTTGAATTTTTTTGTTAAAGTTTTTTCGTGTACTATATCTCTACAACTGCTTCACCCAATACCTTGATACTTCACATGGGTGTTTATCATCATTGTCGCACCTGCTTGCGGAAAGCGCGATCCTGTGCCCAATGTCAAGGTCAAATTACTTTGAATTTTTTTGTTAACGTTTTTTCGTGTACTATATCTCTGCAACTGCTTCACCCAATACCTTGATACTTCACATGGGTGTTTATCATCATTGTCGCACTGCTTGCGGAAAGCGCGATCCTGTGCCCAATGTCAAGGTCAAATTACTTTGAATTTTTTTGTTAAAGTTTTTCGTGTACTATATCTGCAACTGCTTCACCCAATACCTTGATACTTCACATGGGAGTTTATCATCATTGTTGCACCTGCTTGCGGAAAGCGCGATCCTGTGCCCAATGTCAAGGTCAAATTACTTTGAATTTTTTTGTTAAAGTTTTTTCGTGTACTATATCTCTGCAACTGCTTCACCCAATACCTTGATACTTCACATGGGTGTTTATCATCATTGTCGCACCTGCTTGCGGAAAGCGCGATCCTGTGCCCCATGTCAAGTTCAAATTACTTTGAATTTTTTTGTTAATTTTTTTTCGTGTACTATATCTCTGCAACTGCTTCACCCAATACCTTGATACTTCACATGGGTGTTTATCATCATTGTCACACCTGCTTGCAGAAAGCGCGATATCGTCGGCATTTTGGCATACGTTCGTCCGTGTGTCCGGTTAAAGTTTTTTGGTTAAAGTTTTTCCATCTACTATATCTATTTTTTTAGTGTCCATGCCTCGCCCCAAGGCGCGACATGCAGGCCACGGCCATCTAGTCTACAAAAAGTGGGTATAATTATGTTATCCAAGTGTCTATGCTTGGAAAAACCTGGCCTTCGTGGCTTTGCCTCGTTTCTTGTTTTTAACTTGACCCATTTTTTCCGCGCAGTCGACTTAGCCATTTTCAATGTTAACTTTTTGCGTTTACAATGTTAAGTTTTTGTGTTTAAGTCCATTTCTTTGGTACTGTACCACCTAGGACCACTAAACTTTCACAGCTTCATAACCAAGGGGTGCCTACCACATACAACTATTCAACATGTGACCATTTTTTTACCTTCACCTATTATTTCTACGTAATTGACTTAGCCATTTTCAACGTTAACTTTTTAACGTACGTCTGGTTAAATGTTTTGGTTAAAGCTTTTTTGTTATACTATATCTCTGCAACTGCTTCGCCCATTACCTTGAAACTTCACATGGGTGTTTATCATCGTCCATATTTTCACTCTAACCCCCAACCGTGCGGCCCCTGTGCGCAATGTCAAGGTCAAATTACTTTGAATTTATTTGTTAAAGTTTTTTCGTGTACTATATCTCTGCAACTGCTTCACCCATTACCTTGATACTTCACATGTGTTTATCATCATTGTCGCACCCGCTTGCCGAAAGCGCGATATCGTCGGCATTTTGGCATACATCCGTCCGTTCGTCCGTGTGTCCAGTTAAAGTTTTGTGGTTAAAGTTTTTCCATCTACTATATCTATTTTTTTAGTATCCATGCCTCGCCCCAAGGCGCGACATGCAGGCCACGGCCATCTAGTCTACAAAAAGTGGGTATAATTATGTTATCCAAGTGTCCATGCTTGGAAAAAACCTGGCCTTCGTGGCTTTGCCTCGTTTCTTGTTTATTATTATTATAAAGGCTGCCGTAGGCTGCATATGCAGCCTATGCTCAATACATGTAAATCCATCAATTGAAATTTCCAGACGATCCTAAATTTGCACTTGCGAACATTTTAATGGTGCAATGTTTTGTGAAACGGCCCCCTGGTGTTTTGTATTTTCAGCCATGGATGAAGCATGAAGAAGCCCAGCGATGTTTAAAGGTCGTAAAATAACCGACCCTGTTGTGCATGGGGCCGCGACAGGAGCCAAGGAATCTAGACCAGGTACGCAGACCTGCACAGCTGCAGATAAGTGTTGTATCTAAAGCGTGTTATACCCCAAGATTTCTAAATCAATGCATCCAGGTACGCACACTTCTACACAGCTGCAGATAAGTGTTGTATCTAAAGCGTGCTATACCCCGAGATTTCTAAATCAATCCAGGTACGCACACTTCTACACAGCTGCAGATAAGTGTTGTATCTAAAGCGTGCTATACCCCGAGATTTCTAAATCAATCCAGGTACGCACACTTCTGCAGAGCTCCAGATAAGTTTTGTATCTAAAGAGAATTATATTTCAAATTCAATGCGTATGTTACTGTTACAAATGTATTATTGATTTTCTTCCATAGAAATAGGGAACAAATGATTAAAAAAAATCCAAATTCACTTATTTGAGCCACATTTCTAGTTTATAAATGTTTTTTTCGATCTGGTAAATGTTTGTCCGGTATGGTAAAAATTTCAAGTTTACCAGACCGAATGTCCTGTAAAATTTTGGCAGTTTCGCAAAGACTGGTATATGTCTCTGTTGCTACCTTTCATTTGAACCATCTCGTTGAGACCGTTCAAATGAGAGATAACAACATATATTTTCGAAATGAAATAAATAAATTAGAGATTTTTTTCTCTTAAAAGTTTCATACTTCATTTCCAACATACAGTCGAGCCCCAGTATCGCGAAGTCGAAGGGAGATCATCCATATAGTCGAGATAGCACTAGGTTCGAGATAGCGATTAAGTGACATGGTCGAATATTTTCGTTAAAAATATGAAATCATGTTACCCATTACACCAATTAACTAATAACCAAAGGTAGTAAGCTAATCAACAATACAAGGTGGTGTCATGACTCTCTGTGAATTACTTAAATGACCAGCGTGATTATGCTTAATGAATCGTGTCGAACACTCAAATATATCCAGGTGGACCAATTAAGCAAACAACCTGAGGTAGGTGTGAATTTATTTTGTTTTGTTTGATATGTTTTGAAAATTGGTGTAAACCAAATCGATCAGCCAGGTGCTTAGGCGATTTATCCAAGCGTTTATATGATCGAGATAGCGAAGTGATTTTTAATGTATTTTTATTCGGAGGGGACAGAATGAACAGTCGAGATAGAGAACATATACAAGATATGGCATGGTAGAGATAGACGAGGAAATTTATATTAAACAAATAAGGATATAATTCGGGACTTTAACGAATCATCGATAGCATCGAGATACTGGTGCTCGACTGTATTTCTCCCACTAAGGTAGTTTGCGATACATTTGCATTTGTTTTGATGCTTATAATTCACTCTGCTTTATTCATAATCTTATGTGCTTTCGCTTTTCAAGATCATCCACTTGAGTGAACATGATCATAAAAGATGATCTTGTGCATCAGGAAGCTTGGCCACCTTCCAATCCTTTAGAATGACTGGGATTTGGATCTATGTCAACTGGGTGCTTTAGGTGAAATGAGCTGTTTTAATTCAGTGGCCACATGAAGAAATTTGTGGCTGAGACCGAAGAAATGGGGCTCATGGCATTTGTGACCAGTGTAGATCCAGATCAGCCTGTGCATCCGCACAGTCTGATCTGTATCTACACTGGTCACCATTGAAGTAGTAAATCATCTTGTATGATCTAACAAACAGTATAGGTCCTTAACCATGCCGCAAGACTTGCTAGAAGGTCATGAGCTAGACTGGTCATAAATCTCACGTAAGTCCCATTTCTCCAGTCACAGCCACCAGGGCTCCAGATAAGGAATTAGTAATTGAGTATTGTTACTCCATCATTTCTGAAGCAATTGGGTATATCAACATTTTAATTGGGTAAAATAAAATCACACTACTGTTTACACATCAACAGACAGCACTTATTGAATAGTTTGTTTCGAAATTAAAACATGTCTTGGCATTTCATTAGAATTGGCTCCTTGGAGACACTTCTAATGAAATACCAAGATGTGTTTTCATGGAAAATTAAGAAAAATATGCTATATTTGTGGTCTGTTTATTGTTTTCTGCAGCATAATAAAGGAACCACAATTGTTCTCATTGCTTTTTGATACTCACTACTTCTGATTTCAATTGGGTTTTTGGCCATTTTAATTGAGTAGTTACGCAAATACGCAGCTTATCTGGAGCTCTGGCCACATACACATTCACCAGGTGGCCACTTGTGCTGGTGGTCCAAATTATTGGACTTTGATACAGGGACTATTAAAAAAATTGGGGGTCAAATATAACCGAAACAGTGAACTTATTCAGCAATCTGTCTATTTTGACCAATGGGGTCCACGTTGGGTCCACGGTTTTCCACACAATCGTGCATAATCCACGTCCGGGAATATTTGCCTTGTCTGATTATGTAATCAAGGTGCTTGATCACGTGGTTAGAACAACAACAACAATGGCTGAAAGTGCCCCAACTCCAAAGTAAGTATTCTTCATCTACATTGCTAGGCCCTAAATGATACTCTTTTGTGTTGATGGGCCATTAAGCACCATTCCATTCCAAAGTAAGTCTTATTTGATAATAGTTTCCTACATGTGCAACGGATTTTGATGAAATATGGCGCAGCAAACGCATCTTCATGAGCTGCATTTGGTAGTCTCGGGACTTTGGCACATACTTATGTCGTTTTTGTGAAGAATCAATTTCCATCTCGGTATTACATTAAACACGGAAATCGATTCTTCGCAAAAATGACAGAAGTTTGGGCCAAAGTTCCAAGACCACCAAATGCAGCTTAACATGATGCGTCATATTTCATAAAAATCCGTTACATTAGAAGAACAATATAAAAGAATATGCGCTTCTGGAATTTTCAGTAATTGTTGTTGTTGTAACCACATGATCATGCACCTTGGTAATGCAGTTTGCTTTATTTTATGTGTCATATCTTTGTCTGTTTTCGAAGAAAACTGAAAGAGCCGTCGTCCACGTCCAGATTTGGGTTAACCTTTACATTTGAGTCATTTCTCAACAACCCCTTGTTCATGAAACTTGGACACAAATTTCTTCTTGCATCACTCACCACAACCCACCCAATATCCACCCACCCATCCATGCCCTTGACCTACTTTTTATACGACCGTTTTTAAAAAACGTTACGTATTATGTTTTACCGCGGGGCGGGCGGGCGGCGGACAGTGCATAGTTTGTGTACACAACTCCTCTGAAACCATTCAGTCGATCGATCTGAAACTATACACAACACGTCTTCTACACATATTGAAGATGTGCACCTTGGTGTTTTTATGCCGAAAAAATATTTTGTAACAAAAATATCACCTTTTAAACTTGGCCATTTGTTTCCACATTTTTGTATCCAATTCTATATAATTCATACTTTACACATCTCTACCTAAATTAGTATACCTGTTTATTACAACAAGAGGAAGAAATAATGCTATATATTTTCAAATTCTCATTAATGTTTCTTGCCTTGGTGACAGCTTCACATTTCTGCATCTTCGCTGTCTGGCCCATCTTTGACTGGCGTATTTTGTGACTTATGGCACTGGTTGAATTACTTAAATCTTGGTTAACCCTTACACTTGAGTCATTTTCTCAACAACCCCTTAGCCCATGCTCATGCAACTTAGAATCACAATCCACATGCCCATCCCTGTCCTTGACCTACATTTTCCGCTTGAATTACTCAACAATTTTATGCTCTTAAAGATTGGTTAACCTTTTCATTACGGTAAGTCATTTTCTCAACAACCCATTGGCCTATGTCCGTGAAACTTGGACACAACTTACTTTGTGCATCCACAATCCACAAACCAATGCATGTCATTGACCAGGGCTGTACGAATCACAGGGTGAAGTAACGGACCGAGGTCTATAAATACATTAAATATGCCTAAAAGCATAAATAAATGAAGAAAAAAAATATATTTTTGTTTACCCCTTCCATCTAACCATTATAGGAAGGGGTCTAACTTTCTAATAGGCCGAACCAGCACGGGCTCGAGACAACGGACTTTCACGAAACGTCAACCGAGTTATATCATTGAAGCCTATTGCAGAAGTTGGGAGAATGTTAGTATTCCGCAACGATATATTCCCCGATGCGCTATGTCAACGCGTTTTCGAGCTATCGATTGTTTTGTTGTAAAAAAATTATCATCATTGCTAGGTCGGGAAAGAACGGACACATTTCCGAGGCCGATATTGCTATATAAAGGAGTAAACATCGGGTTCAAAATACACTTTTACGTCGTCCCGGCCCGTAAAGAAACATTTTGCATAGAGAAAACATTGTTTCCAATCGAACATTTGATCAAACCTACATTTATACCCGTCATGTGCGTCACGACAGACAATTTAATCGCACAGACATTTCTATCATTTCTCGGGAAGCCATTTTGTATAAACATCGTGGGACAGGTTTATTCGCCGGAACTCGTGCACTTACTATGTGGTAAAAAAAACGGAACTTTTATAAACGGTTATAATTCATATTTTATAATACCTATGTTGATGGTAAAAGTATCAAGTTAAAGGTATGTCTCTCTACTCCGATTTCAAGATTTGTCAAAATATATTTTTTTCTAATAAACATGTTTTGGCAGCAAATGAGAATTGTCCGTGGGGTCAAATTTTATTTTTTACCGAATATGGTCATGTTATATATCAAATCGAAGGTATCAACGAGGCGATCACTCTGGTGCATTTTTTTGTCGAAATCGGATGGCTATGTCATCCAAGATGGCCGCCGAAATGTCAAACGGTCGTTCTTTTATTAGATATTTCAAAATGTTTCTTCACATGAACCGCGTGGCCCATGGTGGCCAAACTTCAAAGTGATGGTCCATGGGTGAAGCCTTTTCAGATTTGTTAAAACGGAGGTTATCGCTAATCAAAGATGGCCGCCGTCTAAAAATAGCATAAATTCTTAAAAAATCTTCTTCTCATGAACCGCTAGCCGGATTTCGACGAAACTTGGTAAGAATGATCGATGTACAATGCTCTTTCAAAGTTGTTAAAATGGTGACTCCGGGGTCAAAAATGGGCGTTGCCCATGGGGTAAAATTGGGGTAAAATTTTATTTTTGACCGAATATGGTCATGTCTATATCAAATCGAAGGTATCAAAGAGGCAATCGCTCTGATACATTTTTTGTCGAAATTGGATGGTCATGTCATCCACGATGGCCGCCGAAAGGTCAAACGGTCGTTCTTTTATTAGAGATTTCAAAATTCTTCTTCACACGCACCGCGTGGCCCAAGGTGGCCAAACTTCACAGTTATGGTCCATGGGTGAAGCTTTTTCAGATTTGTCAAAACGGAGGTCGTCGCTAATCAAAAATCTTCGTTCTCATGAACCAGCTACGCCCATTTTTTACCCCTGGGTCACCATTTTAACAACTTTGAAAGAGCATTGTACATCGATCATTCCTACCAAGTTTCGCCGAAATCCGGCAGGCGGTTCATGAGAAGAATTAAGAATTTATAAAAGCGGAAGGCGAGATGGCCGCCGTCTAAAAATAGCATAAATTCTTAATTCTTCTCATGAACCGCCAGCCGGATTTCGGCGAAACTTGGCACCGGGGCGGGATCAACTGATCCTGAGAATAGTGCTGCAGTAGCCATTGCTTGTCGTAAAAGGCGACTAAACTGGCTTAACGATTGGGTTCATACTTTCCGGAACCCACTATACCGGATTTGGCCCTCATGTACATTTTTGGCTTTCTTGTATGTGAGAGTTGAGTCGGGCTATGCCCCATATATAAAAGTAAGATTAGCGCTAATCCTATTACTTTTAGGGGATGGGATAAATGATGCTGGTGTGGCGAGGGCCTGGCACCAGATCAGGTTGTTCTAATTTCAGGACTGAATATATATTTTGATTGTAAATATTGAGTTCTGAAGTTGGGATTTACCCCCCTCGGACAGGTGGATACGGGACTCGACCCCGTTGACCCGTCTGCGTGTAGACTCCCTGAGGCTTGTACCTCTATGTCAGAAAAGCGGACGTTAAACCCTATTCACTCACTCACTCACTCTACACACACATAATGACATGAACAAACGTATTTCCAAAAGCGGCAGGCGACATCGTGAAAAGGCCGAGGCGAAAACGCGACATCGCGGTCTCGAAAACGCGAGACAGCCAGGTGAAAACGCGAGAATGAATACAATAGAATCTCACGTTTTCGCCTCGCGATTTGGTCTCGCGTTTTCACGATCTTGTGTATAGGTCGACGATGCGATGCAGTAGCCTAACCAATAACACGTATCGAAATATGTTGTTTTTTTGTCAATAAACGTGTATTGGCAGCACATTAGAATCGTCTCCTAAGACGAGTATCATTTTTTGTCAAATTATGTTTTTGTTGTCAAGAAATATAGATGTTTGTCCACATTTGTTCTATTTCTTAATAAAAGCTTTAAAATGTTTTTGCAGCACATGAGAATCGTCTCCTAAGACAATGTGTACGTGTCCTATTAGGGACATGTAGCAACCTCGCGTTTTCGAGCTTTCGAGACGAAAACGCGAAATTCTATCATATTCAATCTCGCGTTTTGCAAACACGCCGCACATGCATGAGCAAAACTAATCCGAATTTTTCAAAAGCGGAAGGCGAGATCGTGAAAACGCGAGACGATTCTCATTATTTTAGGAACCAACTGTTTTTAAAAAACGGTACGTATTACGTTTTACCGCTGTGCGGGCGAGCGGCTGACAGAAAAAGTGCATAGTTCGTGTACACAACTCCTCCGAAATCGTTCAGTCGATCGATTTGAAACTATACACACATCTTCTACACATATTGAAGATGTGCACCTTGGTGTTTTTATGCCGAAAAAATATGTTTTAACAAAAATATCACCTTTTTAACTTAGCCATTGTTTCTACATTTGTCTATACAATTCTATATACGGTACAGAGTTTGTGTACACAACTCCTCCGAAACCGTTCAGTGGATCGTTCTGAAACTATACACACGTCTTCTACACATATTGAAGATGTGCACCTTGGTGTTTTTATGCCGAAAACATATTTTTTAACAAAAATATCACCTTTTTAACTTAGCCATTTTTTCTACATTATTGTATCCAATTCCCTATCATTTCTACTTTACACTCTACTTTTCTATCTCTGCCTACAATAGTATACATGTTTAGCACAACGAGATGAAGAAATAATGCTATAGACTTTCAAATTCTCATTAATGTTTCTTGCCTTGGTGACAGCTTCACATTTCTGCATCTTCGCTGTCTGGCCCATATTCGACGGGCGTATTTTGTGACTTGCGGCATTCTTGTTATGTTTTATTATTGTCGATAAATGTGTTTCGAGTATGCACTCGTCGCAACGTTATGTCCGCGGTGGCACAGTGACAAAAGACCACAAGAATAAATATGTACTATACAATGTTTATTATTATAAATATTTAATATAATATGTATATGTGCCAAGTGCTCAATTGTATTATATTTAACAACTATGATAATAGTCTTTGTTTTGGGACAGTTTCGTATAAGAAATCTTACGAGGACAAGTCACTTTTTCAAAATTACTTGCCCTGAAAATTATATTTGTACAGCCCTGTTGACCTACCTTTTCCGCTTTACTTAGCCATTTTATACTCTTAATAAGCTTTCAACCGGGCCCTACTTTTTTTGTTTCTTCCATACTTTTTTTATACGACCGTTTTTAAAAAACGGTAAAAAACGGTACGTATTTATTTTACCGCGGGGCAGGCGGGCGGCTGAAGAAAAAGTGCATAGTTCGTGTACACAACTCCTCCGAAACCGTTCAGACGATCGATCTGAAACTATACACACGTCTTCTACACATATTGAAGATGTGCACCTTGATGTTTTTATGCCGAAAAAATATTTTTTAACAAAAATATCACCTTTTTAACTTAGCCATTTTTTCTACATTTTTCTATACAATTCTATATACGGTACAGAGGTTGTGTACACAACTCCTCCGAAACCGTTCTGTTGATTGTTCTGAAACTATACACACGTCTTCTACACATATTGAAGATGTGCACCTTGGTGCTTTTATGCCGGAAAAATATTTTTTAACAAAAATATCACCTTTTTAACTTTTTAACCATTTTTTCTACATTTTTCTATACAATTCTATATAGGGTACAGAGTTTGTGTACACAACTCCTCCGAAACCGTTCAGTCGATCGTTCTGAAACTATACACACGTCTTCTACACATATTGAAGATGTGTGCACCTTGGTGTTTTTATGCCGAAAACATATTTTTGTCACCTTTTTAACATATTTTTTAACAAAAATATCACCTTTTTAACTCAGCCATTTTTTCTACATTATTGTATCCAATTCCCTATCATTTCTACTTTACACTCTACTTTTCTATCTCTGCCTAAAGGCTAAATTAGTATACATGTTTAGCACAACGAGATGAAGAAATAATGCTATAGACTTTCAAATTCTCATTAATGTTTCTTGCCTTGGTGACAGCTTCACATTTCTGCATCTTCGCTGTCTGGCCCATATTCGACGGGCGTATTTTGTGACTTGCAGCACTCTTGTTTAGAAAATAGTGCCCTATTTTATCCCTACTTTTTGTAAATTGGCCAGTTGAAAGCCTGCCTTAACCCTTAGACTGCTACACACAACAATTGTTGTCTGCTGTTCCTTTTATATCTTGCCTTATTTCTCAATAAAACATGTTTTGACAGCACTTCTGAAGTGCTGTCAAAGCATATTTTTGATGATAAAAATGGAAAATAGAAAATAAACAGTAGTTGACAAAATATTAAGTGGTGTAAGGGTTAACATTCAAGTCATTTTCTCAACAACCTCTTGGCCTATGTTCATGACACATGGACACCACTTCATTCATGCATCACTCATTACAATCCACATGCCTGTGTATGTCCTTGACCCTTTTCCCGCTTGAATTTCATAGAAATGTTATGCTGTTAAATCTTGGTTTCCCTTTACATTTGAGTCATTTTCTCAACATTCCCTTCGTCTATGTTCATGAAACTGCTTCCTTTCTTCATTATACCCCCCGCAACGAGTTGTGGGGGGGGGTATACTGGAGTCAGGTTGTCCGTCTGTCCGTCCGTCCGTAAACGTAACATCAGAGAAATATTGTTATAACTTCTATTTCCTTCATCTAAAATGCTTAATATTTCACACATGCATTCCTGTAAGGCTCTACTACCATACTGTGCCAAATCCACGACCGTCCAATCCCCGCTGATCCCAAGGTCAAGGTCAAATATTTAGTCTCTTTACAAAACTTAACATCAAAGAAATATTGTTATAACTCCTATTTCCTTCATCTAAAGTGCTTAATATTTCACACTTGCATTCCTGTAAGGCTCTACTACCATGCTGTGCCAAATCCACGACCGTCCAACCCCCGCTGATCCCAAGGTCAAATACTTGGTCTCTTTACAAAGCTTAACATCAGAGAAATATGTTATAACTTCATCTAAAATTCTTAATATTTCATGCATGCATTCCTCTAAGGCTCTACTATCATGCTGTGACATATCCCCACTGATCCCAAGGTCAAGATCACATACTTAGTCTCTTTACAAAACTTAACATCAGAGAAATCGGTTATAACTTCTATTTCCTTGCTCGGATCTGCTTCACATTCACGTTCGTGCTGCCCCCGCTAAGCCCAGAGTCAAGGTCACAAGCCCACACACTTGGAAAATTTTACATATTTAGGGGTACCTGGGCCCACGCGGGGGTATTCCGTAAGCCTCGCTTACTGACCAATCTAGTTTACATTGTACCATGACCCACCCACAACCCTCCATCAGGGCTCCAGATAAGCTGCGTATTTGCGTAAATGCCCAATTAAAATTGCCAAAAACCCAATTGAAATCAGAACTAGCGAGTATCAAAAAGCAATAACAAATGTGTGGTCCCTTTATCATGCTACAGAAAACAATAAACAGACCACAAATATAGCATATTTTTCTTATTTTCCATGAAAACACATCTTGGTATTTCATTAGAATTGTCTCCAAGGAGACAATTCTAATGAAATGCCAAGACATGTTTTCATTTCGAAGCAAACTATTCAATAATTGCTGTCTGTTGATGTGTAAATAGTAGTGTGATTTTATTTTACCCAATTCAAATATTGAAATACCCAATTGCTTCAGATATGATGGAGTGAAAATACTCAGTTACTAATTCCTTATCTGGAGCCCTGCTCCATGTCCTTGACCTACTTTTACGCATTGATTATTATACCCACTTTTTTTTTTGAAAATGGGTATATTGTTTTCGTCACGAGTGTCCGTCCGTCCGTACGTCCGTCACGTTTCTTGTAACTTGAAAAACTTTTTCACCTTCATACCTACGTGCCTGATATTTGGTATGTAGCTTCGTTATCATGTGCAGATGCGCAAAGTGAATTTGGATTTTTCATCCGACCCTCCATCATGGATTATCTCCCCCTTTCGGACTCACAATTTCCCATTGTTTCCTTGTAACTCGAAAAACTTTTTCACCTTCATGCCTACGCGCCTGATATTTGGTATGTACCTTCGTTATCATGTGTAGATGCGCCAAGTGAATTCGGATTTTTGATCCAACCCTCCATCATCGATTATCTCCCCCTTTCGGACTCAGAATTTCCCATTTTTTCCTTGTAACTCGAAAAACTTTTTCACCTTCATACCTACGCGCCTGATATTTGCTATGTAGCTTCGTTATCATGTGCACATGTGCAAAGTGAATTCGGATTTATGATCCGACCCTCCATCGTGGATTATATCCCCCTTTCGGACTCAGAATTTCCCTATTTTTCATTGTAAGTCGAAAAACTTTCTCACCTTAATACCTACATTTCTCATATTTCATATGTAGCTTCGTTATGATGCGCAAAGTGAATTCGGATTTTTGATCCGACCTTCCATCATGGATTATCTCCCCCTTTCGGACTTAGAATTTCACTATTTTTCCTCGTAGGTCGAAAAACTTTTTTTTCACCTTAATACCTACGCGTCTGATATTTGGTTCGTAGCTTCGTTTTGATGTGCTGATGCGCAAAGTGAATTCGGATTTTTTATCCGACCCTCCATCATGGATTACCTCCCCCTTTCGGACTTAGCATTTGGGGAAAGTGGGTATATTGCGATGGCGCACCATCGACTTTTTCTAGTCAAAATTGAGAGTACAAAATTCTCACAGCAATATGAAAATACGCATTGATTTTAAAATTGAGTAGTGAAAATACTGTAATGAACTTGAACATTTACTAAGTCGATCTGCAAAAAGTATTTTTTAGCTCACCTGAGCGAAGCTCATGTGAGCTATTGTTACCTCAATGTGTCCGTCGTCGTCGTCCGTGAACATTTTCAAATGTCTTCTCCTCGGTAACCATTGGGCCTATAGTCATCAAACTTCAAGATCATGGTCCTTAGGTAGGGGGATTACAAAATTGTTAAAATTACGTCATTACGTAATCCAAGATGGCCGCCGTCTAAAAATAGCACAAATTCTTCAAAAATCTTCTTCTCAAGAACAGCCAACCGGATTTCGACAAAACTTGGTAGGAATGATCGATGTACAATGCTCTTTCAAAGTTGTTAAAATGTTGACCCCGGGGTCAAAACTGGGCCTGGCCCGTGGGGTCAAATTTTATTTTTGACCGAATATGGTCAAGTCATATCAAATTGAAGGTATCAAAGAGGCGATCACTCTGGTGATTTTTTTGTCGAAATTGGATGGTTATGTCATCCGAGATGGCCGGCGAAAGGTCAAAATTCGTTCTTTTATTAGAGATTTCAAAATTCTTCTTCACATGAACCGCTTGGCCCATGGTAGCCAAACTTCACAGTTATGGTCCATGGGTGAAGCCTTTTCAGATTTGTTAAAATGGAGGTCATCGCTAATCCAAGATGGCCGCCGTATAAAAATAGTACAAATTCTTAAAAAATCTTCTTCTCATGAACCACTGGCCGGATTTCGACGAAACTTGGTAGGAATGATCGATGTACAATGCTCTTTCAAAGTTGTGAAAATGGTGGGTCAAAAATGGGCGTGGCCCGTGGGGTCAAATTTTATTTTTGACCGAATATGCTAATGTCATATATCAAATTGAAGGTATCGATGAGACGATTGCTCTAGTGCAATATTTGTCCGAATCGGATCATTATGTCATCCATGATGGCCGCCAAAAGGTCCATTTATTCGAGATTTTGAACGTCTTTTTCTCAGGAACCACATGGCCGATGCTGGCCAAACTTCATAGTGAGTTAAGATCCTTGGGTGAAGCATTTTCAGATTTGGTAAAATGAGAGTCATCGCTAAATCCAAGATGACCGCCGTCTAAAAATAGCACAATAACACATATGAACTCAATGTCACATTCTCCTCTGGTGTTCATGGAGTCAGGTGAGCGAATTAGGGCCATCATGGCCCCCTTGTTTTATCATTTGTTCCCTATTTAATAAGGAAGAAAATCAATAATACATTTGTATGTAATATAGCGCATTGAATTTCAAATATGGGGGTACTCTTTAGATACAAAACTTATTTGGAGCACTGCAATACTGTTTCAAAACCTTCACAGACGTTCGTTTCATTGATTGAACAATGTTGCATGACGTTACTGAATCACGTCAGTACAATAACGTACATGTAATGTAAACAAGTCCGCGTTCCTTTTAACAAAATCAACATGACATTTGAACGGTTCATACCGTACAACATCACCTGATATATATGGAATACCAAATTAGTGTCTTTCAATATTAACCTTACACCGCTATCTTATTGTTTTTGTCGTCTGCTGTTTATTTTATATTTTCCATTTTTATCATCAAAAACATGCTTTGACAGCACTTTAGAATAATTTACAACATGCTTTGACAAATGATTCTGAAGTGCTGTCAAAACATATTTTTATTGAGAAATAAGGCAAGATATAAAAGCAACAGCAGACGGCAATTGTTGTGAGTAGCAGTCTAAGGGTTAAGTTGAAGTTTATCGTGAACAGATATCGATCTTGCCATACTAGATATTTATAGTGCAAGTCAAACATACATTTTTATAAATTGAAATTTAATTTCAATTCATTTAGTTATACATGTACTTCTATTTAACGTATTGTGAACCAACATTGGAATGCTAATTTTGAATGTGTACCTGTCTGCAAATATTCAACTTGTAGTTTAATCCAATACTTGACTCAAGATCAAACAAATTTTAAGTTATATATTCTAAGGTCCTTTTCCAAACATATATTTGTTATATCTAAGCAGATCATGAGATGGTTTTCCCAATAACTAATGCACTACATGTATCTTATAAAAATAAATCATCTACCTACGCGGGTACGTGTGAAGCACCAATCTGGAATTAGACAGACTTCCCACGTGGGAATTAGATTTAATTTCCAAAGTTGGGAAAAGTGAAAGTGAATGGGTTTATTGTCCCTGCAACAGCTAAGGTCATATAGAGATTGGATCTCGATTTCAAGTTTCGTCCCAAAGATCAGTGAGATGGAAATGCTATGAACGTATTGTTCATGCCTGGGGCCGGGATTGAACCCACAACCTCTGTTATTGAAGCCCAGTGCTCTAACCTCTAGGCCACAACCCATCCCTCCAAAGATGGGAATTAGACGGGCGGAGACAGGAATTATATTACCGTATTTTGCCGAGTATTAGACACTTTTTTTACCCAGATTTTCATCCCACAAAACACCTGCGTCTTATACACACGTTTAGATACAAGAGCATTTGTTTCCACCCAGAAATGTCGACAAAAATTCATAAAATAATGATTTGTTTCGATATTTGTTGTTGTTGTTAGTCTTTGCGGTAACATCCGCTTGAAATTGGAAAAGTATCCTCAGATTCGTATTCTAAACAGTTCGCGCCTTACTCGTTTCGACCACAGGCATTCGGCGTATTTCGGCTTTCATCGGTATAACTGCATATATAATATATATATTTATAGAGTTATACCGACGAAAGCCGAAACACACCGAATGCCTGTGGTTTTGACGCTGTGTCACATTCGGTCGACATTTTCTCGGCCGAATCACAATCTGGCCTCTATCATTTTAATTATCTTTTGAAAACAATTACCTGGCCCATATCGGTCGGTGTCATTTTGCCGTGAAAAATATTGCATGACGCCATAACAGTAAAAATGCCAATATGCATAATGCAATTCCACGCAAGTTATAAAACTCCTTCATTAGTTTCGAAACTGTGTGTTTACACGGTGCTGATGAAAGTGGCAAGCCTAAGTCAGCTGGCCGACATCAAACACACCGCGTGCCAAGCCATATCAAATATCAATACACGCGCTTGCTAACATCAATTTCGTATTCGTCACAAAACTGGTACCCTGTCTGATGCGTCCCAGTGAAACAATACTACCGAGAACCAGTTTATTTATGACACGGCCAACATGTTTATGTGAATTGGGTCTCTATCTCTGACAAATCCCGGCTTATTGCATTAGCGGCCAGACCAGGCGGTGGATTCGCGTAGTCTGCACATGGTTTACAATGTTCGCCAATCTGTAATTAAAAACATTATAATTACGTCAGCGGACAATGCAAATTCGTCATAGCTATAGGCTGCTTTCAGCGTCATTTACGGAAGATACGACTGATTTTGAAATATTACGCGTAATTTGTGTTGCTTTGTCGAAAAAAATTGATAACATCCAGCCGTGTCAACTAACAGGTGTTCTTATGTCATCATTCAGCACTGTGTGACCTTTAGGCTATGTTTTGAAATTGCACTGATTGGTCAACACGCCTTTTGATGTGCCGCAGACGTGGACGAACGTGCGACTTTCATCCTTGCATCATGGGGGCAATCAGTAACCCATTTCATGCTGAGGATACGCTTATGTTTGCGGAAAATCCAAAATATTTTCCTTCTATGCACTCAGAAGTATATGCCGCGACGGTTCAAATAAGTGGTCACAACATATACTTTCAGTGAGAAATAACAAAAATAAAAATAAGATATTTAATAAATTTCATATCCGTAAATGTGTATTCCGAAAGGAACGGGTTAAAAAACACTCTGGATTATAGCAGATCGCCATATTTCGCCAATATTGATTTCGAAAATATTTTCCGTAAATGGTGTTGAAAAGAGATAATACATACCGCAATCAATAATTAACAATATAATACCACTTTCGGCAGCAATATGATCACAAATATAACACGATTTCTGACAATAGTCTGTTACACATTTAACACGATTTTGATATACAAATAGGCAAACAAATCGGGAGCCAATGCACAACCGTGTACTAACCGAGCACGTGTTATAGTGAAGCGTGTACTACCGAGTTCACAGTGTAATTGAAGATACTAGAAAACGGTGAAATACGGACCGGGGAATCACGGACATAGAGTCAGAAAATTACGGACATAGCTAACTATGATAGGGAAAATACAGACAAAAACGTCCAAGGTACGAATAAAAAACAGTGTGGGGGAATAAATAACAACTTGGCGAGTTTTTTTATTATTTTTTTTTTCATTTTGTTACGAAAATTGGGTGCGTCTTATAATCTCATGTAGACATTTTCCCCCAGATTTTGGACTGAAAATAGGGGATGCGTCTTATACATTCTTGCGACCTATAACCAGCAAAATACGGTAGATGTCTATTCACACATCTGCCCATACTGTTGTCTGTATTCGAAAAGGACGAGAGTGTTCTCCCCTGGACTTTCAAAATATAAAATTATAGGTGTACCGGTATGCAAATTTTCAATTATTCTCTATTTTTCTCATCTCAACAAATTAATAGATGGTTCAAATGATGGTCACAACATGTACTTCTGATGAGAAATAAAGAAAGAAATCATTACCCGTATAAAAGTAGTAAGATTATTGCTGATCCTATCACTTTTGGTAGGGGGCCAAGAGATTCTGGTGTGACAAGGACCTGGCTTCAGTTCAGGATTATTGCTGAATATGTAGATTATTTTTTGTAAATAGTTGGTTTTGATAGGGGATTATCCCCCCCACCCCCCATTTAGACAGGTAATATATGGGATTTAGTACTAAACACATTGAACCGGCCACCTTAAATGAGCTTAGCCGTTAATCACCAACAAGCAAATATACAAACATTGAAATTACCCATCAGTAAAACTGTAATGAGTTGAATATAAATTGAATTGTATAAATATAGTGTAGTAAATATTTACGCCCCCTGGATGCGCAAAAATGTACAAAATGATAGAGACATGATTTCATGATTTTACAATTCAGAATCTATTGTATCGTAACTTTTCTTACAGCTGACAAGCAGCCATTATATTGCTTGTAAATTAGTTTTTAAATCACAGAGTATTTGCTTAAATTGCTTTTTAAACTGTTAGTTATTTGATCGCATTTTTGTGGTCACTATTTCATGGCTAATCGCGAATCTTGTCACATCTGCTAAGCCCGTTGCTGTCCAACGTTGAAGTGGTGATGTCTATACATTTGTTTATATGCATATAATGCTTGTTAAAGAAGTTGGCTTACAATTTAGAGACGAGGTGACAAAATGTGTCTTGATGACGTTTGCAGTCAGCGTAGACCCAGATTCGACAGCTATAAACTGGTTAATGTATCTTAGTAACGTTTGCCGTCATAGACCCAGTGTCGACTGCACATCCATACAGTCTGATCATCAACTCCCAGCAAAAAAAATTGTGTTTGCCAACTTTGGTAAAAAAGAGTACAAAAGAACTTCTGAGCTCTAAGTTTGTCATACATGGAGGGATTTTTAAATAATTTCACACAAATGTTCAGTACAAGACGATACAACATGCTTTGACAGCACTTTAGAATCATTTCCATTGGAGTGCTGTCAAAGCATGTTGTGTCTCACCATACCCAGCTCCCTGGTTTCACAGTCAAGGTCACAGCGGGGGCATTTTTATGCCACCGGGTTTCGAAGAAACAGGTGGCATATAGTGTTTGGACCGTCCGTCCATCTGTCCGTCCGTCACACTTTTCGGTTAACCAATTTGTCACAGTTTCTCAAATATACTGCAGGTGGCATCCGCGTTCGACAGACGCATTTCTTGTTATTTTTAGGGTACATCCGAGATTTGATTTCTTGGGTACCTTGGGCCCGTTTCACTAAACTTCGTACGACTAAAATGTTCGTAAGTGCAAAATTATGATCGTCTGTAAATTTCACATTAACTCTGTTTTCTTGTAAATAATTATTGGATTATATTTATTGAGCATAGATGCAGCCTATGTTCAATAAATGTAAATCCATCAATTGAAATATCCAGACGATCCTAAATTTGCACTTACGAACATTTTAGTGGTACAAAGTTTAGTGAAACGCCCCCCTGATCTCTATGTAACTGTAAGTCTGATTGGCTTCGTATAATTATTTGTCATCATCCATATTTTCATTCTATAGCCCAGTCATGTGGCACCTGTGCTCATGGTCAAGATCAAATGTGGTAGTTTTGGTTGGTACATCAGTGCTCCAGATAAGTTTTGTATCTAAAAGAGTATTATACCCCCAGATTTCAAATTCAATCCCTATTTTACTTTTACAACTCTATTTTTGCTTTTCTTCCAGTTCCTTATTAAATAGGGAAAAAATTATAAAAATTAAACAAATTTAAAAATTCACTTACCGGTATTTGAGCACTGTTTGCTTTTTACAGCCCAACTAAGTAAATTTTCAACATATTACAGTATTTTCACTACTCAATTCGAAAATCAGTCTGCGAAATTAGCCGTGTGCCCGAGACGTGTAGAAATTGCGACAGACGTGTAAATTTTCCAATCTCACATGCCCGACGGGCACCTGTTTTAAAAACGCATAAACGTATTAAAACTGGACAGTATAAATGTTTTTCTAAATTCTTTAAAATTACGAATTGTTTACACCGGAATTGAGTCGTCTAGAAGTGGACAGGTGTAAATTCGCGTTTTCGCTTACTGACATCTCGGCCCTATGACGAGTCGGCCGATCAATACCTCGGGTGCGGGTCAAAACGTACCCGATACCTCGCCCCCGGTATGACTAGAAACCGGAGAGGACCGGAAAGGAGATTTCTGTTTCCTCGCCCCGGGTCGTTTCGTCCTAATTTTTTTGTATATGTTTTTATACTACAAGCCTATAACGAATTGGCAATGTCCGCTGACGTAATTACTGATGTTTTATTTAGAGATTGGCGAGCATTGTAAACCATGGTCAGACTACGCAAATTTACTGCCTGGTCTGGCCGCTAAGGCAATAAGCCGGGATTTGTTGGAGATCGAGACAAATTCACATAAACACGTTTGTTGTGTCACTTTAGACTGGTTCCCGGCAGTATTGTTTCGCTAGGCTGCGCATCCGACAGGGTACCAGTCTAGTGTGGACTACGTGACTGACATCAGCAACCGCGTGTATTGATCTTTGATATGGCCTTGTGCCCCGTGGTGTGAAATTTACACGTAGTAATACTTGACAAGCGCGGTGTGTTTGAAGTCTTAGTCACTGCTGTCACTGTAGACAAATCGTGTAAACTAATGATGGAGTTTTATGACTTACGCGGAATTGCATTTTGCCTATTTGAATACACGACAAGGAATACATAATGGCATTATGCAATATTTTTCATGGAAAATGTTTAATGTCGCCAAAATGACACCGACCATATCGGGCAAGGTAAATGTTTTGAAAAGAGCGTTGTGTCAATGTATGCGAATGTAATCGGTGACTAATTGGATAACACCAGTTTCAATCCAAATGATAGCGGCCAGATTGGAATGAAAGGAAAATAGCGATGGCCACTTGACATGGCCTCTGTTCACATACAAAAATCCTGTGTGGGAATGAAAATAGCTGGCCGCTGGTCGCAGTTCGGGGTGGTCGTTATTCCAAGGTCTTATACAGAACAAAATTGGACGGGGGGATTTTTAACTGGCCGTTGTGGACAGGTGGTCACTACTCCCAGGTGGTCGTTAGCACAGGTTTGACTGTTTATCTATTTAAATTAATTAATTTACAACATTATACTCAATTTATTTTAATGTTAGTAATACAGGGATCATTTTACAGGGCGAAGTAGTTTTTATGCCACCGGGTTTCGAAGAAATGGGTAGCATATAGTGTTTGGACCGTCCGTCTGTCCGTCCGTCCGGGCACACATTAGGGTACTTATGTGGCTAGCCCCACAGGGTTATGGACTTAGTAAAGGATAGGGTTGGTTACAATTAGCCACCTAAGAAATCGTTTTATGTGGCTAAAAATCGTTTTATGTGGCTAATATTTAACATGTGATAAGCCACATAAGTATAGTACTGTAAGAACGTCCGTCCATCCGTCCGTCCGGGCACACATTAGGGTACTTATGTGGCTAGCCCCACAGGGTTATGGACTTGTTAAAGGATAGGGTTGGTTACAATTAGCCACCTAAGAAATCGTTTTATGTGGCTAAAAATCGTTTTATGTGGCTAATATTTAACATGTGATAAGCCACATAAGTACCCTAATGTAAGAACGTCCGTCCGTCCGTCCGTCCGTCCGTCCGTCGTCCGTCCGGACGGGCAGGTATTCGAGAGTAAGGGGCCACGGGGCGGAGTTTAGCACAAAAGGTTCCTTTGAAATATCCGTCTGGCCCCTTATTCTATTCATAACAAAGGGCCATTTCCATTGTTCTAGAACAATGGAAATGGCCCCTTCCTCAATATTGTCCGCACGTCCGTCTGTCCGTCCGGGCACACATTAGGGTACTTATGTGGCTAGCCCCACAGGGTTATGGACTTAGTAAAGGATAGGGTTGGTTACAATTAGCCACCTAAAAAATCCTTTTATGTGGCTAAAAATCGTTTTATGTGGCTAATATTTAACATGTGATAAGCCACATAAGTATAGTACTGTAAGAATGTCCGTCCGTCCGTCCGTCGGCGCTGACGGTACTATGCTTATGTGGCTAGCCCCACAGGGCTGTGGACTTAGTAAAGGATAGGGTTGGTTACAATTAGCCACCTACAAATCCTTTTATGTGGCTAAAAATCCTTTTATGTGGCTAATATTTAACATGTGATAAGCCACATAAGTATAGTACCGTAAGAACGTCCGTCCGTCCGGTCCGTCCGTCCGTCCGTTCGTTCGTCTGTCTGTCCGGGCACACATTAGGGTACTTATGTGGCTAGCCCCACAGGGTTATGGACTTAGTAAAGGATAGGGTTGGTTACAATTAGCCACCTAAAAAATCCTTTTATGTGGCTAAAAATCGTTTTATGTGGCTAATATTTAACATGTGATAAGCCACATAAGTATAGTACTGTAAGAACGTCCGTTCGTCCGTCCGTCACACTTTTTGGTTAACCACTTTGTCACAGTTTCTCAAATATGCTGCAGGTGGCATCCGCGTTCGACAGACGCATTTCTTGTTCACTATATAAAACATAAATTATTGTTTACTCGTATGGCCATATTATAAGTATTACTAATAAATGCATGATATGCCACTTTATGTTAGTTACATATACTACTATAGATTTAACCGCCAATAAGCGGGTAAAATTCTGCAAATATATGGGCACCTAGAAGTTCATTCGGACAAGTAAATTTTTCAAGCCCACTTGCCCCGAAGGGCAAGTGTCTCAAAAAGTTTTTCATGAAGACTGGAAAATCAATGCATATTTTCACATTGCTGTGAGTATTTTGTACTCCCACGTTTGATAATCAATGCGTATTCTGCTAAAATAATAATACACACCTTACCTGGAGCTCTGGGTACATCCTCTATCAGCGGTACTGATTTATTGCTTTATATGTTTCAGGGATAGCAAAAGCCTGGGACACGGTGGGCAGAGCCCGATCTGAGGTGAGTGTAGCTCCTGATCAAATAGCACATTCCTGTCACCTGACAACGATCCATATTGCTTGTTAGAAGCATGATGCGTGTTTCAGTGATGGAATGGCTAACAGTGCAGATCCTGATCTGATCTTGATCTTCACTGGTCACAAAGCCCATAAGCAAGACGGTTCAAATGAGTGGGTAACAAGATTTGTTACATTTCAGCGGTTAGTTTACAGAAATCTAATGGTGAATTACACCACTCGGCAACAGTAATTTACACCACTCTCGTGCTTACCATATATGGAGAAATGACGTGTTTCTTTCGACCAATCAAGTCATGTTCTCGGACACACCCTCTGAATCGCAAGACAGTCACTCCAGCCCGCCTCCAGAAATTATTTCGCATAACTCTTAGCCATATTTTACACTTGTTTCTCTGTTTTTTTATGAAGAATCATGTGTGAAAGAAAATGTTTATTTAACCAGGTGAGCTGATTATCTTGAAATAATGCCCTCATGTTTGGGTCCTACCGCTAAACAAACTCGTTTTGCTACGCTCACGTTTGTTTAGCTTCAGGACCCAATCACTCGTGCATTATTTCACGAAAATCAGTTTTCCTCGTTAAATAAACGCTTATTGAGAAATAAACAAATTAATCAGACTTTTATGCCCCTGGGGCCCAGTTTCACTAAACTTTGTACGACTAAAATGTTCGCAAGTGCAAATTTATGATCATCTGGAAATTTCAATTTGTGGATGCAGCCTATGCTCAATAAATGTAAATCCATCAATTGTTTACAAGAAAACATTGTTAATGAGACATTTACAGACTATCATAATTTTTCACTTACGAACATTTTAGTCGTACAACGTATAGTGAAGCGGACCCCTGGTCTAGGTATAGAGATATAGAGGTTTGGGCTGTGTGTCTATACATTATGTCTGTGTGTCCGGGGGCATTTGTGTGTCGATAGGCCACATTTTCTAGTTACTATCAAAACTTCATAGACTTCAATGGATTAGACAAGATTTTCTGTTGGCCTGTCAGAATTCACAGGTGCACGAGTAATGTTATCAGATTGGGTTGCAAAGTCACACAATTGGTAGTAATGTTATCAGATTGGGTTGCAAAGTCACACAATTGGTAGTAATTGTTCCCACCTTGGCAAAAGGGGGATTATTACATTTTTAGACCAGCGTTGTATAACTAACTTGTTTCCAGATAAATTGTTTTTATCATACCAGAATATGGAAGGGTGTGCAAATGAACAATGAATCCATCCTTCATATCTTAACACATTTCATACGGAATACCCATATATGGGTATGAACATTTCTAAAAACAAATGTGCAATTTTTCTCATTTCTCATCGAAAGTATATGTTGTGACCACTCATTTGAACCGTCTCGATGAGACGGTTCAAATGAGTGGTCACAACATATACTTATAGGGAGATACGAGAAAACTAATCAGATTTTCCCAGCATGAAATGGGTTACTGGTGAATTCACTGGGGGATTCACACCTGGGGTCAATTGTCCCGGTGTAGTAAGGGTTCCTAGCACCAGATCAGGATAATCTACGGTAAGCATTCATGCACCATTATCCCACGTATTGATTGGTATTATTATACATTTTATATCAGATGTAAATTTTCACACTGATATCAGATTTTCGTAAAATATTAATGGACATTATTATTTATAATGTGTATTTTTTTTTTGGATGAACAATGATCATACTTTATAATTTGTCAAAAATATTATATTTTCAGGTGACATATATAATTAGTGTAAATAATTAAAAAATAGCATGCCTTATTTGCATATGAAAATAGACTGATACCACCGCGCATCACTATCAGTAAAATAAATATTACTAACTGATTATATCTGTATAGTGGGCACTCGTAATTTTAAGAACTGGTAGAATAGTGACACAATTATACACTTATTGAATTCTTATAAAGAACATGTTATGCCTACTGAGTGGGTATGTACCTTTAACCCTTTCCCTGATAGAAACGACTTTTCACGCCTCTGCAGAAGATGTCTTTGAAAACATTGTGGGAAAAGGAGAAATTGCTTGTAACACACAATATATGTCTTGGCCACAGGTTGATATAGTGTGATTATGTATAACAATGCTTGTATGATCTATAATTAGATAATGAAATCACAGGTGCATTTTTATTGATTAATATTGACTCTGTTCGTGCATGCATGTCTCATGGAGTGCTTGACGTTGTTGGTGTGAAACGTGTATGATAATACATTTGAGTGCCTGTGCTCACTATTTTATTTTGTAACAACTATGTGGCAACATGTAACTTGATAAATTGATTCAAAATATGCCTGAACGGTGTTTGAATATATTTCGTGAGAACACTGGTATACATGCTACCGTGCTAAGAGGATCACTGTGCAACTATTCGTGAAGACATGTCACCATACATGGCTCACGCCGTGTAATGTACTGGTCATACATGTACGCCGTGCTAAGTCACTGGTCACTACATGCTACACCGAACGTGCTAATGTCACTGGTCATTATACATGCTACACCGCCGTGCTAATGTCACACTGGTCACATACATGCTACACCGCCGTGCTAATGTCACACTGGTCACATACATGCTACACCGCCGTGCTAATGTCACATGGTCATATACATACTACACCGCCGTGCTAATGTCTCACTGGTCACATACATCTACAACCGCCAATGCTAAATCACATGTTCATACATACTACACCGCCGTGCTAATGTTCACACTAGTCATCAATACATGCTACACCGCCGTGCTAAGTCACTCCTGTTCCACATAACAATGCTACAACCGCCGTGCTAATTGTCACACTATTCACAATACTGCTACACCGCCGTGCTAATGTCACACTGGTCACATACATGCTTCACCGCCGTGCTAATGTCACACTGGTCACATACATGCTACACCGCCGTACTAATGTCACACTGGTCACATACATGCTACACCGCCGTGCTAATGTCACACTGGTCACATACATGCTACACCGCCGTGCTAATGTCACACTAGTCACATACATGTACATGCTACACCGCCATGCTAATGTCACACTGGTCATATACATGCTACACCGCCGTGCTAATGTCACACTAGTCACATACATGCTACACCGCCGTGCTAATGTCACACTGGTCACATACATGCTACACCGCCGTGCTAATGTCACACTGGTTACATGCTACACCGCCGTGCTAATGTCACACTGGTCACATACATGCTACACCGCCGTGCTAATGTCACACTGGTCACATACATGCTACACCGCCGTGCTAATGTCACACTGGTCACGTCACATACATGCTACACCGCCGTGCTAATGTCACACTGGTCATATACATACTACACCGCCGTGCTAATGTCACATGGTCACATACATGCTACTCGACTTTGTGCTAATGGTCACACTGGTCATCATACATGCTACACCGACGTGCTAATGTCACACTAGTCACATTACATGTGCTACACCGCCGTGATAATGTCCACACTTGTCACTACATGCTACACCGCCGTGCTAATGTCACACTGGGCGGTCACATACATGCTACACCCGCGTGCTAATGTCACTGGTCACTTATATACACCGCCGTGCTAATGTCACACTAGTCACAATTACATGCTACACCGCCGTGCTAATTGTCACTGGTACATACACGTACACCGCTGGTGTAATGTCACACTGGTCACTAACCGGCTACACCGCCGTGCTAATGTCGCACTGGTCACATACACGCTTACACCGCCGTGCTAATGTCACACTGGTCTCATACACGCTACACCGCCCGTGCTAATGTCTCACTGGTCACATTACATGCGTACACGCCGTGCTAATGTCACACTAGGTCACATACACTTGACTACACCGCCGTGCTAATGTCACACTGGTCACATACATGCTACACCGCCGTGCTAATGTCACACTGGTCACATACATGCTACACCGCCGTGCTAATGTCACACTGGTCACATACCATGCTACACGCAGTGCTAATGTCACACTGGTCACATTACATGCTACACCGCAGTGCTAATGTCACATTGGTCACATACCATGTACACGCCGTGCTAATGTCACACTGGTCTCATACATGCTACACCGCCGTGCTAATGTCACACTGGTCAATACATGCTACACCGCCGTGTAATGTCACACTGGTACATACATGCTACACCGCCGTGCTAATGTCACACTGGTCACATACATGCTACACCGCCGTGCTAATGTCACATACACGCTACACCGCCGTGCTAATGTCACACTGGTCACATACACGCTACACCGCCGTGCTAATGTCACACTGGTCACATACATACTACGCTACACCGCGTGCTAATGTCACACTGGTCACATACATGCTACACCGCCGTGCTAATGTCGCACTGGTCACATACATGCTACACCGCCGTGCTAATGTCACACTGGTACATACATGTACACCGCGTGCTATGTCACACTAGTCACATACATGTACACCGCCGTGCTAATGTCACACTGGTCATATACATGCTACACCGCCGTGCTAATGTCACACTGGTCACATACATGCTACACCGCCGTGCTAATGTCACACTAGTCACATACATGCTACAGCGCCGTGCTAATGTCACACTGGTCATATACATGCTACAGCGCCGTGCTAATGTCACACTAGTCACATACATACTACACCGCCGTGCTAATGTCACACTAGTCACATACATACTACACCGCCGTGCTAATGTCACACTAGTCACATACATACTACACCGCCGTGCTAATGTCACACTGGTCATATACATGCTACACCGCCGTGCTAATGTCACACTGGTCACATACATGCTACACCGCCGTGCTAATGTCACACTGGTCACATACATACTACACCGCCGTGCTAATGTCACACTGGTCACATACATGCTACACCGCCGTGCTAATGTCACTCTGGTCACATACATACTACACCGCCGTGCTAATGTCACACTGGTCATATACATGCTACAGCGCCGTGCTAATGTCACACTGGTCATATACATGCTACACCGCTGTGCTAATGTCACACTAGTCACATACATGCTACAGCGCCGTGCTAATGTCACACTGGTCACATACATACTACACCGCCGTGCTAATGTCACACTGGTCATATACATGCTACTGCGCCGTGCTAATGTCACACTGGTCATATACATGCTACACCGCCGTGCTAATGTCACACTAGTCACATACATGCTACAGTGCCGTGCTAATGTCACACTGGTCACATACATACTACACCGCCGTGCTAATGTCACACTGGTCATATACATGCTACACCGCCGTGCTAATGTCACACTGGTCACATACATGCTACACCGCCGTGCTAATTTCCTGTGATCTTTGTCCTCGCCACTTTATCGGACAGTGGACATATAGGAATTTAACCCTTTCAACACCACATGCCTAGTATAGTGATATTGGCAAACAGTGTAGATCCTAATGAGCCGGCTCGTGTCTGCACTTTTTTCAAGTAATTTTCATATTTTTGAGAACAACAACACCCCCTTTTCATAAATGGACATAAATGGACTAGTCTGAAAATCATTTTGTGATGGCTGAATTTGTTGCAAAATTAACATATCACATAGGGGTGAGAGGGTTAATCAGAGTGTGGGGCCTTGTACCTGTGCAAGGGTTAATCAGAGTGTGGGGCCTTGTACCTGTGCAAGGGTTAATCAGAGTGTGGGGCCTTGTACCTGTGCAAGGGTTAATCAGAGTGTGGGGCCTTGTACCTGTGCAAGGGTTAATCAGAGGGTGGGGCCTTGTACCTGTGCAAGGGTTAATCAGAGTGTGGGGCCTTGTACCTGTGTAGGGTTAATCAGAGTGTAGCGGCCTTTGTACCAATGATGCAAGGGTTAATTCAGAGTGGTGCCTTGTGCACCTGGGGTGCCAAGGGAGGTAAATCAGAAGTGTGCGGACCTTGTGTACCTTGTGTCAAGGGTTAATCAGAGTGTGGGGCCTTGTGTACCTAAGTGCAAGTTGTTAATCAGAGTGTGCGGCCGTTGTACCTGTGCAAGGGTTAATCAGAGTGGGGCCTTGTTACCTGTGCAATGGGTTAATCAGAGTGATGTGGCCGGGTGTACCTGTGCAAGGGTTAACTCAGATTTGTGTGCGGCCTTTGTAACCTGTGCAAGGGTTAATCAGAGTGTGGGGCCTTAGTAACCTTGTGTTCAAGGGTTAATTAATCAGTGTGCGGCCTTACCTGTACCTGTGCAAGGGTTAATCAGAGTAGTGGGCCTTGTGCACCTGTGCAAGGGTTAATCAGAGTGTACGGCCTTCCTTGTACCTGTGCAAGGGTTGGTTTTTAATCAGAGTGTGGGGCGGCTTGTACCTGTGCAAGGGTTAATCAGAGGTGGGTGCCATTGTACCTGTGCAAGGGTTAATCAGCGTGTGGGGCCTTGTACCTGTCAAGGGTTAATCAGAGTGTGGGGGCCTTGAACCGTGCAAAGGTTAATCAGAGTGTGCCGGCCTTGTACCTGTGCAGGGTCGAGTGTGCGGGCCTTGTAACTGTGGGGCAGTAAGGGTCAGAGTGTGGGGCCTTGTAACCCTGTGCAAGGGTTAATCAGAGTGTGGGGCCTTGTACCTGTGAAGGTAATCAGAGTGTGCTTGTACCTGCAAGGGTTAATCAGAGTGTGCTTGTACCTGTGCAAGGGTTAATCAGAGTGTGCGGCCGTGTCTTAACAGTCGCCAAGTGTTAATCAGAGTGTTGCCGCTTGGGTTAACTGTGCGGGGGTTACCAAGGGAGTGTGCGGCCTTGTACCTGTGCAAGATAATCAAGGGAATGAGTGTGGGGCCTTGTACCTGTGCAAGGGTTAATCAGAGTGTGCGGGCCTTGTACCTGTGCAAGGGTTAATCAGAGTGTGGGGCCTTGTACCTGTGCAAGGGTTAATCAGAGTGCCTAGTACCTGTGCAAGGGTTTTAAACAGAGTTGCGGCCTTGTACCTGTGCCCTTGCCCCACATTGCATTCTCTTATTCTGCAACACGGTTCATCCTTACCGGAATCACCAACATTGCAAAGTATACTTACCTAGCAAAGCATACTTTGAGGGAGTAATCATTTATTTTTCCCAAAGTGCATTATTTCATATAGAACTAATCACTGCATATATTTGATGATTAAAAGTATTCAGAATTATTATACTGAATTTATTACATTATCACAGCCAAAATGGCTGTGATAATGTAATAAATTCAGTATAATAAAAATTAATAAATTTATCCTAAATTGAAAATTTCTCCCTCAAAGTATACTTTGCTACATAAGTATACTTTGCAATGTTGGTGAAATAGGCTACAGGTTTGGTCCTCACGTACGTCTTTGGTGGCATTTTTATATGTGAAAGTTGAATCTGGTATTCCCCTTATGTGAGTATTACAATTATTCACAATCCCATTACTTTAGTGGAAGGGGCCAAATGACTTTGGTGTGGTATGGACCTGTGCGGCAGATCAGGTTATTCTTATTTCACAGCTAAATATGTATTTTATTTCGATGTAAATATTCTGTTCTGATTTTGGGAGTTTCCCCCCAATGCAACAGGTTAAATACGGGATCGAACCCGTTGGCCCGGCCTTTGTTGACCCTAGCTCTTGATAGACCGTTAAACACAAATAAATCATATCAAATCAATTTTTGTTGCAGCTTCGTAAAATCGAGCAGCGATTGGGCGATGTAGAGCGTCATCCGTTACCGGGCCAGCTCAATCAGACAGGGGAGACGAGCATTACAGACTATGGAAGTCTGGGACGCGACTTCGACCACGATCAAACCTTCGATGTTTCTGACAGCCAGGATTACCCGTCAGGGGTAAGTTTATAGTTAGAATGTGATCGTGGAGTGACGGCTGTTCGGTTAGAAAACAAGGTAATGGCCAGTAGCCTATTTCACCAACATTGCAAAGTATACTTTTCTAGCAAAGTATACTTTGAGGGAGAAATTTTCAATTTTATGATAAATTTATTAATTTTTATTATACTGAATTTATTACATTATCACAGCCAAAATGAATTTATTACATTATCACAGCCAAAATGAATTTATTACATTATCACAGCCATTTTGGCACAGCCATTTTGGCTGTGATAATGTAATAAATTCAGTATAATAATTATGCATACTTTTAGTCATCAAATATATGCAGTCGTTAGTTCTATATAAAATAATGCATTTCCAGAAAAATAAATGATTACTCCCTGAAACTGATTGTACGGAAGTAGAGCATCATACAACGGTGTCCTAGTTGTTGCTGGGATGTTAAACACTTTCATCTTTTCCTTTTGGAAAGAACGAACGTTCGCTTTTTCAGAAAACTTTTTCTGTCACAACCACAATTACGTGCACCAGTGGTGGTTTGAGTGTGAAATTTGATTCAGTA
Source organism: Conchocele bisecta (assembly GCA_029237695.1). Lineage (NCBI taxonomy): Eukaryota > Metazoa > Mollusca > Bivalvia > Lucinida > Thyasiridae > Conchocele > Conchocele bisecta. The sequence continues at coordinate 18,607,787 of CM055271.1, forward strand.
TGTCAGCTTCTGTCAGCTTCTGTCATAGCAGGCAGGGCTCCAGATAAGGTGCGTACTGGCGTATTGTACGCAATTATTTTAGCTGAATACGCATTGATTATCAAAAGTGGGAGTACACAATACGCACAACAATGTGAAAATACGCATTGATTTTCAAATTCAGTAGTGAAAATGCTTTCATAAAGTTGAAAATTCACTTTCGTATTTAGTAATGAAGAAATTCAATAATCTATTTGTAAAAGTAAATTACGCAATGATTTTGAAATCAGGGGGGTGTATTGTCTGTTCCACGAAATGCTGCCCAAGATTTATTGCTATAAAAACACCCCAAACTGCTTATTTTTTTATATAAAACAATGTAAAACTATTTTTTAGAAATGAGCCTACTTTTTATTTCAAGAAAATCCGTCTAATAACAAAGTTATTTCGAATAAACAGTCATGGATGGGCTTTTGCCTTATAAATTCATTTCACCGAATTTTAGTTGTTGACAATAAAACAAGAAACTACTATTGCAATAATCACTTCCGGTAAACAACAACAACAACTATTATTGCGAACTGAACACAAATTCTTAATAAATTTGTTTATTAACATCATTTTCTGGCATATAACTTAAACAATTTGCATTAAAATATATCAATTAATCATTTAATCTTCATATATTTAGCGAATATCATTCATCCATAAGGTTCCAAGTCGATCTGATACTATTGCTAATACGTCCTAATGTATTGTAAATTGTGAATGCTAACGAACTTGATTCGATTAAACTCGTGACCTTCACCAACCAATCAGCATTTAGTAAACCAAGTTGTCCACCGGAAATTCGTCCGGCAAAGAAACTGGCTCACAGGAAGTGAGTGTATACTTACGCCGGAAATAACGTATATATGGTGTTCCCAAGTCATACCATTAGAGAATGTAGATTTACACTGGTGTCGATGTGTGGAGGATATGTGCAATTAATTTTGCGTGGTAGGAACAGCGTGCCAACCTCAGCTTGGCGTTGTCAATAGATACGAAAGCTGTAGCAGATGATGATGACATCATGTTGTATTTTGACCAAATTCTGGGCATTTTCTAATGGAATTCTTGTACGAACACCGAGCAATGAAGGCTCGATTCCTTTATTTTTCAACCTGGCAAGATTTGCTCTCATAAATACAAGGTTAGTGTCTTTTTTAGCTCACCTTCACCTCACATTACGTAATCCAAGATGGCCGCCATCTAAAAATAGCACAAATTCTTAAAAAATCTTCTTCTCAAGAACCGCCAACCGGATTTCGACAAAACTTGGTAGGAATGATCGATGTACATTGCTCTTTCAAAGTTGTTAAAATGGTGACCCTGGGGTTAAAAATGGGAGTGGCCCGTGGGGTCAAATTTGATTTTTGATTGAATATGGTCATTTCATATATCAAATTGAAGGTATCAATGAGGCGATCACTCTGGTTCATTTTTTGTCGAAATCGGATTGTTACGTCATCCAAGATGGCCGCCGAAAGGTCAAAAGGTTGTTCTTTTATTAGAGATTTCAAAATTCTTCTTCACATGAACCGCTTGGCCCATGGTAGCCAAACTTAAAAGTTATGGTCCATGGGTGAAGCCTTTTCAGATTTGTTAAAATGGAGGTCATCGCTAATCCAAGATGGCCGCCGTCTAAAAATAGCATAAATTCTTAAAAAATCTTCTTCTCATGAACCGCTTGCCGGATTTCGACGAAACTTGGTAGGAATGATCGATGTACATTGCTCTTTCAAAGTTGTTAAAATGGTGACCCCGGGGTCAAAAATGGGCGTGGCCCGTGGGGTCAAATTGGGGTCAAATTTTATTTTTGACCGAATATGGTCATGTCATATATCAAATTGAAGGTATCAATGAGGCGATCACTCTGGTGCATTTTCTGTCGAAATCGGATTGTTATGTCATCCAAGATGGCCGCCGAAAGGTCAAAAGGTCGTTCTTTTATTAGAGATTTCAAAATTCTTCTTCACATGAACCGCTTGGCCCATGGTAGCCAAACTTAAAAGTTATGGTCCATGTGTGAAGCCTTTTCAGATTTGTTAAAATGGAGGTCATCGCTAATCCAAGATGGCCGCCGTCTAAAAATAGCATAAGTTCTTAAAAAATCTTCTTCTCATGAACCGCTAGCCGGATTTCGACGAAACTTGGTAGGAATGATCGATGGACAATGCTCTTTCAAAGTTGTTAAAATGGTGACCCCGGGGTCAAAAATGGGCGTGGCCCGTGGGGTCAAATTTTATTTTTGACCAAATATGGTCATGTTATATATCAAATCGAAGGTATCAATGAGGCGATCACTCTGGTACATTTTTTTGTCCAAATCGGATTGTTATGTCATCCAAGATGGCCGCCGAAATGTCAAAAGGTCGTTCTTTTATTAGAGATTTCAAAATTCTTCTTCACATGAACCGCTTGGCCCATGGTAGCCAAACTTAAAAGTTATGGTCCATGGGTGAAGCCTTTTCAGATTTGTTAAAATGGAGGTCATCGCTAATCCAAGATGGCCGCCGTCTAAAAATAGCATAAATACTTAAAAAATCTTCTTCTCATGAACCGCTAGCCGGATTTCGACGAAACTTGGTAGGAATGATCGATGTACATTGCTCTTTGAAAGTTGTTAAAATGGTGACCCCGGGGTCAAAAATGGGCGGGGGGCGTGGCCGGGGCTGAATATGATCATGTCATATATCAAATTGAAGGTATCAATGAGGCGATCACTCTGGTGCAATATTTGTCGGAATCGGATGATTATTTCATCCATGATGGCCACCAAAAGGTCCATTTATTCAAGATTTTTAACGTCTTTTTCTCAGGAACCACATGGCCGATCCTGGGTGAAGCATTTTCAGATTTTGTAAAATGAGAGTCATCGCTTAATCCAAGATGATCGCCATCTAAAAATAGCACAATTTTTTTAAGACACATGAACTCAATGTCACATTCTCCTCTGGTGTTCATGGAGTCAGGTGAGCGAATTAGGGCCATCATGGCCCTCTTGTTTTAATGATGAAATCCAGCAAGCAGTTCGATGCTAGAAAAATGTTGAAAATCTGATCGCACGTGACATTTTAACATTGCAACCCTGCATTCAATTCTTGATTTATGGCTATTACTTCATTATAGGACCGAATTTCAAAAAATAAAAAGATGGCTCATTGCTAAATTTTGCTGAAAAATGATTTTATGTAAAAAAATAAGAGTTTTAGTCCTGATAAAATTATGTACAGTACACTCAGAGTGGTTTGTCCCTTTTCCCACTCGACCCCGTGATCGGATGGAGAGTGGGCATAAACATTCCTCTCACCGTGTCGGGTGAAAATCCCACCCGTCACGGTGGAGAGGCAAAAATCACCACCGTGGGAATATTTTAAAGACCGAATCTGCTGCACACCGCGTTCCCCCGTGACCCACCGTATTAGCCCACGGCGCACCACGGCGCATCACCGTGCCAGCGTACAGGTAATGTGGTCAGAGAGGAGTGCATATATGGCTGACAAAACTTTGAAAATCGTCTCGTACAGTACAGGCACCGCGAAACCCAACCCGCATATTTTTTTATTTGCCGAGTTCTACCTCGCGGAATTTCATACACTTTGCTGCAATTTCTTTAAGGTCACATATCGTCACGCGAATCGGCGTAATATCTCCAAAAATGTGTATGGAAGTAAAGGAACATATCTTCTGTATCGTAACATCGGCTTATACACATGTATTACATTGCCGACGTCACGTTTATATATATATATATATTATATTTTTCCAATCTAAATTTAAATACGGTCATAAGTATTCATTTCCAATAGATCGGTAAATGGAAATTGCGATTATTACCTTAGAGGTAATTAGAAATCGTATGGGTCCCGTTAGTTTTCGTTGATTTTATGACCGACGACTTCTGTTTCGGTCTTCAACCAACTCGTCCGTCAGCCAACTCATAATAATACACAATAGCGACATGTCCAATGTTCATCAGTTGACAGTCGACAGGTTGCGGCATGTCCGTATGTAGCCGGGTGGAATAAGTTGTGCACTCGAAATCTCGCGATCACGCTTCACGATCGCAACCTATGCATTGTTTTAGGAGACGATTCTTATGTGCAGCCAAAACATGTTTGTATTAAGAAATAGAACAAATGCGGACAAACATCAGTAGTTCTCGACAACAAAAACATAATAAATGTCTTAGGAGATGATTCTAATGTACTGCCAATACATGTTTATTGAAAAGAAAACATATTTCGATACGTATTATTGGTTGCTGTATCGCATCGTCGACCTATACACAAAATCGCGAAAATGCGAGACCAAATCGCGAGACTGCAAAATCGCGAGGCGAAAACATGATATATATTCTATTGTATTCAATATCGCGTTTTCGCCTCGTGATCGCGCGTTTTTGTGAATGCGATGAGTTCCGTTTTCAAACGGCGCATAAAGAAATATGCCGCCGTGCCCACCTATCCCAAACTAGCACATTTGCGACATTTGCGACATATCATTTTCTGTCTAGCTGCACACCTGATGGTGTTTACAATCATCTGTTGGTAATCCAGTTTCACGTGCATAGTGTGACCTGGTGACCGACATTTAGAATTCGGCAGAATTCGCACGTGCATATGATGATGTATGACGTGATCGGACAAAACCGGGCTTATTGCATATGTGACTAGCGAAGACCAACACGTACGTGTTCACCATCAGTAGATCGTAACATGAAAAATAATATTATTTTTTTGACAAAACATGAGAATTGCCTCCTAAAACACGAGAATTATAATGGTGTTCTGTTGGTGTCGTGTAACTCGCATTTACTCAATCTCGACTTCTACACGAGATCGCGAAAACCCTTTCATATGTATCTGACATATTCCCCAATATCCACATTTCTTCTATTTCTTAATTAAAATAATGTTTTACAGCACATGATTATCGTTTCCTAAGGCGATTATGATACTACAGTGTCCTGTTAGGGCCAGTTACATTCTCGCGTTTTCGCGATGTCGATCCATGCGCCAGATCGCGAAAACGCAAAGTGAGATCGCGAGGTGAAAATGGGACATTATATTATATTCAGTCGTGCGTTTTCGCGCTCTCACCTCGCGTTGGAATTGCGTTTTACTTGCATGCATGCGCAAAGCGAAATTTCAAGACGTATCCGTTTTACACACCATGAGCAAACCCTGTATTTACAAAAGTTTCAGCGGAAGGCGATTTCGCGATGCCAAAGTGCGAGATGATTCTCATGTGTTTAGGAGACGATTCTCATGTTTTGTTCTTGTTGAGAAATATGTTTGTTTGAAAGGAAAAATGTATATATTTATAAAAAAAAAACGAATAAAAAAACACAAAAGTCAGAATAAGTGTAAATGTTTGGGTACTACACTATGACTGTACAGGTAAGCCAGCCTGGCGTCCCGATGGAACGCGGGGTCGTATCACGGGGGAACACCGTGGCCGTTTTATGGCTATTGGGAGTTCGTCCAGCTTGGTCTCCGTCCGCGGTGGTAATACAGGTAAAATATATGGTCACCGTGGGAGGCACATAACTCCCACCGTGATTTTCCCACTCTGAGAAAATTCCTCCCACCGTGAGAGAGTGGAAAAGGGACAAAGCACTCTGAGTGTACTGTATGGTGGTCAGGGAACATTCTACCACCAGCCCGAATTTGTTTAATTCTTAGCATAAAAAATCGGAAAAATGACAGGCGAGGCGACCGTCCCCTTTGCCTCATCCTGGTTACGGTACTGCAGTCTGGGTTCGTAGTGATTTACTATCCTTTTCGTTGCCTCCCTTTTACAAAATAAAATCCGAAACTTTCGGCTGATCACAAGTTACTGTACGCAGATTACATTGGTGCTGTACTCCGCGCAGGCGTAAAATGTTTTTGAAATAGGCACTAGATTCCTGATGAATTTCCATTCAGCTACATGCGGAAGATACTGCATAAACAGAAAAAATTTGCCCTGGTTACTAGACGAAAATGCGTTTATGCGATAACTCGAGCTGAGTGGCATCTCATTAGGAAACCGGTGCAATTTTATACAACCATTTTTGTCGAGTCCGCTTGCGGAAAGCGAGACATAGTGATCACAATGACGTCCAGATGTCCGTCCGTCCGTCCGTCCGTACATCCGGGCTAACATTGGGGGTTTAGGGGCTAGGGGGAGGAGCCTAAGACAATAGAATACAATAGATTTATTCCGTTAGCCCCTAAACCTATTGTAGTTTAGGGGCTATTCCTTTGATCTTTTAAAGAACAAATAGCCCATAAACCCAAAATGTCGATCCGTCCGTCCGTACGAAATCTGCATTAAAGTTTTAAAAAATACCATCAAATGCCTCGGCGGGCTCGACATGCGGTCCGCTGCCACATGGTTAAAAAAACAGATACATATGTTTTACCGCCGGGAGGGTGGCGGGTGGCGGGTGGGGGGGGTGGCGTGTGGCGGGTGGGGTGCGGACAGAAAAACTGCAACAACTCCTCTGAAACCGTTCAGTCGATCGAGCTGAAACTATACACACGTCTTCTACACATACCGGTATTGAAGATGTGCACCTTGGTGTTTTTATGCCGAAAAAATATTTTTTAACAAAAATATCACCTTTTTAACTTAGCCATTTTTTCTACATTTTTGTATCCAATTTTATATAATTTCTACTTTATTCATCTCTACCTAAATTTATATACAGTGCGACCCCGTTAGTACACGGAAGTCCGGCGACATACAACCTTCCGTGTTGCTTATCCGAACCGTGCTATATCCGTTCTCGCCCAAGACGCGTCATAATGTAAAAAAAAAATACATGTACACTGTACACTGTGACTGCGAATGAACGACGTCGCCAATGCCTATAATATGCCATAAGTTTTCACTGTTATCTTCGCATGTAATAAATATATTGAATCCAAGAATTGTATAACGTCATGTTTTATTTATTCATCATGTTCTGTACAATGTAGATCTACGCAGGTCCGTGCAATCCGTTATTGTGAACGCGTGTAGAAAAAAGTGTAGTAATGACGCAATGACCCAATGACCGATATCCTGTTCCATCAGCTGCAACATCACGGACAAGCTCGTGCGTTGCAATCTGTGTTTACTCATATGGTGAGCACAGGTGGAAGACTCGGACCTATGACACCAAAATAAATGCCTATTAAAAAAATCCCATTATCCCACCCACCTGGTATCGTACTGTACATGACGTTAATAATAGAACGAGATCAAGTGGGAGGGGTAATGGATATTTTTGTAATGGTCATTTTCTTTGTGTCACACGTCCGACTATTCCACCTGTGGGTTTGAGTACAGACCTGTGTAGACATGTTTTGCCCGACGTGCTATAATATTGCGCCAGTTCATGAGGTAATCAGGCTTATCACGTGAGATTTTCGATGAAGATGAATCTGATAATAGTGTACATTTTCTGTAAACGATATCGAATGTTGACGAATATTAAATTAGTAATTATTACGCATTTGCTCTGAAAATGTTATCAACTTTCCGATATATTTGCAGAAAAAAGTCAAATCATTCTCGGCGAAAATCTCAGTTATATAATAAAGTTGATTATCTCATGCACTGGCTCAATTAGGACGTAGCGAAACGAGGCCAGTTGTCACGTACACATTTGTGTACATGCGCCGGGGGCGTGGGCAGTGCTGCAACAATTTAGTTAATCTGGGTCGAGTTAATCTGCGTGACTGATACACGATCTCCGATTGGTCAGCCTTTACACCTAATTAATATTCCACCAATGGTGAGCGCGAACGCATGCCGGAAAAATGAAATCGAGCACATAACAATTAGCACTGCTTTATTACTGGTCTTACTGATCTTATTCCCAGTTTGCTCGGATTAATTTACGAAATGTGCAAACGTGATCAGCTGCACATTCACGGTGAGATAAAAGGAGGCTATGCGTCCATAAAAAAAAAAATCGTCCATTTTGGGTCTAATTTGGGAAAGAATCGCAAATTTAACACGATTTCTGACAATAGTCGTGTTACAAATTTAACACTATTTTGATATACAAATAGGAAAAAAATTTGGGAGCCAAGGCACAACCGTGTACTAACCGAAATCGTGTTATAGTGAAGCGTGTACTAACGGGGTCGCACTGTACCTGCTTATCACAACAAGAGGAAGAAATAATGCTGTAGATTTTCTAATTCTCATTAAGGTGTCTTGCCTCGATGACAGCTTCACATTTCTGCATCTTCGCTGTCTGGCCCATCTTCGACAGGTGTATTTGGTGACTTACGGCACTCTTGTTACTGCTGTACGAAACCTTTCGTGAAGGTTTCGTGAAACAGACAGTCGATGAAAATTGCGTTTATGCGATAACTCAAACTAGAGCTGAGTGGAATGTCGTCAGTTAACCGGTGCATTTTTTGATGTATGCGGTGCGGAGTGCAGTACCAGTGAGATTACTAATTAACGAGAAGTTGAGTTTTCCCTTGCTCGTGTCGGACATGTAATCAATTGTCAATTGTTGTGTTACGTGACACGATTGTGCCGTTAGGTGACATGTCTACAGGTATTATTGGAATTCTGCTAGGGCATGTACCACGCTCTCTGGGAAAAGAGAACTTATTGAGAACCGTCGATGGGGAAAATGGGGCTTTTTACATTTTTGGCCGATCTAGTTATCAATGTCATAGGCAGAGCTCCAGATAAGGTGCGTATTGGCGTATTTTACGTAATTATTTTAGCTGAATACTCCTTGATTATCCAAAGTAGGAGTACAAAATACACTTAGCAATGTGAAAATATGCATTGATTTTCAAAATGAGTAGTGAAAATGCATACTGTCATAAAGTTGGCAATGTGAAAATATGCATTGATTTTCAAAATGAGTAGTGAAAATGCATACTGTCATAAAGTTGAAAATTCACTTAAAGGCCCTGAACGGCTCAGTATTACAATTTTCCGATTTTTTAGAACACAAAAACATATTTGGCAACTGATTTAGTACACAAAACTAACATATACTGTCTAATAGATACATCTCAAGTCTTGAGATTTACATCTTAATCGCAATGTGAAGACAACAAAAACTTGTTTTGTGTACCACTCAGTGCAAAATGTCAATATTGACAAATTAATTTCCGTAACCCAACGGCTTCGGCTCGGAAGCGAGTCGATAAACTACGGCTATCGGATTTCATCGGCCGCGAATCAGGGAGTTGAGCAGTTGACCCGAGCGTCTATCAGAAAATCGATCGGACTTCATCAATAATCCTTTTGTAAAAGTAAAATACGCAATGATTTTGAAGACAAAGCTTATCTGGAGCTCTGATAGGTCTGAATTGTCGCCTATGAGTTAGAACACCCGACTTCCAATCCGGAGGTTGTGTCTATCCGTAAGATTTGGGTTAAAATGTTTGTTTGTCGGTGCAGGCAGCGGCCGTGACTATCCGGGAGCATCTGCTCACTTGCTCTAGTTGTTTATGTCCCCGTTCTCCGTATTGTGTGGACTGTTATGCAGCACAGTGGTACAATATTACTAGAACCAGTCTACAAAATCACCATAGTGCAACAGATGGATTCCAATGTATTTGTTAGACGTAAACTCGCTTTGTAGTTTATAATTCAAGTCACAGTCAGCAGGTTTGCAGTGTGCAAACACATTTTAAGTGTATTATTGTACTTTTAAGAAACTTAATACTTACATTGGCAAAAATAACGAAAATTAACAAGTAAATGCACCTATCTGGCAGGCCTATTCAACTATGATTGTTAAGCTTTCAATACCATATCTTCACAATAGTACCTGTTACGTACATTCTCATTTACCGTAACAATTAAACACTTTGCATTTGCTTCCGTAATAGTTTGCGATATTCGATCCATGTCAAAAATAACTTTCAATGCCAAATTGAATTAGATATACTCACTCGAATTTAATTAATAAAATAAATAAATGTGTGGGTGTATGGATTATGCATATTTTTAGCTCACCTGAGCGAAGCTCATGTGAGCTATTGTTACCGCAATGTGTCCGTCGTCGTCGTCGTGTCGACGTCGTCGTCGTCGTCGTCCGTGAACATTTTCAAACGTCTTCTCCTCAGTAACCATTGGGCCTATGGTCACGAAACTTCATGGTCATGGTCCTTAGGTAGGGGGATTACAAAATTGTTAAAATGACGTCATTACGTAATCCAAGATGGCCGCCGTCTAAAAATAGCACAAATTCTTAAAAAATCTTCTTCTCAAGAACCGCCAACCGGATTTCGACAAAACTTGGTAGGAATGATCGATGTACATTGCTCTTTCAAAGTTGTTAAAATGGTGACCCTGGGGTCAAAAATGGGCGTGGCCCATGGGGTCAAATTGGGGTCAAATTTTATTTTTGACTGAATATGGTCATTCATATATCAAATTGAAGGTATCAATGAGGCGATCACTCTGGTGCATTTTTTGTCGAAATCGGATTGTTATGTCATCCAAGATGGCCGCCGAAAGGTCAAAAGGTCGTTCTTTTATTAGAGATTTCAAAATTCTTTTTCACATGAACCGCTTGGCCTATGGTAGCCAAACTTAACAGTTATGGTCCATGGTGAAGCCTTTTCAGATTTAAAATAAAATGGAGGTCATCGCTAATCCAAGATGGCCGCCGTCTAAAAATAGCATAAATTCTTAAAAAATCTTCTTCTCATGAACCGCTTGCCGAATTTCAACGAAACTTGGTAGGAATGATCGATGTACATTGCTCTTTGAAAGTTGTTAAAATGGTGACCCCGGGGTCAAAAATGGGCGTGGCCCGTGGGGTCAAATTTTATTTTTGACTGAACATGGTCATGTCATATATCAAATTGAAGGTATCAATGAGGCGATCACTCTGGTGTATTTTCTGTCGAAATCGGATTGTTATGTCATCCAAGATGGCCGCCGAAAGGTCAAAAGGTCGTTCTTTTATTAGAGATTTCAAAATTCTTCTTCACATGAACCGCTTGGCCCATGGTAGCCAAACTTAAAAGTTATGGTCCATGGGTGAAGCCTTTTCAGATTTGTTAAAATAGAGGTCATCGCTAATCCAAGATGGCCGCCGTCTAAAAATAGCATAAATTCTTAAAAAATCTTCTTCTCATGAACCGCTTGCCGGATTTCGACGAAACTTGGTAGGAATTATCGATGTACACTGCTCTTTCAAAGTTGTTAAAATGGTGACCCCGGGGTCAAAAATGGGCGTGGCCCGTTGGGTCAAATTGGGGTCAAATTTTATTTTTGACCGAATATGGTCAGGTCATATATCAAATTGAAGGTATCAATGAGGCGATCACTTTGGTGCATTTTCTGTCGAAATCGGATTGTTATGTCATCCAAGATGGCCACCGAAAGGTCAAAAGGTCGTTCTTTTATTAGAGATTTCAAAATTCTTCTTCACATGAACCGCTTGGCCCATGGTAGCCAAACTTAAAAGTTATGGTCCAAGTGTGAAGCCTTTTCAGATTTGTGAAAATGGAGGTCATCGCTAATCCAAGATGGCCGCCATCTAAAAATAGCATAAATTCTTAAAAAATCTTCTTCTCATGAACCGCTAGCCGGATTTCGACGAAACTTGATAAGAATGATTGATGTACAATGCTCTTTCAAAGTTGTTAAAATGGTGACCCCGGGGTCAAAAATGGGCGTGGCCCATAGGGCCAAATTTTATTTTTGACCGAATATGGTCATGTTATATATCAAATCGAAGGTATCAATGAGGCGATCACTCTGGTACATTTGTTGTCCAAATCGGATTGTTATTTCATCCAAGATGGCCGCAGAAATGTCAAAAGGTCGTTCTTTTATTAGAGATTTCAAAATTCTTCTTCACATGAACCGCTTGGCCCATGGTAGCCAAACTTAAAAGTTATGGTCCATGGGTGAAGCCTTTTCAGATTTGTTAAAATGGAGGTCATCGCTAATCCAAGATGGCCGCCTTCTAAAAATAGCATAAATTCTTAAAAAATCTTCTTCTCATGAACCGCTAGCCAGATTTCGACGAAACTTGGTAGGAATGATCGATGTACATTGCTCTTTGAAAGTTGTTAAAATGGTGACCCCGGGGTCAAAAATGGGCGTGGCCCGTGGAGTCAAATTGGGGTCAAATTTTATTTTTGACTGAATATGGTCATGTCATATATCAAATTGAAGGTATCAATGAGGCGATCACTCTGGTGCAATATTTGTCGGAATCGGATGATTATGTCATCCATGATGGCCACCAAAAGGTCCATTTATTCAAGATTTTTAACGTCTTTTTCTCAGGAACCACATGGCCGATGCTGGGTGAAGCATTTTCAGATTTTGTAAAATGAGTCATCGCTTAATCCAAGATGACCGCCATCTAAAAATAGCACAATTTTTTTAAAACACATGAACTCAATGTCACATTCTCCTCTGGTGTTCATGGAGTCAGGTGAGCGAATTAGGGCCATCATGGCCCTCTTGTTTATTTAAATCGGCTTTCACAGTGTAATTATGTCCTTATACTAACCCTTAGACCGCTATCTTATTTTTTTGTTATCTACTTTTTAGCTCACCTGAGCGAAGCTGATGTGAGCTATTGTTACCGCAATGTGTCCGTCGTCCGTCGTCCTTTGTCGTCGTCCGTGAACATTTTCAAACGTCTTCTCCTCGATAACCATTAGGCGTATAGTCACCAAACTTCATGGTCAAGGTCCTTAGGTAGGGGGATTACAAAATTGTTAAAATGACGTCATTACGTAATCCAAGATGGCCGCCGTCTAAAAATAGCACAAATTCTTCAAAAATCTTCTTCTCAAGAACCGCCAACCGGATTTCGACAAAACTTGGTAGGAATGATCGATGTACAATGCTCTTTCAAAGTTGTTAAAATGGTGACCCCGGGGTCAAACACGAGTGTGGCCCGTGGGGTCAAATTGGGGTCAAATTTTATTTTTGACTGAATATGGTCATATCATATATCAAATCGAAGGTATCAACGAGGCGATCGCTCTGGTACATTTTTTGTCGAAATTGGATGGTCATGTCATCCAAGATGGCCACCGAAAGGTCAAAAGGTTGTTCTTTTATTAGAGATTTCAAAATTCTTCTTCACACAAACCGCTTAGCCCATGGTGGCCAAACTTCACAGTTATGGTTCATGGGTGAAGCCTTTTCAGATTTGTTAAAACGGAGGTCGTCGCTAATCCAAGATGGCCGCCGTCTAAAAATAGCACAAATTTTTTAAAAAACTTTTTCTCATGAACCGCCAACCAGATTTCGATGAAACTTGGTAAGAATGATCGACGTAGAATGTTCTTTCAAAGTTGTTAAAATGGTGACCCCGGGGTCAAAAATGGGAGTGGCTCGTGTGGTAAAATTTTATTTTTGACCAAATATGGTCAAGTCATATATCAAATTGAAGGTATCGATGAGGCGATTGCTCTGGTGCAATATTTGTCAGAATCGGATGATTATGTCATCCATGATGGCCTCCAAAAGGTCCATTTATTCGAGATTTTGAACGTCTTTTTCTCAGGAACCACATGGCCGATGCTGGCCGATGCTGGCCAAACTTCATAGTAAGTTAAGATCCTTGTGTGAAGCATTTTCATATTTGGTAAAATGAGAGTCATCGCTTAATCCAAGATGACCGCCATCTAAAAATAGCACATTTTTTTTAAAACACATATGAACTCCATGTCACATTCTCCTCTGGTGTTCATGGAGTCAGGTGAGCGAATTAGGGCCATCATGGCCCTCTTGTTTATGTTCTATTTTCCATTTTTATCATCAAAAACATGCTTTAACAGCACTTTAGAATAATTTACAACATGGTTTGACAGCACTTCAGAATCATTTCCATTGGAAATTATTCTGAAGTGCTGTGAAACCATGTTTTTATTGAGAAATAAGGCAAGATATAAAAGCAACAGCAGACAACAATTATTGTGATTAGCGGTCTAAGGGTTAATAATATATTACATGTACATCCTACCCAGTAATTTACCGTGATTCTCGAGGAATATGTTTCCTTGAAGGAAATATTTCCTCCTTGACGTTCGCGAGACGTAATTGACGTAATTGACGTCATTTCGGGCGAAAAAACAATTCATACACTTACGTCAAAATTGTCAATTTGACAACCAAGTAAGCTGTTCTGAGAGTAAATTTTACATTTGTTGAAGAGCATGTAATATACAATTTATTCCACTACCATTTTGAAATAACAGATTTATTTCCCTTGAAGTCTGTAAATCCGACAAAGAAACTTGTGCTTCTCACTCATTTCTTTATCGAATTTCCAGATGTCTCCGGAAATAAATCTTGTATTTCAAAATGGTAGTTGAATAAACTCTACATATCCGGACACAATTTGTTTTTTCTCAAAGAAAATTGTAACACATTTAATTAGTATAAATAATTAAAAAAATATCATGCCTCATTTGCATATGAAAATAGCCTTATACCACCAATCTTTCGAACTGGTGTAATAGTGACACAATTATAAACTTATTTAATTCCCATAAAGAACATTTTGTGCCTACTGCATGGGCATGTACCTTTAACTCTCTGCGAAAATATCCGCCAAGCGAATTGGGAGTATATGTTTTATTTCTCTCTGTAAATATGTCTTGAAATTTCATTAGAATTGAGTCCTCAGGAGTCAATTTCTAATGAAATTCCAAGACATATTCATGATATTTACAAGAAAATATGATGAATTTTTGTCCGCTAGTTTTGAACTATTTATAACCCACAAGTTTCCCAGCATGCAAAGAGTTAATATGGTATTTATTAAGAAATAGCCTCATTTCTTATGAAATTAGTCAACCAGTTTCATAAATATCATATTAAACCAAAACAAATTATACATTCTAATAATTGCATAAGCACATCATCATGCATTTCAGATGTACTGATCATCTGCACGTTTTACAAGTAATTTTCATATTTTTGAGACACCACAAGCCTGTATATATAGTGCTATTGGCAAAAAGTCAGAATCTACACTTTTTCCTAGTAATTTTCATGTTTTTGTTCTCAAAAAACACCCCCTTTTCATAAATGGACTAGTCTGAAAATCATTTTGTGAGCTAAACAAAACATATACGAAAACTCATATAAATCCTAATCTGTTTTGGAATAGCATATCTTTTTACAATTATTATTAATTTATTTATAAGCAAGCGTGAAATTAAGAACTTATATAAAGGCTTTCGTTGGTACAGATCTAATGTGGGAGGAAACCAAAGTACCCAAAGAAAACCCAAGGTCAAAATACAAGTTTTCTATTTTCTACGTTGGCTGTTGTTGGAATGTTAAATCCATTCATTTTCCTTCAAAATCCACCAATCAATTAATCAAGGGTACGGTAATTACAGGGCTCCAGATCCATCATTTTTGAAACAATTGGGTATTTCAAAATTTTAATCGGGTAAAATCAAATCACACTACTGTTTACAAATCCACAGACAGCAATTATTGAATAGTTTGCTTATAAATGAAAACATGCACACCAAGATTTGTTTTCATGGAAAAATAAGAAAAACATGCTATATTTGTGGTTGGTTAATTGTTTTCTGCAGCATGATATAATTATCCCATAAGTATATTATGTTGTCAAATGGATTTAAAACCCCAAGCAATCAATACGTGAATCATCCAATCAATTAATCAATCACTCAATTAATTAATCAATCAAGTCTCAAATCAATCAATCAGTCAATCAATCAATGTTGAATGCTCATATTGAATATAAAAAAGTATACAAAGACATAATATAAAAGGATATATAGCGACATTATTGAGTCCTTGCAGGGCCTGAAAATAGCAGCTTTTACCAGTAGGTCTGGGACCTAACAAGGAAAAAAGTGAAAGGTCTGAGGAATGTTTTCGAAGGTCCAAGAGGATAATCGCTAGAAAAATGGTAGAAATATGTGTCTGTTTGATGCAAAATGACTCATCACACCATGTTTAAATCCTCCACTGTGTCAACATAAATTATCTTATAAGACGATAATCATAACGGATTTAGCATCGCCACTGAAGGATGATCGCAATTTCAATATTATCATAGGTCCGACGGACTTGTTGCTTGTAATATACAAAGGTCCGACATAAACATTTGCCGGTCCAGGACCTCGGACCAGTGCTATTTTCAGGCCCTGCCTTGTACATCGGTACGAAGGATCAGCAGTCATCGTGCAATCCCCGGCTTTAATAAGGCAATAATGAGATAATGCACGCGTGACTGAATATTGGGATATGCGTAAATATTACACCAGCACAGATCTTGATCAACTACTCTTTTACACAGTATCATCAATGTAATATCTGTTCCTTAGCGACCGACAGTCGTGATTCCTAATTACATGATTAGCGAGCGGCCAGCGAATTTCCAGATCAGGCTGCGCGTCTAGAACTACGCTGGCCGCAGATATCATAAGATCACTTTTGTCGGTTGACGTCCGATAAACAATGGGTATTGTAGCTTTTCAAAGGCTCGGAATTGTTAATCGTCTTTTGTCATTGATTGCAGAGGAATGTATTATGGAGAGATGCGAGTGTCGCATGTAAATTTTATATGGATTATTGGTTGGGAAACAGGTACTTTAAAGTTTGAATTCAGTGCAGTTCCAGATCAGGTTATGCAGAGGTGTGTAGATAACTACTGTCTGTTCCACGTGATTTTATTGCGAAATAACGATTTTCCTATGGGAATTTAACATGGGGGCTAAAAATTGATTTTTTTAAATAATTTTTTATTTGTGGACCGATTTTCGAAATGTAACTTGTTTTTCTTAGTTACATCATTTCCAAGCTATCTGGCCAGGTTTCGGAGTCAATATTTAAAAAAATTAGTTTTTCGACCCTTGTGGTCACCTCCTTTTTGCCCCAAGTTAAATTCCCATAGGAAAATCTTTTTTTCGCAATAAAATCAATATTTGATGGATTTCATCAAATAAACAAATTCGGAGAGGCTGACTTTTTTGTTATTGATGAAAAAGTACTGACAGCTAAATATTTTTCAGATTTAATATGTTTAATAACCAAAGGTTCGTCGACAACAAAACGTGGAACAGACAGTAATTACATTACATTGCATTACATTAGAGTTAGTACAAATTAGTACATGTTCTTGTATTTCCAATTTTGCGATTGAAGCATTCTTTGTTTACTTTCTACTTTGTGGAGAGTGACGTAAGAAGTTTGCTAATACACACTTTATTAGACGAGTTTATGATAATAGTTTTGTCTCGTATTGAAGAAGTTTCTCTCAATAACAATATAGCGAAGTATGAACATCAACGCCCTGTACATTATTGCTATATTTTAGTGCGTGAAATGGAAATGTTATTCCGCAAATTGATACGGTTGACTGGTGTAGTGATACATGTATAGTGCAACCTATTGCCAGTATACAGCAGAAAACATGCAGCTTGGAGGGGTGTAGTTTTTATGCCCCCAACCTCGGTAGAGCCGGGATGCATATAGTGTTTGGACCGTGTGTCCGTCCGTGGGTCCTGTTAATAAGTTTCTCCAATTGGAAATGATTCTGAAGTGTTGTCAAACCATGTTTTTATTGAGAAACAAGGCAAGACAGCAGACGACAATTGTTGTGAGTAGCGGTCTAAGGGTTAATCTATTATCTCGGTACAACAATGTGGTATTAAATCTTTATTGTTTATATGTAATTCAAACATGTTTTTGGGGTACATTTATTTGCCACTCTGTCAGAATGGATTGTAGCCTAGGGGTTAGGACACCTGACTTTACCACTGCTATCTTAATTTTTTGTCGTCTGCTGTTCATTTTCTATTATCCATTTTTATCATAAAAAACATGCTTTGACAGCACTTTAGAATAATTTACAACATGCTTTTGACAGCACTTTAGAATCATTTCCATTGAAAATGATTCTGAAGTGCTCTCAAACCATGTTTTATTGAGAAATAAGGCAAGATATAAAAGCAACAGCAGACGACAATTGTTATGGGTTAAACTGTGGTCCCGTCTCTTAGGTGTTGCTGTGACGTTAAACCCATTCACTTTCACTTTTGCCACTCTGTCCACCTGTCAGTCCGAGATTTGCCTTAAAGATGTTGGCTACCCATCTCTAACCGTAAGTCAGATTGGCTGGAAACTTCACATTGTTATTTGTCATCATCCATATTTTCGACAGGTTTGTATTGTGACCTTCAGCACTCTTGTTATCATTTTGACTACTGTCTGTTTCACGAAAGCTGCCCAAATTTTACAGCTATATAAACAATTCAAAAACAAGATTTCTTTTGATAATATTAAATTAAAGAAAAAATTAAGAATGAGCCTTCTTTTTATTTCGTGAAATTTGGTCAAATATTGATTTTATTACCCCCTGCCTACTGGAGTCAGGTTGTCCGTCCGTCCGTCCGTCCGTCCGTAAACTTAACATCAGAGAAATATTGTTATAACTTCTATTTCCCTCATCTAAAATGCTTGATATTTCACACATGCATTCCTGTAAGGCTCTACTATCATGCTGTGCCAAATCCACGACCGTCCAACCCCCGCAGATCCCAAGGTCAAGGTCAAATACTTAGTACGTAAACTTAACATCAGAGAAATATTGTTATAACTTCTATTTCCTTCATCTAAAATGTTTAATATTTCACACATGCATTCATGTAAGGCTCTACTACCATGCTGTGCCAAATCCACGACCATCCAACCCCCGCTGATACCAAGGTCAAGGTCAAATACTTAGTCTCTTTACAAAACTTAACATCAGAGAAATATTGTTCTAACTTCTATTTCCTTCATCTAAAATGCTTAATTTTTATGTCTTCATGCTAACCTGAATGGTTGCAAACTATTAGGTTGCTATGAAATCGTCCTAATAATAAAAATCTGCCTACTCTAATCACTCAATTAACAAACCATAGACCATTCCGCTCTACACACAGCCAGTTGGCTAGTCCGCTATTTAAACCCCTCCTATTATTTTTAGGACGCTATCAAGGTGCAGGTATATTTTGTATCTCCCATTATTTCGTTCTAATTTTGAATTTCTGCTGTGTATTGTGCGTTGTCCAATGACAAATTGTCATTGGATATTGTTCAATACACGTTATTGTCACTCTTTTGTGTTGCGTGGTTATTTTCTCCATTTTTTTTTGTGTTTTTTACACTGTGTCACGTATTTTCGCGGTTCGCGTGGTACACGATTCGGACCCTAACGGGTTCGTCCCCAAATGGAGTCGCTCCCGTGACGCAATTTTTGTGTAAATTTTTTGTTTTGTGTGTATCCTGGGCGTCTTTGCGGTGTCTTCTATCGGGTTTTGTTGACAATGCCTGTTAGTATGCCGCAATCACGCGCTTCGTGTGGTCGCATGACTTCTCTGTGGGACACCCATAAGGACAGGTGCTTTGCCTGTTGCGGGTGTTGCAGGGAGAGGTCATGTGATTTGTCCGGCCGTTGGACGGATACGACGTGGGGCAAGGCAGGGTCTCATTAAAGGTCCCATGCTTCACGGTCGAAGAATCTGTACCCGCGTCCCAGCCCTTGGGAGCGGGGGTGCCTTCCGAGGTGGGTAAGGCTTCGGAGGGTGCGTCAGATGGGTCCTCCCCTTCGGGGGGGGGGCGGTCGGTGCACATTGTGTTGCCTCCCTATAAAGGCCTCCAGTCATCCGGTGCTCCAATTCTGGAGTGCGGATTGTAGTCGCCGTTCTAGGGTGTTAGGGCGGGACTGTTGTTCGCAGTCCAGAGTACGTTCGAGGACGCTACTCACGTGATAGGCTGGTATCCATGTGAGGGATACCGGGCTGCTGCGGCCGGTTCTTGATCCTATATCACCCGGTTCTCAGCGGGCTTTACCTATCACAGGGTTACTGCGGCCGGTGCTTGATCACATTCACCCGGTTCACAGCGGACCCAGCTTCTCGCAGGAGAGGCGTCTGGCACCGGGAGCCGGGCATCGTGAGCCGGGCACCGGGCACCGGCCATCGGCCACCGGGCTCAGGCCAGCCACCGGGCACCGGGCACCGGGCAGTTCACCGGGCACCGGGCAGCCACCGGGCACCGGGCAGCTATCGGGCACCGGGTACCGGGCAGCCACCGAGCACCAGGTAGCCACTGGGCACCGGGCAGCCTCCGGCACCGGGCAGCTGCCGGGCACCGGGCAGCCACGGGCACCGGGCTGTCACCGGTCAACCGGGTACCGGGTACCGGGCAGGCACTGGGCACCGGGCTTTCACCGTGCCTCGGGCGCCAGACACCAGGCGCCAGGCATTCGCTGGGGACCGGACGCCGGGCTCTTTCTGTTCAGGTTCCATCTTTCTTGGACAGACTACTGCTTACGACAGGCAGACGTTCTACGTTTTCGGTGATTCGGGCCCGGATAGGTCACTCGGTTAGATTGATGGTGGGTAACCAGTTGCCCCGGGTTCGATACCCGGGCCAGTATACGTTTTTAGGAAGACGTTCTACGTGTTCCCGGAGATCGATGTGTCGATCGCGTCTTAGGAGTCGGGATCGGCGTAGCAGTTCGGGTTCGGGGTCCAAGTCATGCTCTTCCTCTTCGTCGAGGTCGTTCTCAGTTTTGTATCCGGCTCCTTGAGATCTAGATCTTCCGTTCGTCGGAGGAGACGGTCAAGGTGGGACTCGACACGTGATAGAGTTATTATGGTACAGTTGGCTAAGATTCTGGAGGCCCTGTCGAAGTCCCAGAACTTAGTGGGTTTGTCGGCTCCGTCACAGCCGGTGGTTTTGCCAGTGGAGCCTCCCGTGTGTGTACCTCCACGGATGGCGGGTGGAGACGGCCATTCGGTTCCTGTTGTTCATACCACTTCGCTAGGGAAGGGTATTCCGGAGTGAGGGTACGTTCTGTATCACGGTACAGTTCCCGCGGGCCTAGACGGCGCCTCAGCTGAGGGCAGCTTTGTTCATGACTCTGCGGTGGAGGATGAGTTTGTATCGCCTCCTCCATCCTTCTGGGTTGTTCTGAATGCAGTTTACATTCTGCTGCCTGCAGATGTGTGTCCGCTTCTGCCGCCACCACCGCCGAGGGTTCATGCCTTGTATGAGGCTGATTCGGTGGTGGAGATGCCGGAGTTGCCGAGGCTTCCTTTCTCTCCTACAGTAGGGCTTCTAGCTACGGAGATTGAGGGAGCGTTTGGTAAGGATTTGGCCACTGCGGGGTTCCGAGTGCCCAAAACTTTGATCGCCACACTGGGGTCTAAGTTCTACATGACCCTCAGTGCGGCGTGGTTTTTGAGATCTCCCTTTCTGGTACAAGGGCGCCTCGGCGATTGGGATATCGTCGGTTCCTGGCCCAGGTTCGCATTTTGCGAGGGCATGGGTGTCGGCTGATTTTTATTTTAGGTCGATTGTGGCTATGGCGTCACCTATCGATTTATGTTTGAATCACGATGATTCATCGTCTCTGGACGCAGTGCTTCAGTCGGCGGTCCGTGCCGCCAAACCTGTTGTCAGCACGTCTTTGGCGGCCTCTATGGCCATGCTCTTGTCCAGGTGAGATGCAGTGCTAGCCGGCTCGTCAGTTTTGAACGGTCCTGCCAGAGTTTTGCTCCGTTCGGCTCTTTTGACCTCTGACACTTTGTTCGGAGGCAGGTGCGAACGAACGGCCTAAGACGGTTTTTCCGTCAGGATGCGGTTATTTCTGACCAGGGGTTGGTCACGATCTAACCAGGTAGGCGCTTGCATACGACACGCCGCTTCGGCGGCGGGTGTCTTCCTGGGCGGAGAGGGGAATGAACACTGGGTCTTCTCGTTCTTTGACCCAGGTGACTGCACCGGCAGCGACGGTACCGACGGTCCCTCCTGCGGCTCCGTCTTTTCAACCTCCTGTGGGGTCGTTTCCCCGGGTTGGAGCGACCTTTAGGGGCCGAGTGAGGGATGGTTTCTCCTTCCGTCGGCCTCGTAGGGGGACCGTATAGGCCAACGTGGGCCACTTCGTTTGGGGTGGACCGGCCCATGTCAGTTGCCTCCGCTCCTGTAGGAGGCAGGTTCGCGTTGTTTCCTCTCCAATGGGGGGGAGGGGGGGGGGATAACGCGATCCAATTGGGTACGGTATATTGCGCAATCCCGTTTACCTCCCCCCTTGCGCAGGGGTTCTGCCACTATGGACTCCCTACAGGGATGGGGTCAAGTAATAGTCTCTCTTGAAGTATAGTGCTATAGAGGAAGTTTGGGACGTGGCCGGAGCGCCATTTGCCCGGGAGACTGGGCCGTTTCCATAGATCTGCGGTTCGCGTACTTCCACGTGCCCATCCGCAGATGCTCTCGGAAGTTTTTAGGTTTGTTTCCGAGTATTGTGTCTTTTGGGGTCTCTCTGCTCCAGTATCTGGACGACTGGTTGATTCACCGTTAGTGCGTTCGTTCACTCATACGGAATCTGGCGGTGGTATGGGGTTTGTGACTTATCTAGGTCTCTTTCCCAATCTCGAGTAGTTGTAGTTGGTTCCCACACAGGATTTCTCTTAGGTGGGAATGAACTTTTTGACCGATCGGTCAGTCATCAGAGTACCATTGGACAGGGTGCGTGGCATCTTGACCTAAGTTTTCCGGGTACTGGTCAGAGGTTCTCTGTCAGCTAGGCAGTTTCTGTCACTCCTGGGCATTCTGGGTGCAGCTGCGGGGTATGTGGTGCTGGGAAGGTTACGTCTGCGACCTCTCCAGTATTACTTACTAGGGCTATGGAGACCGCACCGCGATCCTTTGGATCGGTCTTTGCCTATGATCACCATCTTCCTACGTTGTCTCAGATGGTGGGCAGTGGAGGTTTGGTTCCTACAGGGAGTTCCCATGGTGTTACCTCCTCCAACTCGCTTTCTATCCACAGACTCGTCGGGGTAAGGCTGGGGGGGCTCATCTGGAGCCCCTAGGTCGGTGTTCTTCGGTCTGGTGGTTAGTGCAGGAAGCTCAGGGACACATCAACATGTTATAGATTTTGGCAGTGTTCCGGGGGTTTACAGTGGCGGATTCTGTTCTGCACGGGCAGGTGGTGCTGGTTTCTGCGGTCCTCTTCTGTTCTGACGGAATGGCCTCTGCATCCGTCGGTGTCCAGTGCGATCTTGTCCGGATGGGGGGATCCATTCGTGGGTTTGTTGCGGCAAGCTCAACCACCGGTTGCCACTGTTTGTGTCTCCGGTGCCCGACCATCGGGCTTTGGCAGTGGACGCATTGTCATTGTCGTGGATCGGAAGATTCGCGACGATCAGCACGGATCGCTCTGGTGGCCCATGTTGGCCAACCAGGAGCTGGTTCGTTTTGCTTTGGGTCCTGCTGACAGATCGCCCCATAGTTCTTCCGATCAGCCAGGATCTTCTGTCTCAGCATGCAGGGTAGACTCCTATGTGCGAATGCTAAACCTTCTCGCCTGGCGGTTTCAGGCGGGCATTCAGTCGCGGGTTTTTTTTTCAGATGACGCTGCCAAGGTCATCGCTCAGTCTCAGCGTCCATCCACCTCTAAGTTGTATGGCGCTGAGTGGAGAGCCCGGGTGGATTGGGGCCATCGTCAGTCGGTCGATCCGCTCAATCCCACCTTAGGTGAATTAAGTGATTTTCTTTTGTTTCTTTTTATTTTGGCCTTCGTTCGGCAAAGCGTAGAGGCGAGTTCCTTGCTTTCTGGATGGTCTATCAGCGCTTGTCTGTGGAAGGAACTCGGTTAGTTTCTCCTATGAACCGGGATTCCTCTCTCAGACACATTATCCCTCCTCACATGATCTGGAAACTTTTGTGGTTCCGGGCCTCCCTCCGTCACGTCTGTCAGTGGCAGTGGATCGCACTTTCTGTCCAGTCCGTGCGGTGTAGCATTAGGTTCGGAAGACTAAGGACATCCGGTCCGACCGTAAGTTTCTTCTTACCGACTTTAGGCCAACGGGAGGTATAGCTATCCACTGTCTCTCGCTGGATAGGTAGGGCCTTTAATTGAGCTTATACTACAGTAAGTGGTTCTGCAGCTGTGTTGTTTAGGCCCAAACTGCAGGAGGTGCGTACAGTCTCTACTTCTGGGGTTTTTCACTCGGGCATTCCAGTCGGAAGGTCGTGCGTGCAGCTACTTCTTTCTATGATCGCTTTCTGCACTGGCAGGAGATGTGCTGCAACTGGGTCCGTTAGTAGCAGCGGGTTAAGTTGTGGGTTTATCAGCCGGTAGCATCAAGTCTAGGAGGCTGTTTGGATCTACCTGTTCGCGATAGGCTGTGATTCTTTCTGTTGATGAACGGGTGTCTGTGGTGATCTATGGTTCTTACGGTTCATTACGCTGGCCCGGGAGGCATTGTATGTACATGTTAGAGCGTGGGACTTGGGATCTAAGGGTCCTGGGTTCGAATCCCACCAGCGACGTAATGTTCGTGATAGCCTAGTCCTATTGGATGGACGGGATCATCGGTCCCGTCATCGCCTTATCACTAGGTTATAATTAAATTATCACAAAATGTTACGGCGTTCCAGTCCAGTTTTTACAAAATGTTCCAGTCCATTTTACAAAATGCTCAGTAGCCGCGATGTGCCCAGTGTAGTTTAGCTGGATATTTCAGTGGTGATATTTAAATAGAGACCACTTGATGAGATGCTACGATTTTCTTAAAAATCTATTAGGGCGAGGCTACCTACCTTGAGTGATTAGAGTAGGCAGAGTTTGTAGCAGTGGTGTTGCAAAAGGATAGTGTTTCACGTTGGGTTTTATTCTCTTTGTCTACCATACATGGGTTTATATGTATATGTTTTGGTCTGGCTTTAGGGCCAGTTTGACGCCTAGGCACTTGCTTGTTAGGATAACCTTAGTGCTTCGGGCGTTTTAATACTGTGTTCTCGATATGGACGAGTCTTGTGTCGTCATGAGACAATGTTTAGACTTTGAGTATATCTCAGTTGAGCTGTTGCATGTGAAGTGCCAGGCGATGACATTCGCCAGGGCTTCGTCTGTCAGCTGCAGCTATGCCATGAGTATTCTCCAGCGTGCTAACCAAGTATAGCAGGTTGGAGTCTACGAGTCAGTCTACGAGACTAGCGTGGTGGTGCTTGACTTTATCCACCCCTCTTCTTCTATCGTAAGAAAGGGGGGGGGGGGGGGGCGGATTGGGCGCCCTTATGATTCTATGGTGAGTCTATGTTATTACAATATATGTAACACCCAAGTTTGTATCTAGGCCAAATATATTTGTCTGTTTCGAGGGTTTTAAAATCTGCCTTACCATTCCGGTCGAGTATGAGTAGTGAGAATTCCTCCCACCATCACTACGAATTCTTGCAACCATTCAGGTTAGCATGAAGACATAAAAATGGAAAATTATTACTAATTTTAGTTTTTATTATTCATACTCACCTGAATGGTAAGGTAGACCCTCCTCCCGTACCCCGCATGATGGTTTCATCATCTCTCTCACTTTAGTTACTTTCGGGCTGTTATTCTACTAGCAGTGTTATTTCCTGATGGAAATGAGTAACTACTTGAAGCTGGATACCTAACAATAATAGAAGGGGTTTAAATAGCGGACTAGCCAACTGGCTGTGTGTAGAGCGGAATGGTCTATGGTTTGTTAATTGAGTGATTAGAGTAGGCAGATTTTTATTATTAGGACGATTTCATAGCAACCTAATAGTTTGCAACCATTCAGGTGAGTATGAATAATAAAAATTAAAATTAGTAATAATTTTCCATATTTCACACATGCATTCCTGTAAGGCTCTACTACCATGCTGTGCCAAATCCACGACCATCCAACCCCCGCTGATACCAAGGTCAAGGTCAAATACTTAGTCTCTTTACAAAACTTAACATCAGAGAAATATTGTTCTAACTTCTATTTCCTTCATCTAAAATGCTTAATATTTCACACATGCATTCCTGTAAGGCTCTAATACCATGCTGTGCCAAATCCATGACCGTCCAACCCCCGCTGATCCCAATGTCAAGGTCAAATACTTAGTCTCTTTACAAAACTTAACATCAGAGAAATAAGTTATAACTATTTCCTTCATTGAAAATTCTTATTATTTCACTTGTGCATTCCTCTAAGGTTGTACTATCATGCTGTCACACATCTATGACTGTCCAACCTCCGCTGATCCCAAGGTCAAGGTCACATACTTAGTCTCTTTACCAGAAATCAACATCGTCTCTTTAACAAAACCCTCCCAACCAATTCCAGAGAAATATGTTATAACTTTATTTCATTCCTTTCATTGAAAATTCTTAATATTTCATATGCTGTGACAAATCCCCGCTGATCTCGAGGTCAACGTCACATACATACCGTATAACCTCGAATTAACGTCCCCCTCCTAATAACCCCCCCCCCCCCCCCCAAATTAAAATTTTTTTTTTTTTTTTTAACCAAACACAAATAATCCTTAAATCCTTTTTAGCCAGGTTTTTTGAAAAAAAATCCAGGCTATTGGATTGGCGAAAGCCGGGCAGGCGGGCGGGTGGGCGGGCGGCGTCCACAATCAATGTTAAGTTTTCGTGTTTGAGTCCATTTCTTTGTTACTGTACCACCTAGGACCACCAAACTTTCACAGCTTCATAATCAAGGGGTGCCCACCACATATCACTATCCGACATGTTACTTTTTTTTTTAACTTCACCCATTTTTTCCGCGCAGTCGACTTAGCCATTTTCAATGTTAAGTTTTCGCGTTTTCAATGTTAAGTTTTCGTGTTTAAGTCCATTTCTTTGGTACTGTACCACCTAGGACCACCAAACTTTCACAGCTTCATAACCAAGGGGTGCCTACCACATACAACTATCCAACATGTGACCATTTTTTTACCTTCCCCTATTATTTCTACGTAATTGACTTAGCCATTTTCAACGCTAACTTTTTAACGTACGTCTGGTTAAATTTTTTGGTTAAAACTTTTTCGTTATACTATATCTCTGCAACTGCTTCGCCCATTACCTTGAAACTTCACATGGGTGTTTATCATCGTCCATATTTTCATTCTAACCCCTAACCGTGCGGCCCCTGTGCGCAATGTCAAGGTCAAATTACTTTGAATTTATTTGTTAATGTTTTTTCGTGTACTATATCTCTGCAACTGCTTCACCCATTACCTTGATACTTCACATGGGTGTTTATCATCATTGTCGCACCCGCTTGCAGAAAGCGCGATATCGTCGGCATTTTGGCATACGTCTGTCCGTCCGTCCGTACGTCCGTGTGACCGGTTAAAGTTTTTTCTTAAAGTTTTTCCATCTACTATATCTATTTTTTTTCGTGTCCATGCCTCGCCCCAAGGCGCGACATGCAGGCCACGTCCATCTAATCTACAAAAAGTGGGTATAATTATGTTATCCAAGTGTCCATGCTTGGAAAAAACCTGGCCTTCGTGGCTTTGTCTCGTTTCTTGTTTGTGTTTGAAATTGGCGGTCCTTGGTAATTTTTTATTTTTTTTTTTCTTATTTTTTTTTCTTTATTTTTTTTTACTGGCTAATAAACGCCCCCCTTTTGTAAAATGTAACGCCTCCGGGGGCGTTAATTCAAGGTTATACAGTAGTCTCTTTACAAAACTTAACATCAGAGAAATCGGTTATAACTTCTATTTCCTTGCTCGGATCTGCTTCATATTTCACACACTCATTGCTCCAATGGACCTCTACCACCCTGTGACAAATTCACGTTCATGCCGCTCGCGCTAATCCCAGAGTCAAGGTCACAAGCCCACACACTTTGAAATTTTTACATATTTTAGGGGTACCTGGGCCCATGCGGGGGGTATTCCGTAAGCCTCTAGTTTTGTCTTTTCTCCCAATAAAAAAACATGGTTTGGCAGCATTTTGGAATTTATTCTCAAAAAAGCTGTCAAACAATGTTTTTTTTATGTGAAAACTGGAAAATAACAAATAAACAGCAGATGAATTTTTTTTTACTATTGTTAAACATCACAATGCCATAAGAATAATAGTGCAGAATATTCTGAAATTTGATAAGCCTTGTGTGTGTTTACTAAAATAAATAAGGCACATCCCGGTATAGTAATTCAAGATCATTGTTAATTCCGTATTATTCATGAGGGACATATTCAATTTGTCATCGCTTTATGTAGACCTAGGATGGGTTATAGATGGCAAAAAAAGTCTTGATTTAGTGTCTATAATTGCCTTCCTTCTGACACATATAGATTATCGTTCACATATTAGATTTTTAAGGAATTAAATGCGAGGGAGAGTTAGCGACCGCAGCATTTAGTTCATTGAAAATCCAATATGTGAACAATAACATACTTGAATTTAGCCAGGTTTATAATGCAGTCTCCCATCTGTGTATTGCTTTTCCATTTCCTGTCGAACAGGTAGTCATTAAATCTGGTAATATGGAACTTATTTGGGTTAAATCTTGCAATATGTGAAATAAGTCTAGCTTGATACTGACCAGCGAGTGGCTTAGAAAGTAGGACGTATTATAAATTCTAACATCGACTGTATAGTTTTGATATTCCGGAATTCTGACTACTAGTTGCTTATGAATTATGTGTACAACGGTGGTTGCGACATTTTCCACTTGAGGTGCCTTGTGGACGTCGAATATCCTTACCATTGTTTGGCTGTCAAATTATTATTTTCATTATTAACCCTTAGACCGCTACTCACAACAATTGTCATCTGCTGTTGCTTTTATATCTTGCCTTTTTTCTCAATAAAACCATGGTTTGACAGCATGTTGTAAATTATTCTAACGTGCTGTCAAAGCATGTTTTTGATAATAAAAATGGAAAATAGAAAATAAACAGCAGACGACAACAAAATTAAGATAGCGGTGTATGGGTTAAATAGCTTATTTCTCCAATTCATCATTTAGTGTCTTTTCTGCAATTTGTTTGATCTTCATCTCTTGATTTTTTTTGGCTCTCTGATTTTGTGCTGATTACCTGTTAACCAAAATTTCCACAATTTTATTTCAGTAATTTGTATGTGCATATAGCCACCACCATGTCCGTCTGTCCACCCCTCTGCCCGTCCGTCTCTCCGTCTGGAGACCTGGTTTGGCCCTCACATACATGTACGTCTTTGGCATTTTGTATGTGACAGTTGAATCTGGTTATATCCCTTATGTGATTATTACGATATTCGTAATCCTATTTTAAGGGAAGGGGCCAAGTGACTTGGTGTGGTATGGACCTGGCACCAGGTTGGGTTATTCTAATTTCAGGGCTGAATATATTTGTTCTCGATGTAAATATTCCGTTCTGATTTTGGAATTTCCCCCCCAATGCAGCAGGTTAAAATGGGATCGAACCCGTTTGCCCGGCCTTACATGACCTTAGCTGTTGATAGGCCGTTAAACACTAATAAACAAACAAACAAACTCTCCGTCTGTCCATAATGCAGATTTGCTCGAAACGTCATACGCTTATTAGTCGTCATCCTTATTTTCATTCTGTGACCCACTCATGTAGTCCCTATGCCCAAAGTCAAGGTCAAATGACACAGACGTTTGTGTACACTTTTTTGCGTCAAGTTATTAAGGGATGCATCCATTAGTGTTACAAATTTCCTGTTTTCTTGGATACTTTCTTACATGTATTGCAAATATAATTTCAGTCAACATACCCAGTGCTGGTAGATCGTGTAGGAATGCGAACATGTAAGCTTTGTAACAGTAAACATAGAAATTGACATGAAAACTGATATGGGCCCACTTGATCCATGTTTACATGTGGATTGTCCGGCTTATCTGGGAACCGGCCTGCTGGTTTAACCAATAGAATGCGGGGAAGAAACAAACAAACAAAGATTGTCACCTGCTGTCGTTTCATATTTTGGTCTTATTTTTAATAAAAACATAGATTGGCAGCACTTTAGAATCTAAAGTCCTGCCAAACTATGTTTTTGTTGATAAAAATGGAAATTAAAAAAATAAACAGCAGACGACAAATATTAATCTTGATCCATGTTTTCATGTGGATTGTCCAGTTTAGCTGGGAACCATCGTGCTGGCTTATACCCGTCCCTATATGACCTTAGCTGTTGCTGGGACGTTAAACTCCATTCATTTCCATTTCCCGCTGGCTTAGCCCTAAGAATGTGGGAAACGAAAATTGTCATATACTGTTGTTTCAAATGTTTACCTTATTCTCAATAAAAACATGGTTTTGCAGCTCTTCAGAATCATTTCCATTGGAAATGATTCTAAAGTGCTGCCAAACTATGTTTTTGTTAATAAAAATGGAAATTAAAATAAAAAATAAAATAAAAAGGCGGCAAAAATTAAAACTGCATCTTAAGAGTTAATACTATAGTTTGCTGGACAGTTGATCAATTAACGCTTGTTTTATGTATTGGAACTGTCTTGCCGATTTCATATGATCTGTTGATAGTTTGCTGATCTGTTACATATCAACCAGATATCACCATAACCAGTGCTAGCAACTCGCTTGCCCAACAGATATACCGAAAATTTGCTAATAAACCCTCCTCTGACCGATAAACAATTCGTTTCCATCACCAAGTCCGCCATCTTGTAAATAAACACCACGTGATCGGAACTGCAAGCAAGCGCTTGTAGGACCCAGATCAACTTCCTCTTTCTTCGGTACGTCGAACTAACCACACGTGTTTTCACGACAGGGAAGTTTATATACGTTTTCTGAAGGTTTCTCGGCCTAACGGTTGCTCAATTGCTAATTTAAATATATATATTCTGAATATATTTCACTCTTTCGAATATAGCGTTACTTACGACCGTACATTGTAAATTGTGTGTATTGTTGTTTGTTTGTTTGTTTGTTTGTATCTCCTGTAGATTTTGTGTGCCACCATGTCCCTTTCCAGGAAGTGTCCTGGTACCGGGGATCGGGGGTGTGCGAAGTTCCTCCCTAATTGGGATTTATACCGTCTGTGCAGAGACTGCCGATCCTGCACGCTGGAATCTACATGCGAGGTATGTATAGAGTGGTCTGGTGCTCTATGGTCTAAACACCAGAAAGCACTAGACAGGGCCACGGTAAAAAAAGGCAGCTGCATCTAGGAGTCTCTCCGCCGAGGACTCTAGGGTCCCGGGTCACATGACTGTAGCCGCCAGCTCAGTTAGACTCGGTGATTCCGCGGATGCAGTTGCTCCCCAGGTTCTTAATGAGCCTAGGAGCCGTGGGCCCAGCGCTAGCCATGGGGTTAGATCTCCTACCCGGAGATCTACTTCACGCAGGCAACTTCACCACGCCGGAGGCGTAAGGCTCATACCCTTTCTCCACCGTGTACCTCTGGTACTGACAGTGACTCCTCCGGGAGCCATAGTGGTGGTTTCAGCAGTGCTGATTCCAGAAGTCGCTCACCTAGCGCAGGTAGTAGGCGTTCTTTGTCGAGGCATAGATCGCGTAGCTACCGTAGCCATGGTCGTCGTTCACGCTCTCATGAGCGTGATAGACGCCATAGGTCTAGTTATAGACCTACACATGGCCGTAGGAACGAGTCGTCGTATCGCCACAGGCATCGACAGGGTCGTTCCAGAGACTGTTCTCGGTCTCGCAGCAGGTCTAGGGCTCGCTATTCCAGAGGACATGCGTCTTCACCGTCCAGTACTCCCTTTTCAGGGTTTTCTGCGGTAGACCAGGGTAGACGAGTGCCAGAACTGAGCGGGCTGACCAGTAATCAACTGACGACTTTGTCTCAGTTGATAGGTTTGGTTCATGCCAACGCAGGTGGGACATCAGATGTTGTACAAACCAGGCCTTCATCTGTTGTCTCAGCCACGGTCCCTGATCCTGATCCCTACGACATAGAGGATCCAGACTCATACCCCACGGTTACGCTAGGCTTGGGTTACACGGCTTCTCAGGAAGCCATGGACACCCATGGAGCCATGGATACCCAGGGCCCATCGGCCTCTGCGGCTAGCCATGGCCCA
Organism: Conchocele bisecta; assembly: GCA_029237695.1. Classification (NCBI taxonomy): domain Eukaryota; kingdom Metazoa; phylum Mollusca; class Bivalvia; order Lucinida; family Thyasiridae; genus Conchocele; species Conchocele bisecta. The sequence goes on from CM055271.1 coordinate 18,639,622, forward strand.
TCGGCCTCCATGGCTAGCCATGGCCCCATGGTTAGCCATGGCCCCATGGCTTCCACGGCTAGCCATGGGCCAATGCTAAACCACGGCACTATGGATTCCATTACAATACACCCCGAGCCAGGGGAGACTATTGGTAATGAGTCTGATATGGATGAGGTGGAGGAAAACAGACTTCCACCCACATATCAGGAGTCCATCTCTTTGCTTAGAGACCGGCTAGGTGCTGCCATTTGTCCACCTTTACCTATACCAAAGGTCAAAGTTGGCGCTTCTGCCTTGGATTTTTTCAAGGAAAACCAGCCTTCATCACCTGCGTCAGCGCTCCCTCAGTGTAGACGTGTCTGGAGGATCTTACTTCCAGGATCCAAGGTGAGGGAGTAGAACAGGGCAAAGCTTTGCCCTTTCTCCCAAAAGCTCTACCAGTGGGTAAATTTCCCATGCTGAGCAAGCCGGAGGTTTTTCAACCTCATTCGTATGAGGTACAAGAGCCTCTGCTTCTCATTGAGCCGCCTCCTATTAATCCCTCATTCCGGGAAGTAGTGAAGCAGGGTAGCGCTCTTCCTACTTCTCACTTGGTCTCTTTTCAGACTCTTGAGGGATGGGAGCGTCTGGCAAGAGCGGGCATTCAGACAGTCTCTCATTCAGAACTGTTTCTGTGCGGCGTTCTGTCTACTCTTTCGGAGCCTCCTTCCGATGAAAGGCTGCGAGAGGTTACCAAGTATCTCCAGGTGCTGCGACTGCCCAGTCCCACACTTTGGAGATACTCAACCAGACTTGCAGCTGGACCCACACTCGTCAGGAGGGATGCGTTATTTGGCTAGATCTTGTCTAGATGAGTCTTGTCAAATCCTCACTGCGAGTGCAGCCCATTGAGTCCAAGACTCTCTTTGGTCCGCAATTACAAGGCACAGTTCCGTCTTACAAGGACGATATTGCGCACAAGTCATTGCAGAGGGTAGCTGCTTCGCCTGTACCTAAGCCAAAGGTGTCTAAGCCCAAGGTTAAGCCTTTTGTTCACCCAGTGGCTAAGGTATCTTCCGTCACACTGCCCACCGGCAGTGCCCTTCCTTCTTTGCCAAATCTGGTCATTACTAAGCCTGCTTTTAAGAAGAAGGCTGGCCAGGCGAAGCGAGGGCGGAAGGGTAGTCAGAGATAGGGATGCCCACTCCGTCTCCCAGGCCTCAGTGCAACCTTTGACCATACATTCCACTGGTGGAAGACTTCGGTTTTTCTCCAAGGCCTGGGAGGAAATAACTTCGGATGCTTGGACACGTTCAGTAATCCGGAGTGGGTATCGAATTCAGTTTCGTATCCTCCCCAGACTTCGAAGACTACCCCTCAGTCAAATGCGAACCATCCCGTTGAACCAGGAGAAGCTTCGGGTTCTCCAGAACGAGATAAAGGCCATGCTTCAGAAACAAGCCATAGAACGGGTGACCGATCGGCACAACCCGTCAGGCTTTTTCAGCAGGCTTTTTCTTGTTCGCAAGAAGACGGGAGGTTGGAGACCCATTATCGACCTTTCCCACTTGAACAGGTCGATAGTGTCCCCACATTTCAAGATGGAGACTTTAGACAAGGTCAGACTGTCTCTGAATCAGGGGGACTGGGTCACGTCTTTGGACCTGAAGGATGCATACTTCCACATAGCTATCCATCCCAGGTCCAGACGCTACCTTCGATTCGCGTTTCAGGGGGTAGTGTATCAGTTTCGGGCGCTCCCATTCGGCCTTTGTGCGGCTCCTTATGTCTTCACTCGAGTAGTGAAAGCCATGCTCCGCTTTATACATCAGCGGGGTATTCGCCTACACGCTTATCTGGACGATTGGCTTCAGCCAGCCAATTCCAAGGAATTGGCCAGACCCACATGCGTATAGTTCTAACACATACTCTTCGCATGGGGTTCATTCCCAATTGGGAAAAATCAGAGCTGGACCCAACACAGGTATTTGTGTTCCTAGGAGCTCGGTGCAACCTGTCTCCGGGGTTAATAGGGCCGTCTTCGGATCGTATTACACAGATCCGAGGTTCGATAATATCCATGCAACAAGCACGTGTTGCTTCAGCAAGGACATTACACGGTCTGCTAGGCCAGATGGAGTCGATGTGGCGGCTTTTGCCTCAGGGCCGTGCTCGAAAACGCCTCCTGCAATGGGAGACCAAGTTCCGGTGGTCACAGGAGTCGGACTCATGGGACCGAACCATTGTATTAGGTCCGTGGTTCCGGGATGCGGTCTCTCAGTGGCTGGATCCGGAGTTTCTGTACTCCATGGTCCCCCTCCACCCACCAGTTCCGGACATCCATCTGTTTACGGATGCCAGCCTCACCGGTTGGGGAGCCCACCTGGAAGACCAGGTGGCATCCGGAAAGTGGTCGATGTATTGGCGCCATTGCCATATCAATACTCTCGAGCTACGAGCAGTGTTTCTGGCACTGAAACAGTTTGTCAGAGTGGTGGAAGGCCGGTGTGTCCTTGTAGCAACGGACAATACCACGGTGGCGTCATATCTGAACAAGGAGGGGGGCTCACGGTCCAGGAAACTTTGTCTTCTGTCGATAAAGATCTTGACCTGGTGTGCCAAGCACTCTGTCACGCTGAGAGCTCGTTTCCTTCCGGAGAAACTGAATATTCTAGCGGACAGTCTCTCGCGCGAGGGCGGGATAGTGCATACGGAATGGACTCTGCATGCAGGCGTTCTCAAACACGTTTTCAGTTGCTTGGGGACACCGCATGTCGACCTGTTCGCCACCAGGTTGAACCACCAGCTGCCGACATATGTCTCCCCAGTTCCCGACTGCTTGGCTCTAGGGGTAGACTCTGAGCATGGCATGGGAGGGAATGCACGCTTACGCATTTCCCCCATTTCCGCTGCTGTCTCGGATGATGCTCAAGATCAGCAAAGAGTTGTGTCTGGTGTTGTTGGTTGCTCCACTTTGGCCGGGCCAGCCGTGGTTCAGTCTTCTGTTGTCACTTCTGGTGGACATTCCCATCTGCCTTCCACACAGGTGCGACCTACTGTGCCAACCTCGGTCTCGGCTGTACCATGCCAATCCGAATATGCTCCATCTGCACGCATTCGTACTATGCAACGATGCATGCAAGAGAAGGGTTTTTCTGAACAGGTTGCCAAGCGAGTCTGTTCATCTAAACGCACCTCCACCAACTCGGTATATGGATATCGGTGGAAAGTGTGGCTGGATTGGTGTGTCGGAAGGCAAGTGGATCCCTTCAGTCCTTCAGTAAACTTTCTTGCTGAATTTCTGATATTCCTCTTTGAGGTGAAGAAGTTTTCGCCAGTAGCAATTAAAGGCTATAGATCTGCTATTGCTACTACGCTTCAGCATTTCTCGGACATTGACTACAGTAACCAGCCTGTTATATCCAATGTTATCAGGAGTTTGGAACTAGAGAGACCTAAAGTATCTTCTCCGGTTCCGAAATGGAATCTTCCATTGGTGCTGGATGTCTTGTCCAAACATCCCTTTGAACCTTTAACTTCATGTTCGTTAAAGTTTCTTACCTATAAGACAGTATTTCTTATTGCCTTAGCGTCTGGTCGCAGGCGGAGTGAGATTCACGCATTAACAGCGGGCGAAGCTTGTGTTAATTTCACACATGACGAGTCGGCTGTTGAGTTGCATACCTATCCGGGGTTTCTTGCAAAGAATCAACTTCCGTCTGTGGCACACACCTCTATTACTATTCCGGCCCTTCCTCGTGAGACAGAGACAGACGACAGTGCCATTCAGCTTTGTCCTGTCAGAGCCCTCAAAGCCTATCTTAGGAGGGTGTCTCACATCCGGAAGGGTCGCCATAGACTCTTCATCTCCTTTCGTCATAGCAGACAAAGGAGGGTGTCAGCGTCTACAATTTCCCGTTGGATTGTAGAGACCATTAAATTGGCTTACAATCTCTCCGGGGAACAGGAGTCGTGTCCTGACCATGTCAATGCCCATGAAGTTAGGGCTCTGTCTATGTCATGGGCATGGCTCAATAATGTCCCCTTAGATAAGGTACTAAGGGCTGGTTATTGGAGTTCAGAGAGCTCGTTTATACGTTTTTATTTACGGAACACTCTACCACATGCACGTGGTTTGTTTGCCTTGGGTCCCTTAGTGGTTGCCCAGTCGGTTATCACCTCTCGGTCAGTTTCGTCCGCTTAGGTGCGTGTTCTCGTTTTTACCGTTTTTTGCCATTATTGTGGTAATTTCACGTACATATATGTATAATGCAGCCTAACACTATGTGCTTCAGCTTTCTTTGTTTGTATTTAACGTTCGTCGTTCGGTCGTACGTTACGCATACAAACTATTATTTTATTAACTTTGGCTGAGCCAAGGGACTTACGTCCTAGGTGATGTTCTGGCTCCTTGCACCGTCTGGTTATAACTGGAAGTACGTTAATTGACCAGTCGTCCGGGGCCTTCACGCTATAAGCCCTGTTGATGACCGTTCGCTGACGTTCAGCGGGTGAGTTTATAGTTCCTATATCACGCTATTCAGCTGCGTAGGTTCGTTTCTTGTCCGTATTTTCGTCCCACCTCCATTCAGTTATAGTCAGCACTGGTTATGGTGATATCTGGTTGATATGTAACAGATCTTTAAAATTGTGTTTTAACACGTAATTTTTATATCTGTAAATATACAAACCAGATATCACCATAACATTTTTTATTACCCTACCCACCTCCCCGCTCAGTCCGCCACTGCGTCCATGTCTTAAACATGACCCTCGAAAGAGGAAGTTGATCTGGGTCCTACAAGCGCTTGCTTGCAGTTCCGATCACGTGGTGTTTATTTACAAGATGGCGGACTTGGTGATGGAAACGAATTGTTTATCAGTCAGAGGAGGGTTTATTAGCAAATTTTCGGTATATCTGTTGGGCAAGCGAGTTGCTAGCACTGGTTATGGTGATATCTGGTTTGTATATTTACAGATATAAAAATTACGTGTTAAAACACAATTTTAAAGGTTTGATAGTTTGTCTGTGGTATGTCTTAGCTGGGTACCACTTTGTTGACTTATTCCCATCGTTAACTCAGCAGTTGAACTATGCTTTAACCCTTACACCGCTATCTTATTTTTTTGTCGTCTGCTGTTTATTTACTATTTTCCATTTTTATCATAAAAAACATGATTGACAGCACATTAGAATAATTTACAACATGCTTTGACAGCACTTCAGAATCATTTCCATTGGAAATGATTCTGAAATGCTGTCAAAACGTTTTTATTGAGAAATAAGGCAATGTATAAAAGCAACAGCAGACGACAATTGTTGTGAGTAGAGGTCTAAGGGTTAAGTATGTTTGTCTTACCATGATCGAGCACCGTGCCTCAGTCATCATAACCAACCCAACCAACTGTGTCACTGACCTACCATGAGCACCGTGCCTCAGTCATCATAACCAACCCAACCATCTATGTCACTGACCTACCATGAGCACCGTGCCTCAGTCATCATAACCAACCCAACCATCTGTGTCACTGACCTACCATGAGCACTGTGCCTCAGTCGTCATAACCAACCCAACCATCTGTGTCACTGACCTACCATGAGCACCATGCCTCGGTCATCATAACCAACCCAACCATCTGTGTCACTGACCTACCATGAGCACCATGCCTCGGTCATCATAACCAACCCAACCATCTGTGTCACTGACCTACCATGAGCACCGTGCCTCAGTCATCATAACCAACCCAACCATCTGTGTCATTGACCTACCATGAGCACCGTGCCTCAGTCATCATAACCAACCCAACCATCTGTGTCACTGACCTACCATGAGCTAAGACTTGTAAGTGTTGTATGTATTGGAACTACTGTCTTGCCGATTTCATATGATCCGATGACAGTTTGCTGGGTAGTTGATTTATGTCTGTGGTATGTCTTAGCTGGGTATCATCACTGGGTACCACTCTGTTGACTTTGTGCTCCAGATAAGCTGCATATTTGCTTAAATACCCAATTAAAATTGCCAAAAACCCAATTGAAATCAGATGTAGCGAGTATCAAAAAGCAATACAAATTTTGTGGTACGTTTATCGTGCTGCAGAAAACAATAAACAGACCATAAATATAGCATTTTTCTTACTTTCCTTGAAAACACATCTTGGTATTTCATTAGAATTGTCTCCAAGGAGACAATTCTAATGAAATGCCAAGACATGTTTTCATTTCGAAGCAAACTATTCAATAATTTCTATCTGTTGATGTGTAAACAGTAGTGTGATTTTATTTTACCCAATTAAAATTTTGAAATACCCAATTGCTTCAGAAATGATGGAGTGACAATACTCAATTACTAATTCTTTATATAGAGCCCTGTGACTTATTCCAATCGTCAGCTAGACAGTTGAACTATGCTTGAGTTGTGTTTGTCTTACCTTGAGCACCGTGCCTGTCATCATAACCAACACAGCCACCGGTGTCACTACGATGAGCTAAGACAAGTGTTTGCATCATTTTCTGGCGCTCTTTTTCTGTTTGTTATCATGAACAGGCATTGTCATCAGAGATAGTTGATACAGGCCTCCCAGTGCAACCTTTAACGACCTTATTTTTGTTGAATTATTTTCAAACCTTTTTATGTCAGAATTTTTTTTTAAAGGCCTGCATGTAATTTGTCTTGGAACGTTTAGTTTTATGGGGGGGGGGGGCTTATACATTTCCTTTGTCCGTGTATGTGTGTGTGTTTACATCCAAATTTTGTGCCGCGCATATCTCCAAAAGTATTTGACCAAGAGACTTGAAACGTTACAAAAATGTTAATTAGCATGTGTAGTTGTGCACCTGGGGTTCTGTTTTCATTTTCGTCCTGTGAAGCTGAAGTTATGGCAACATTTATGGAAAATACGACTGGTTTTCAATATCGCTATCAGCAGACTACTGTCTTCTACGTTTTTCTGCCGACGAACTTTTGGCTATTAAGCACATTAAATCTTCAAAATATTTAAATGTAAGTACTTTTTCATCAATAACAAAAAAGTCACCCTCCCTAAAAAAATATGTTTGATGAAATTCCATCATATATTGATTTTATAGCGAAAAAATGATTTTCCTATGGGAATTTAACATGGGGAGAAAAGAGGTGGAAGCAGTGGGAGGAGTAAAAAAACAAAGAAATTTGGAAATTAATTCCGAAACCTGGCTAGGTAGCTTGGAAATGATGTACCGTATTCTTGCGATTATAGGTCGCAAGAGTGTATAAGACGCACCCCTATTTTCAGTCCAAAATCAGGGGGAAAATGTCTACATGAGATTATAAGACGCACCCAATTTTCCTAAAAAACATGAAACCTCGCAAAGTTGTTGTTGTTATTTATTCCCCCACACTGTTTTTTTATTCGTACCTTGGACGTTTTTTTCTGTATTTTCCCTATCATAGTTTGCTATGTCCGTAATTTGCCGACTCTATGTCCGTGATTCCCCGGTCCGTATTTCACCGTTTTCTAGTATCTTCAATTACACTGTGAACTCGGTAGTACACGCTTCACTATAACACGTGCTCGGTTAGTACACGGTTGTGCATTGGCTCCCGATATTTTTGCTTTATTTGTATATCAAAAGCGTGTTAAATGTGTAACAGACTATTGTCATAAATCGTGTTATATTTGTGATCATATTGCTGCCGAAAGTGGTATTATATTGTTATTATTGATTGCGGTATGTATTATCTCTTTTCAACACCATTTACGGAAACTATTTTCAAAATCAATATCGGCGAAATATGGCGACAGATCTGCGTATAATCCAGAGTGTTTTTTTTAACCCGTTCCTTTCTGAATACACATTTACGGATATGAAATTTATTAAATATTTTATTTTTATTTTTGTTATTTCTCACTGAAAGTACATGTTGTGACAACTCATTTGAACCGTCTTGACGAAACGGTTTAAATGGTGATCGCGGCATATACTTCTGAGTGCATAGAAGGAAAATATTTAGGATTTTCCGCAAACATAAGCGTATCCTCAGCATGAAATGGGTTACTGATTGCCCCCATGATGCCGCACACATCAAAAAAGCGTGCTGACCAATCAGTGCAATTTCAAAACATAGCCCAAAGGTCACACAGTTTATTGCCTCATGCTGAATGATGACATAAGATAAGCACCTGTTAGTTGACACGGTTGGGTGTTATCGATTTTTTTCCACAAAGCAACACACAACTTTCGCCTGTACAGTATGTAATATTTCAAAATCAGTTGTATCTTCCGTAAATGACGCTGACATCAGCCTATAGCTAGGACGAATTTGCATTGTCCGCTGACGTAATTATAATGTTTTTAATTAGAGATTAGCGAACATTGTAAACCATGTGCAGACTACGCGAATCCACCGCCTGGTCTGGTCGCTAATGCAATAAGCCGGGATTTGTCAGAGATAGAGACCCAATTCACATAAACACGTTTGCCGTGTCATAAATAGAGTCTGGTTCTCGGTAGTATTGCTTCACTGGGACGCATCAGACAGGGTACCAGTTTAGTGACGAATACGAAACTGACATCAGCAACCGCGTGTGTTGATATTGATATGGCTTTGTGTTGTAAATCTTGACACGCTGTGTGTTTGATGTCGGCCAGCTGACTTAGGCTTGCCACTTTCATCAGCATCGTGTAAACACACAGTTTCGAAACTAATGATGGAGTTTTATAACTTTCGTGGGATTGCATTATGCATAGGTATTGGGATTTACCGTTAATGGCATCATGCAATATTTTTCACGGCAAAATGACACCGACCGATATGGGCCCGGTAAATGTTTTCAAAAGATAATTAAAATGATAGAGGCCAGATTGTGATTCGGCAGAGAAAATGTCGACCGGATCTGATCTTGGTATACACTGTTCGCCTTCGCCTTCGGTATAGAAAATGTGTACCGAATGTGACACAGGGCCGGAACGAGTAAGGCGCGAGTAATTTAGGCGCGAACTGTTTAGAATACGAATCCAATATTCCAATACCGGATTTTACCCCAAAGACTAACAACAACAACAAATATAGGAACGCATTTTTATTTTTTTTATTTTTTGTCGTTTATGTCAATATTTCGGGTGGAAAAAATACTCATGTATCTACATGTATTTATAAGACGCAGGGGCTTTCTGGGATACAAATCTGAGTAAAAAAAATGTGACTTATAATCGCAAGAATACGGTAACTAAGATAACAAGTTAGATCTTGAAAATCAGTCCACAAATAATAAATTATTAAAAACACATTTGTTTAGCCCCCGTATTAAATTCCTATAGGAAAATATTTTTTTCGCAATAAAATAAATATTTGATGGAATTTCGTGAAATAAACAAAATTGGGGAGGGTGACTTTTTTGTTTTGTTATATTTAAATATTTTCAGATTTAATGTGTTTAATGGCCACCAGATCGTCGGCAGCAAAACGTGGAACAGACAGTAGGCTTGTATAATCCCCCTCCCCCACCCTGCCAAAGCAACCAATTCAATGAGGGATTGTGGCTAGTTATTTCCCTTTGCAAATCTTTTTATAGAGATCCGGTCCTGTGCTGTATTTCAGTGTTTATTTCTTACTGAATAGCAGAGCAATTTAGTTATGCAAACAGAGTAGACCCAGATCAGACTGTACATCTGTGCAGTCTGATCTGAGTCTACACTGTTTGCAATAAAATTTATAAATGTGAAAATATGAATCTGGCAAATAATGCAGCCCCGGATCAGATTGTACAGATGTATAGGATGACCTGGATCACGATGAGTTTGGAAGGTCCTTGAGCGAATTCCTACCCTTAAATATAAGATAAAAACAAAACAAAAAAACATGAGTGGAAATCACTATATTGACTCCTTTCATAACAACTCACGCTACATTCTCTCTTCCACAATGTGGATCGGATTTCTATAAATAAACCAACAGAAAATAACTAGATACGATCCCTCATTACTGGAGGTTCTTGTGTTAAATGGTATCTATTACGGTTATCATTTGTTTGCTGAGAGATATACCGTATTTCAGGGATTCCGCTGGGGAAAATATAAATTGCCACTTTAAAAAAAATAAAACAATTGGCGATAAAAAATTACAATTTTCGAGAGAAAAAAATTGAAAAAAAAAGAGAGAGGCTTTTGTGTGTGGAAATAACATATTTAGAATGCAAATATATGAGGGGAGGCGGGCTACTATTAGAGAGGGGACTACTATTATAATAAATACGGTACATGGTAATTGAATGTACAGTGTTTTCGCGTACAGGTGCAATACCGTACATCCCATATGTGGCTGTGACTGGAGAAATGGGGCTTATGGGGCATTTGTGACCAGTGTAGCTCCTGATCAAATAGCACACTCCTGTAGCCGAATAACAGTCTATATTGCTTGCTAGAATGACGGGTGTTTCATTGATGGAATGGCGAACACTGCAGGTCCTGATCAGACTGTGCAGATGATCTGGATTTGCAATGATCGCAAATCCGATTTTATCCCCATTTCTCCAGTCACAGCCACATAATTATGATGTACAACACCAGTCAATCAAAAAACCATAATTCGGATGTCTACGTTCAATTATATAGTCCAGCCTCCCACAATCAAGTCAATCACTTGGGATCTGTGTGATCTTAGACTTCTCTTATTAACCCTTTTCATGCTGAGGATACGCCATTATGTTTGCAGAAAATCCTAAATATTTTCCTTCTATGCGCTCAGAAGTATACGTCGCAACCACCATTTGAACCGTCTTGTTGAGACGGTTCAAAAGAGTGGTCACAACATATACTTTCATTGAGAAATAACAAAAATAAAATATTTTATCAATTTCATACACGTAAAAGGTGTATTCCGAAAGGAATGGGTTAATTCGATCCAATCAACTCATTTGCAGAGAGATATACACGGCAACAGCTTGATGGAAGTGATTTGAAAAATCATTTACCGTTAATGAATTGTACCGTGCACAAAGGTAACTCATTTCTGTGCTCTACTTTGGCTGATAGATATAGGATTGTATGACAACGGTCACCCTGTTGGATCTGGGAGAATTAACGGGGTCAGTGGGAGACTTAGCTCTCTTCTTCCACTGACTCCTTCAATTGCAATGCTATTTAAAGGCGGTAAATGTATATTGCTGTATTTTAGTTTTCAGATCGGTCTTTTTCTCTAGCGAAAGTATGTTTTGAAGCATGTACTTGTAAACCAACATTTCGTTATAACGAAGTTCGACTAATCCACAAGTCGACATTGCATTGCTAGTGTGGTACGTGTGCATTGATTTGACCAAGTTATCGGATTAGCGGTTCAAGATATCGTTGTTTGTGATAATTCTGAGAAATGATTAACCCACTCTGAGAAATAATTAACCCATTTCTTGATGACGATACCCATTTTGATGGTTGAAAATCATAACTATTTTCTTTATTTCCTTCTGTGCGCTCAGAAGTATACGTCGCGACCTCCATTTGAACCATCTCGTTGAGACGGTTCAAATGAGTGGTCGCAACATATACTTTCATGGAGAAATAACAAAAATAAAATATTAAAAAAAAATCATACCCGTAAAGGTGTATTCCGCATGTAATGAGTTAAACATGGTATACAATGATCAGTTCACAACAAAAAAATAATTTTATTTCATAAAGTTTCCTTGCATGCAGTGAGCATGCAATTATCTCCCTTTTTATCACAGTTTCTGATAGTGTATTCGGAAATATAACACAGACTGTTTAGAATTCAATCAAACGAAATGGTGCAATCATCGGCCATGCCAATTTAGGTCCTTCTCTGTGTTCTGAAATATAATCGGGGAAATTCTCATGAGGCAGAGTACATCCCACTCCGGCACATTTCTTACTTTCACGAAACCTGCCCAAATTTTATGGCTATATATATGTATGATATTTTTTTTCAATAATAGTAAATTTTAGCAAAGTTTAAGAATCAGCATTTTTGTTATTTCGTAAAATTTTGTCAAATATTGATTTTATTACGAAAATAGATTTCTTTATGAGAATTTAACATACATGTAGGCAAAAAGGAGGTGGAGGAGCTGGGGGGGGGGGGCAGGGGGGGGGGAGGAGCGCTACGAGTAAAAAAAAAATCAATTGCAAATGGACTCTGAAACCTGGCGAGATTGCTTGGACATGATCTAAGAAAACAAATGTTCAATTGTGAAAATCAGTCCACTATTTCTGAAATTAGAAAAATCTCCCCATGTTAAATCCCCATAGACATCTTCATTGTTTTTTCGCAATAAAATTAATATTGGAACACATTTCACAAGATAAAAAGAAGGGTCATTGTTAAATATTGATAAAATGTAATATTATCAAAATAAATATTGTTTTTGCATTGTTTATATAGCCGTAAAATTTGGGCAGGTGAAACGTACAGTAGTATGTTGCAGTCGCAGTCACACATCTCTTGACAAATAATCCTTGATGGAGCCCTGGTCAAAATGGCAGAAAATCATTGAAAACCATAAATCGTTGTCATACCAGATTGTCACGTCATATTTGATTGAAATGGACAAATCGGGGCAATTTGTTTCACTATAGAAAAGGCAGATAAAAACGTAATTGTCACTGCCTGAACTTAACCCCGCCCTTTTCTGTGACCTTTGACAATCGACCATTGAAACCGGATTACTGTCCATTGATATATGGCGACAGATCAATATTCAAAAGACCACGGAACGGTGATGACTTTTATTTACAAGTGTTGATTTCGTTTACAAATTTTGGGTCTTCTAGATACGTGTAGTAAACGTGGATACTGGTAATTGGAATTAGGTTTTTCGTGCAAACTGAATCTTGTGAGTTTTAGCCCTTACACCGCTACTCACAACAATTGTCGTCTGCTGTTACTTTTATATCTTGCCTTATTAGCCAGGTTTTTTGAAAAAAAATCCAGGCTATTGGATTGGCGAAAGCCGGGCGGGCGGGCGGCGGGCGGGCGGCGGGCGGCGTCCACAATCAATGTTAAGTTTTCGTGTTTGAGTCCATTTCTTTGTTACTGTACCACCTAGGACCACCAAACTTTCACAGCTTCATAATCAAGGGGTGCCCACCACATATCACTATCCAACATGTTACTTTTTTTTTAACTTGACCCATTTTTTCCGCGCAGTCGACTTAGCCATTTTCAATGTTAAGTTTTCGCGTTTACAATGTTAAGTTTTCGTGTTTAAGTCCATTTCTTTGGTACTGTACCACCTAGGACCACCAAACTTTCACAGCTTCATAATCAAGGGGTACCCACCACATATCACTATCCAACATGTTACTTTTTTTTTTAACTTCACCCATTTTTTCCGCGCAGTCGACTTAGCCATTTTCAATGTTAAGTTTTCGCGTTTACAATGTTAAGTTTTCGTGTTTAAGTCCATTTCTTTGGTACTGTACCACCTAGGACCACCAAACTTTCACAGCTTCATAACCAAGGGGTGCCTACCACATACAACTATCCAACATGTGACCATTTTTTTACCTTCACCTATTATTTCTACGTAATTGACTTAGCCATTTTCAACGTTAACTTTTTAACGTACGTCTAGTTTAAAGTTTTTTTGGTTTTAAAACTTTTTCCGTTATACTATCTCTGCAACTGCTTCGCCCATTACCTTGAAACTTCACATGGGTGTTTATCATCATCCATATTTTCATTCTAACCCCCAACCGTGCGGCCCCTGTGCCCAATGTCAAGGTCAAATTACTTTGAATTTTTTTGTTAAAGTTTTTTCGTGTACTATATCTCTGCAACTGCTTCACCCAATACCTTGATACTTCATATGGGTGTTTATCATCATTGTTGCACCTGCTTGCGGAAAGCGCGATCCTGTGCCCAATGTCAAGGTCAAATTACTTTGACTTTTTTTAGTTTTTTCGTGTACTATATCTCTGCAACTGCTTCACCCAATACCTTGATACTTCACATGGGTGTTTATCATCATTGTCGCACCTGCTTGCAAAAAGCGCGATCCTGTGCCCTATGTCAAGTTCAAATTACTTTGAATTTTTTTGTTAAAGTTTTTTCGTGTACTATATCTCTGCAACTGCTTCACCCAATACCTTGATACTTCACATGGGTGTTTATCATCATTGTCACACCTGCTTGCGGAAAGCGCGATATCGTCGGCATTTTGGCATACGTCCGTCCGTTCGTCCGTGTGTCCGGTTAAAGTTTTTTGGTTAAAGTTTTTCCATCTACTATATCTATTTTTTTTGTGTCCATGCCTCGCCCCAAGGCGCGACTATGCAGGGCCACGGGCCATCTAGTCTACAAAAAGTGGGTATAATTATGTTATCCAAGTGTCTATGCTTGGAAAAAACCTGGCCTTCGTGGCTTTGCCTCGTTTCTTGTTTTACCTTCACCTATTATTTCTACGTAATTGACTTAGCCATTTTCAACGTTAACTTTTTAACGTACGTCTGGTTAAATTTTTTGGTTAAAACTTTTTCGTTATACTATATCTCTGCAACTGCTTCGCCCATTACCTTGACACTTCACATGGGTGTTTATCATCGTCCATATTTTCATTGTAACCCCCAACCGTGCGGCCCCTGTGCGCAATGTCAAGGTCAAATTACTTTGAATTTATTTGTTAAAGTTTTTTCGTGTACAATATCTCTGCAACTGTCCATGCCTCGCCCCAAGGCGCGACATGCAGGCCACGGCCATCTAGTCTACAAAAAGTGGGTATAATTATGTTATCCAAGTGTCCATGCTTGGAAAAAACCTGGCCTTCGTGGCTTTGCCTCGTTTCTTGTTTCTCAATAAAAACATGTTTTGACAGCAGTTCAGAATCATTTCCGATGGAAATGATTCTGAAGTGCTGTCAAAGCATGTTGTAAATTATTCTAAAATGCTGTAAAAGCATTTTTTGATGGCAAAAATGGAAAATAGAAAATAAACAGCAGACGACAAAAGAATTAAGATAGCGGTTTAAGGGTTCAGAAGATACATGCTTTTCAATAGTGACCATTTGGGTAATCTTGACCCTCGAAAGTCTCTCGGGGAGACTTTGCTGTATTGAATTTAGTAGTATTGTGACCCTTGAATTGTGAAAGTTATTGAAAACCATGAGTTATAAAAAGAGGGAAGGGAAATATATTTCAGTTTTATTATGCCCTACCACGATAGTGGAGGGGCAATTTGTGTGTCATACCGTTAGCATAGCAACAACTGTTTGACCAAAGTGGCGCAAGTTTTGGGAGCGTGCTAACAGATCATGGGTTTCACTAAACTTTGTACAACTAAAATGTTTGTAAGTGTAAAATTATGATAGTCACATTAACAATGTTTTCTGGTAAACAATTACTGAATTTACATTTATTGAGCATAGACTGCATATGCAGCCGATGCTCAATAACTGTTAATCCATCAATTCCAGACGATCCTAAATTTGCACTTGCGAACATTTTAGTCTTACAAAGTTTAGTGAAACGGACCCCAGGAGCTAAAACAGATATTGATAATAAATGTTTCTCAATCCAATTCCAACATGTTGGGCAAAATGATTCTTTTTTTTTTTTTTTTAATGCAACGTATTGTGAAATAAAGAATGTACAAAGTCGCAGGAAATGTGTCTTGTTTCTTCTTCTGAACACTAGCCTATCTTGTTTTTGGGTGCCCCCTATATACGAACAAACCATTATCAAAAGTGTGGCTTAACCCTTAGACCGCTATCTTATTTTTTTTGTCGTCTGCTGTTTATTTTCTATTTTCCATTTTTATCATCAAAAACATGCTTCTCGACAGCACTTCAGAATCATTTCCATTGGAAATGATTCTGAAGTGCTGTCAAACCATGTTTTTATTGAGAAATAAGGCCAGCTATAAAGCAACAGCAGACGACAATTGTTGTGAGTAGCGGTCTAAGGGTTAACCAATTTTATATGGGATACCCATTCCCAGGTATCTAAATCTACACATTGTTTGGCCGATTTTCTTCATTTCTCAATCAAATTATATGTTGTCACCACTCATTTGAACCGTCTCGCCGAGACGGTTCAAATGAGTGGTCACAACATACACTTCTGTGCAGAAAAAAATATTTAAAATTTTCAGTCAGAAAAATTGTCAGCATGAAGTTAGATGTGGCTAGGTTGTTTTCTTCACAACCAGATCGAGCAGATAATAATAGGCCAGTTTTCATTGAGTAGTAATTATATCGATTGGATATTTTTATCCCGCCATGCGGTCAATTGTGCATATAAACCCGTGGCACCGAGACTCTTGGAATTCCAAGGACAAGATAAATGACTTAAAGATTCTCTGCCTGGGATTTATGGGTATTTTTAGGTGCAAGATGTATTTTATATTGTTTTTAGAATCTAGTTTATTTTGTGCTGCTATTGCTTTCAGGGTGTTGGGGGGCTAAGTGACTCTGGTATTTTTATTCCAAGGACAAGATTCTCTGCATGGGATATACGGGTATTTTTAGGTATTTTGTATATTGTCTCTAGGATCTAGTAATCCACTCACAGATAGGCAAGAGGGGATATAGCGTTAGTCCATGTACTTACGTGCGTATACACGTACTTTCTACTTTGTGGAGAGTGACCTAATAGTTTTGTGTCATAGTGTATGATTTTCTCTCAGTAACAATATAGCGAAGTATGATGTCAATGCCCCAGAGATTATTGCTATAGTTTAGTGTGCAAAATGGAAACGTTATTCCGCAAATTGAAACCGTTGACTGTGGTATAGTGATATAGTACAATCTATTGCCTAGAAAGTGGAAAACATGCAGCCGTGTGTGGGAGGCTAGCTAGTCAGGAACATGCAAATGGTAAATTTAATGACAGGATTCATCTTTACCAGAATCATATTACTTTTAGGGAGTGGAGCTAAGTGAGTCTGGTGCTGCTCACAGTGACTGTGGGCTTATGGCATTTGCAACCAGTGTAGACCCAGTCCAATCTGCACATCCGCACAGTCTGCTCAGAGTCTGCACTGTTCGACATGCAGTCTGTGAAACACCCATCATACCTCATCTATGGAACGCCAAATGGTCATAAATTCAAATAATTAAGTCTAGTTAAATAATTAGAGAGCTCTTCAAATGATTTAGAACTAGCATTAAATATTTAGAGCTAGCATTAAATATTTAGAACTAGCATTAAATATTTGAGTTTATGTAGATTTGGCGTTCCAGGAACGCCAACTCTACATAAACTCAAATAATTATTGCTAGCTCTAAATAATTAGAGCTAGCATTAAATATTTAGAGCTACTTCCAAATGATTTAGAGAGCTCTTCAAATGATTTGCAGCTAGCTCTAAATATTTAATGCTAGCTCTAATTATTATAGAGCTGGAATTAATTATTTGAGTTTATGTAGATTGGTCGCTTCATACTTATCAGGCTACAATAGCGCGCGAACAGATCTGGAGTTAAATATCATAAGCCCCATTTCTCCATTTCATCAGATATGAGGGAAATATCTTCCAATAAAAATACCTGTACATAGCTTCATTCCGATAATGTCACATGGACGTGAATAAGTATTGATTATTGAGGTCATTCCTCGGTTCAACATTCGTGTGGCATTGACAATTATTGAAACATTTAACTCCAACTGCTCGCCAGTCTTGAAATGATCAGTACTCGTGCTTATATGCTGTCCTGAGCGTCTTCTCCAATTTATCAGATAACCTGCCCAGTATTCACCAAATACGTACTCACTGATAACATAATGTTGTATCAGGCATTGACCTGATACAAACATCCAGGTTACAACAACGTGAAAACTGACGTTCCATTGGTCGGGTGACATCATGTGATGTTACCAAATGGCGTCAGTGTAATAACGCAACGTAAACAAGTGGGGAGAAGATGTGTATTCGTGCACGGCTAGCTCAGTCGGTTAGAGCGATGGTACTGTAAACCAGAGGTCCCGGGTTTGAGCCCCGGGCCGGTGCACAATTTTTCTCGCCCTGTGACATCTGAAAATTACTTGCAAAAAGTGCAGATCCTGATGAGACGGCTCGTCACGAGCCGGCTGATCTGGATCTACACTGTTTGCCAAATACGTGGCTTGTGAACAGTGTGACAGGCATGCAGAGGGAATTAGACAGCCAAGATTTTCATGAGTGTTATTTAGACACAGCAATATGATGAGTTAGACACAAATTCAATTTTTGAAAGCAGGAATGTCGACTGTCCACCCAGATCAGGCACGTGCATGATTATGCTCCCAATGTGATAACAAGGGGGGCATATTGCGTTGCTGTTGAGGTTCCGTACATACGTCTGTACGTCTGTTCATGTACATTTACGCCAAAAAATTTGTAAGAATTTCTTGAACATGTAATAACTTCGATATTATGCGAAGGATTGCTTCGATACTTGGACACTTGAATTACCTGAACATTCGTCACACACTCCATTAACATGAGCTTGACATTTGGCACCTTCAAAATGTCGCTGAAACACTTAGCCATTTTGTTTTGTGACTTTGCCTGGTTTCTTGTTCTTCTTTATGGTCCAGTATGCCAGGGGTCATACCCATGTTTTACAAACACAATCTCTTAACCCTTTGAACCCGAAAGCCCGCCATAACGGTTTATGCAAACAGTGCAGATCCAAATGAGCCGGCGAGCCGTCTCATCAGGATCTGCACTTTTTGCAAGTAATTTTCATATTTCACCCCCTTTTCATAAATGGACGAATCTGAAAATCATTTTGTGACCATTGGATTGATCGGAACATTAGCATATCACAGTCCATTCCAGTTCCTTAGGGTTGAAAGGGTTAAGTTTCCAATGCCCTCTATGTGACAGCTATGGGGGGATTATTGCATTGCTCTTGAGCTTCCGTACCGTCTGTGTAAATGTCTCAAAGTTTCTCCGGTTTGAGTCCAGTATGCCACGGAGGCATAGCCATGTTTTGCAAAACGTAATATCTAGTTTGTATTACGAGTTACGGGATGTAGGCCCTGACCAAACTATGCGTGCACATGATACAATAATTTGAAAATATCAAAATAGCCTCCTGATACGACCGCAAGTCACTATTTGTAAATAAATATTACTAAATGATTATATCTATATAGCGGGCAGTCGTAATTTTAAAACTGGTGGAATAGTTACACAACTATACACTTATTTCCTTCCTATAAAGAACATTTTATGCCTACTAGATGGGACCCCAACTTTAAATTTTCACTAATGGGATCTGCTCATGTTTCCTGACTAGAGTGATTTTGTGAGATCCCCGCTCGCATACATTTATATCCAAGTGTTACAAATCATAAATTGTCCCCTACTGAATGGAAGAATAGATTGGCTGTACACAAGTGTTACAAATCATAAATTGTCCCCTACTGAATGGAAGAATAGATTGGCTGTACACAAGTTATTCAAGCTGAGTAGTATTTTGTTTGCATAATTTGAGTTAATTTGAATACTATATTGCATAAGTATGCCACCCATTATAAATGACTATATAGGGGCTAAGGGCACACTCATCTCTCTCAGACCTGTATGTAGTGGGGATATTTCTAGGCCTAGTCATATAGGTTTGTATGTTCCATCTCTCACCATGTTTGTTGATGGAGTATTTTAAATTTCAGGCTAATTTTCAACAAAAGATTTAAAACCACTTCATATATTGCCAGTTACTCAACATACCTGAGTTTTAACCCTTAGACCGCTATTTTAATTTTTTGTCGTCTGTTGTTTATTTTCTATTTTCCATTTTTGTCATCAAAAACATGCTGTGACAGCACTTTAGAATAATTTACAACATGCTTCGACAGCACTTCAGAATCATTTCCATTGGAATGGAAATGGTTCTGAAGTGCTGTCAAACCATGTTTTTATTGAGAAATAGGGCAAGATATAAAAGCAACAGCAGACGACACTTGTTTTGAGTAGCGGTCTAAGGGTTAACGCATCATTGTGGTTCACACATGCTATATAAATTATCATGAAATATTTCTCAAAATTGGCTGCTTATGTAAATGTTGTCATTTATTGTTTTGCACTTACACAGAGCTCCAGATGAGCTGCGTATTAGCTTAAATACTCAATTAAAATTGCCAAAAACCCAATTGAAATCAGAAGTAGCGAGTATCAAATATCAATAACAATTTTGTGGTACCTTTATCGTGCTGCAGAGAACAATAAACAGACCACAAATATAGCATATTTTCTAATGAAATGCCAAGACATGTTTTAAAAAAAAAAATGACGAGAAACTTGTACGAGTTGGAGTCAATAAATTCTATTCTATTCTATTCATTTCGATGCAAACTATTCAATAATTGCCGTGTGATTTTATTTTACACAATTAAAATTTTGAAATACCCAATTGCTTTAGAAAGAATGGAGTGAAAATACTCATAAAATTACTAACCCCTTATCTGGAGCCCTGCTTACAAACTTCTTAGTCGTACAAAGTTTAGCGAAACATGCCCCAGGATCTACACTGAAACATGTCCCAGGATCTACACTGAAACATGCCCCAGGATCTACACTGAAACATGTCCCAGGATCTACACTGAAACATGCCCCAGGATCTACACTGAAACATGTCCCAGGATCTACACTGAAACATGCCCTAGATCATACACTGAAACATGCCCTAGATCATACACTGAAACATGTCCCAGGATCTACACTGAAACATGCCCCAGGATCTACACTGAAACATGCCCCAGGATCTACACTGAAACATGCCCTAGATCATACACTGAAACATGCCCCAGGATCTACACTGAAACATGCCCTAGATCATACACTGAAACATGCCCTAGATCATACACTGAAACATGTTCCCAGATCACACTGAAACAATCCCAGGATCTACACTGAAACATGTCCCATGATCTACACTGAAACATGCCCATGAACAACCCTGAAACATGCCCCAATCTACACTGAAACATGTCCCAGGATCTACACTGAAACATGTCCCAGGATCTACACTGAAACATGTCCCCGAGGATTCTACCACTAAACATGCCCCAGGATCTACACTGAAACATGTCCCAGGATCTACACTGAAACATGTCCCAGGATCTACACTGAAACATGCCCCAGGATCTACACTGAAACATGCCCTAATCCCCATAACACTGAAACCATGTCCCAGGAACTACACTGAAAACAGCCCTAGACAATGACACTGAAACATGTCCCAGGATCTACACTGAAACATGCCCCAGGATCTACACTGAAACATGTTCCTAGATCATACACTTGAAAACATGTCCCCCAGGATCTACACTGAAACATGCCCTACATACTGAAACATGCCCCAGGTTCTACACTGAAACATCCCAGTACACTGAAACATGCCCCAGGATCTACACTGAAACATCCCAGGATCTACACTGAAACATGCCCCAGGATCTACACTGAAACATGCCCCAGGATCTACACTGAAACATGCCCTAGATCATACACTGAAACATGCCCCAGGATCTACACTGAAACATGCCCCAGGATCTACACTGAAACATGCCCCAGGATCTACACTGAAACATGCCCAGGATCTACACTGAAACATGCCCTAAAAAAATCATAACACGGAAACATCCCCAGATCTACACTGAAACATGTCCCAGGATCTACACTGAAACATGCCCCAGGATCTACACTGAAACATGTCCTAGATCATACACTGAAACATGCCCTAGATCATACACTGAAACATGCACCAGGATCTACACTGAAACATTTCCTAGATCATACACTGAAACATGCCCTAGATCATACACTGAAACATGCACCAGGATCTACACTGAAACATGCCCCAGGATCTACACTGAAACATGTCCCAGGATCTACACTGAAACATAACCCAGGATCTACACTGAAACATGTCCCAGGATCTACACTGAAACATAACCCAGGATCTACACTGAAACATGCCCTAGATCATACACTGAAACATGCCCCAGGATCTACACGGAAACATGCACCAGGATCTACACTGAAACATGCCCCAGGATCTACCACTGAAACATGCCCCAGGATCTACAATGAAACATGTCCTAGATCATACACTGAAACATGCCCTAGATCATACACTGAAACATGCCCTAGATCATACACTGAAACATCTCCCAGGATCTACACTGAAACATGCCCCCCCCCCAGGATCTACAACTGAAACATGCCCCCAGGATCTACACGGAAAACATCCCTAGATCATACACTGAAACATGCCCCAGGATCTACACTGAAACATGCCCCAGGATCTACACTGAAACATGCCCCTAGATCTACACTGAAACATGTCCCAGGATCTACACGAAAACAATGCCCCAAAGGATCTACACGAAAACAATGCCCAGATCATCACATGAAACATGTCCCAGGACTACACTGAAACATGCCCCAGGATCTACACTGAAACATGCCCCAGGATCTACACTGAAACATGTCCCAGGATCTACACTGAAACATGCCCTAGATCTACACTGAAACATGCCCCAGGAATCTACACTGAAACATGTCCCTGATCATACACTGAAACATGCTACCCTAGGATCATACACTGAAACAGCCCTAGATCATCACTGAAACATGTTCCCAGGATCTACACTGAAACATGCCCTAGATCATACACTGAAACAATGTCCCCAGGATCTACACAGCAACATGCCCTAGATCATACACTGAAACATGCCCGCCCCAGGATCTACACTGAAACATGCCCCAGGATCTACACGAGATGGCATGCCCCAGATCTACACTGAAACATGTCCCAGATCTACACCCCTGAAACATGCCCAGGATCTACACTGAAACATGCCCTAGATCATACACTGAAAACATGTGCCCAGATCTACACTGAAACATGCCCAGGATCACACTGAAACATGCCCCCCTCTACACTGAAACATGCCCTAGGATCAAATACTACTGAAACATGTCCCAGGATCTACACTGAAACATGCCCTAGATCATACACTGAAACATGCCCAGGATCTACACTGAAACATGTCCCAGGATCAAACACTGAAACATGCCCTAATTCAGGAACACTGAAACAGCCCCGGATCTACACTGAAACATGTCCCCAGGATCTACCTGAAACATGCCCCTCCCAGGATCATACACTGAAAAACATGTCCCTAGGAATTCTATAACTGAAAAACTGTCCCAGGAACTCTACACTGAAAACATGCCTTAGCCCAATAGATCATACACTGAAACATGCCCCAGTTCTACACTGAAACATGTCCCAGTACACTGAAAACAAGTGCCCAGGATTCTACACTGAAAATGCCCCAGGATTACCCACTGACCATGTCCGATCTAAACACTGAAACATTTGTCCCATGGGATCTACACTGAAAACATGTCCCTAGGATCATACACTGAAACATGTCCCCCAGGAGTCTAACCATGAAAAGTTTGCCCCAGGATCTACCCACTGGAAACATGGCCCCAGGATCTACACTGAAACTGCCCCTAGGATCTTACACTGAAAACATGCCCCAGGATCTACACTGAAACATGCCCATAGATCAATACACTGAAACCATGTCCCAGGATCTAACACTGAAAACATGTTCCCCAGGATCTACACTTGAAACATGGCCCCCCCCCCCCCCCAGGACCCTCTAACTGAAAACATGTCCTAAGATCATACAATGAAAACATGCCCTAAAGATCATACACTGTAAACATGTACCCAGGAATCTACACTGAAAGACCATGTCCCTAGGATCATTCACTGAAACATGCCCTAGATTCATACTCTGAAACATTGCCCCAGAGGATCTACACTGAAATACAATGTCCCCAGGATCGTACCACTGAAACATGTCCAAGGTTCCCTAGACTGAAACATAACCCAGGATCTACACAGAAACATGTCCCAGGATCTACACTGAAACATGCCCAAGCGGATCTACCACTGAAAATGCCTTAGATCATGCCCACTGAAACATGGCCCCCGGATCTACACGGAAACATGCAAACAGGATCACACTGAACATGCCCAGATCTACACTGAAACATGCCCCAGGATCTACACTGAAAACTGCTGTCCCTCGAATCATACACTGAAACCATGCCCCTAGATCATACACTGAAACTGCCCCTAGATCATACACTGAAACATGTCCCCAGGATCTACACTGAAACATTCCCAGGTATCTACTGGAAAACCATGCCCCAGGATATCTACACTGAAACATGCCCCCATAGATCATACCTGAAACATGCCCATGAAATCTACACTGAAACCCATTGCCCCAGGATTACACTGAAACATTTGCCCTAGAAATAATTACATGAAACATGTCCCTAGGATTACTCTGAAACATGCCCCAGGATCTAAACTGGAAACTGCCCTAGATCAATACATGAAAACATGTCCCTAGGATCATAAACACTGAAAACATGCCCCAGATCTACACTGAAACATGCCTGTCATACACTGAAACATGTTCCCAGGGATCTACACTGAAACATGCCCTAGATCATACACTGAAAACATGCCCCTAGGAATCTACAACTGAAACATGTCCCAGGGGATCTACACTGAAACATGTCCAGGATTACACTGAAACATGTCCCCTAGGATCTAACACTGAAACATGTCCCAGGATCTAACACTGAAACATGCCCTAAGTCATACACTGAAACATTGTCCCCAGGATCTACACTGAAAGAAATCCATGCCCTAGGAATCAATACACTGAAACCATGTCCCTGGAATCTAACACTGAAACATGCCCCAGGATTACACTGAAACATGCCCCAGGATCCCTCACTCGGAAACATGTCCCAGTACACTGAAACATGCCCCAGGATTGTACATGAAACATGCCTAAAAGAGCATACACGAAACCCATGCCCCAGGATTACCTGTGAAACATGCCCAGGGATCTACACTGAAACATGTCCCAGGGTACACTGAAACTGCCCCAGGATCTACCTGAAACATGCCCTAGATCCAGACACTGAAAACATGCCCCCTAGATCATACACTGAAACATGTCCCCTGGATCTACCACTGAAACAATGTCCCTAGGAATAAAATTCATTCTACACTGAAAACATGCCCTAGATCAATACACTGAAACTGCCCCAGGATCTACCACTGAAAACAATGTCCCAGGATCTACACTGAAATGCCCTAGATCATACATGATACCATGTCCCAGGATTACACTGAAACAAGGCCCCAGGTTCTACACTGAAAATACATGCCCCCAGGTCTACACTGAAGTTACATGTCCAGTTCACTGAAAATGCCCCAGGAATCTACACTGAAACATGCCCTAGGATCTGACACTGAAACATGGCCCCAGGGATTCTACACTGAAACATTGCCCCAGGATTACCCACTGGATACATGCCCAGTACACTGAAACATGCCCCAGGATCTAACCCACTGGAAAACATGCCCTAGATCAGACATGAAACATGCCCCAGGATCCCTACCACTGGAAAATGTACCTGTACACTGAAACATGCCAACCCAGGATTCTACACTGAAACATGTGGTCCCTAGATCATTACACTGAAATAAACATGCCCCCAGGATTCTACACTGGAAACTTGTACCAGTACTCTGAAACATGCCCCAGGATCTACAACTGAAACAATGCCCCATGATCATACACTGAAAACATGCCCCCAGGATCTATCACTGAAAACAGTGCCTAGATTCATTAACTGGAAACATGAAACCCAAGGATCCCCTAGACTGAACATGCCCCAGGATCTACCTGAAACATGCCCCTAAGATCATACACTGAAACATGTCCCAGGATCTTAACACTGAAACCATGCCCCAGGATGTAAACACTGAAACATGCCCCTAGGATCATACACTGGAAAACATGGCCTAGGATCATACACTGAAACATGCCCCATAGATCATACACTGATGAAACATGCCCCAGGATCTTACACTGAAAACATTGTCCCTAAGATCATACACTGAAACATGCCCTTGAAATCATGCACTTAAACCCTTGCACCAGGATCTAAACACTGAAAACATTGTCCCCGAGGATCATACACTGAAACCATGCCCTAGATCATACACTGAAAACATGCTCCCAGGATCTACACTGGAAACCATGCCCCCAGGATCTAACACTGAAACATGTCCAGGATCTACATGAAAAATAACCTAAGGATCTACACTGAAACATGTCCCAGGTATCTACACTGAAACATAACCAGAGATCCCTACACTGAAAATGCCCTAGTTCATACATGAAACACTGCCCCAGGATCTACACGGAATCTGCAAAAACCAGGATGTACCCACTGAAACAGGCCAGGTTCTACACTGAAAATGCCCCAAGGATCTACCACTGAAAAAATGTCCCCTAGGGGATCATACCACTGAAAAACATGCCGAGATCCCATACATGGTAAACATGCCCTTAGATCTACCACTGAAACATGTCCCAGGATTCTACACTGAAACATGCCCCAGGATCTACTCTGAAAACATGCCCAGGATCTACACTGAAACATTGCCCACTAGGATCATACACTGGAAACATGACCCGAGGTTCTTACACTTGAAACTTGCCCCAGGTTATACACTGAAAACATTGCCCTTGGATCATACACTGAAACATGTCCCCCAGGGATCTAACACTGAAACATGCCCCTGGATCTACACTGAAACATGCCGAGATCCCATTCCATGAATACATGTCCCCAGGATCTCAACCTGCCCAAACCATGCCCCTGGATCTACACTGAAACATGCCCTAGATCATACACTGGAAAACAAGTTCCCAAAGGATCTTACACTGTTAAAATGCCCCATAGGATCATACACTGAAACATGCCCCAGGATTACTCTGTAACATGTCCCAGGATCTACCCACTGAAAATCATGTCCCAGGATCTACACCTGAACATGTCCCAGGATCTCACACTGAAAATGTCCCCAGGATCTACACTGAAACATGCCCTAGAAATTCATGCCCACTGAATCATGTCCCAGGAATCTACACTGAAAACATGCCCTAAGATTCATACACTGAAACATGTCCCAGGATCTACACTGAAAACATGCCCAGGATCTACACTGCATGCCCCAGGATCTAACACTGAAACATGTTCCCAGTACACTGAAACTTGCCCCTGGATCTACTAGCTGTAAACATGCCCCTAGGATCATACACTGAAACATGGTCCCAGGATCCTACACTGAAACATGACCAGGATCTCAACTGAAACTGTCCAGTACAAACCTGGAAATGCCCAGGATCTACCAATGAAACTTGCCCTAGGATCAGTACACTGAAAACTGCCCTATTTCATAACTGAAACCCCATGGTCCAGGATTACACTGAACATGTCCAGGATCTAGCTGATACATGCCCCAGGATCTACAACACTGAAACAAATGCCCCTAGATCAGACCCCAGGCTGAAACATGCCCAATGATCTACCCTGAAACAAATGCCCCAGATCTACACGAAACATGTCCCAAGTACACTGAAACATGCCCCCAGGATCTAACACTTGAAACATGCCCATAGATCAGAACACTGAAACAATGCCCCAGGATCTACAACTGAAACAACATGTCCCAGTACACTGAAACATGCCCCAGGACGTATCTACACTGAAATAACATGTCCTAGATCGTACACTGGAAACATGCCCCAGGAATCTACACTGAAAATGAACCCCATGGTCCAGCTACACTGAAACATGCCCCTAGATCTATACTGAAACATGCCCTAGAAATCATACTCTCGAAACATTGCCCCAGGTGATCTACAACACTGAAACATGCCCCTAAAGATCATACACTGAAACAATGTCCCCAGGATCTACACTGAAACATTGCCCCAGGATCTTACACTGAAACATGCCCCTAGGATCATAACCACTGAAACTTGGTCCCAGATCTACACTGAAACATGCCCCGCCCAGGAATGTACACTGAAACATGGCCCTATATCATACACTGGAAACATGTCCCGCAGGAATCTAACACTGAAACATGCCCTCCAGATCCATTCACTGAAAACATGCCCAGGAATCTACACCTGAAACATGGCCCTCGGATCATACACTTGCAAACGATGTCCCAGGATTCTACACTGAAACATGCCCTTCCAGGATCATACACTGAAACATGCACCCAGGATTCTAACACTGAAAACATGCCCCAGGATCTAACCACTGAAACAAGCCCCAGGACTACACTGAAACATGTTCCGCAGTACCACTGGAAAACTTGCCCCTGGAAAAATCTACACACTGAAAACATGCCCTAGGAATTCATACACTGAAACATGCCCCAGGATCTACACTGAAAACATGCCCTGGATCTACACTGGAAACATGTCCCAGGGTTACACTGAAACATGCCCAGGATCTTAACGAAAACATGCCCTAGATTCATACACTGAAACATGGCCCAGGAATTATACCACTGGGAAACATGTCCCAGTACAACTGAAAACATGCCCCAGGTATCTTACACTGAAACATGCCCTAGATCATAAAACCTCTGAAACATTGCCCCCAGGATCTACACTGAAACCATGCCCCTAGGATCATACACTGAAACATGTGCCTAGGATCATAACTCTGAAACATGCCCCAGTGTCCCTACACAGAAACATGCCCTAGATCATACACTGAAACATGTCCCAGGATCTACACTGAAACATGCCCCAGGAATCTAACACTGAATACTTGCCCCAGGTATCTACACTGAAACATGTCCCAGGATTACACTGAAACATGCCCCAGGATCTCACACTGAAACATGCCCCTAGGATCAATAACACTGAAACATGCCCCAGGATCTACACTGAAAAACATGTCCCTAGATCATTAACTGAAAACATGTCCCCAGGATCTACACTGAAACATGTCCCCAGGATCTAACAACTGAAAACATGCCCCTAGGATCAGTACACTGAAACATGTTCCAAGGATCTAACACTGAAACATGCCCCAGGATCTACACTGAAACATGCCCCTAGATCATACACTGAGAACATTGCCCCTATATTCAGTACACTGAAACAATGTCCCCATTATTCTACACTGAAACATGTCCCCAGGATCTACACTGAAACAAATGCCCCTTAGATTCATACACTGAAAACATGGTCCCAGGATCTACACTGAAAAACATGGCCCTAAGATCATACACTGAAACATTGCTCCCAGGAGGATTCTAACTCAGAAACATTGCCCCAGGATCTACACTGAAACATGCCCTAGGATCATACACTGAAACATGTCCCAGTACTCCTGAAACATGCCCAGGATCTACACTTGAAAACATGCCCTAGATCATACACTGAAAAACATGCCCAGGATCTACACTGAAACATTGCCCCCAGGGGATTCTACACTGAAACATGTCCCATGGGGGATCTACACCTGAAAACATGTCCCCTAGGATGCATACACTGAAACATGTCCCTAGGATCATACACTGAAACATGCCCTAGGATCGGGTACACTGAAAACATGTCCCCAAGGAACTTACACTGAAACATGTCCCCAGGATCTACACTGAAACATTCCCCAGGATCTAGCACTGAAACATGTCCCATAAAGAATAACCAGTACATCTGAAACATGTCCCAAGGATCTACACTGAACATCCCTAGATACAGACACTGAAAACATGCCCCAGATCCTACACTGAAACATGCCCCAGGATCTTACACTGGGAAACATGTACCCCGGATCTAAACACTGAAAAACATTGCCCCAGGATCTACATCTGAAACATCCCTAGATCCCAGTACACTGAAAACATGGTCCCCGCAGGATCTACACTGAAACATTTGCCCCAGGATCCCACACTGGAAACTTGTCCCAGTACACTGAAACATGGCCCCAGGATCTTACACTGAAACATGCCCTAGATCAAGAACACTGAAACATTGTCCCAGGATTCTACACTGAAACATTGTCCCAGTACACTGAAACATGCCCCAGGAATCTACAACTGAAAACATGGTCCCAGGATCTACACTGAAACACTGCCCCATGGATCTACAACTGAAATATGTTCCCCAGTACACTGAAAACATGTCCCCAGGATCTACACTGCAATCATGTCCCAGGATCTACACTGAAACATGCCCCAGGGATCTTACACTGAAATACATGCCCTAGGATCTGACACTTGAAAACATGACCCTCAGGGAAAAAAAAAAAAAAATAAAAAAAAAAAAAAAAAAATTTTTATTCCTTACACTGCAAAACATGTCCCAGGATCTACACTGAAACAATTGCCCCTAAGGATCATACACTGAAAAACATGTCCCCAGGGGATCTACACTGAAACATGCCCCACAGGGCTCCTACACTGGAAATATGTCCCAGTACACTGAAACATTGTCCCAGGATCTCTAACACATGAAACATGTCCCATGGATCTACACCTGAAAGATGCCCACATGGATTCTTATGCTACACTGAAACACATGTCCCCAGATCTACACTGAAACATGTCCCCAGGATCTACACTGAAATGAAACAATCCCTAGGATCATACACTGAAACATGTCCCCCAGGATCTACACTGAAACATTGCCCCTAGGATCATACACTTGAAACATGCCCTAGTATCTATTACATGGAAACATGTCCCCAGGATCTACAACTGAAACAATGCCCCAGGATCTACACTGAAAACATTCCCATACAACGAAACCATGGTCCCAGGATCTACACTGAAACACATACCGTCCAGGATCTACACCCACTGAAACCATGTCCCCTAGATCTATAAACCTGAAAACCAAGTTTTTGCCCCCTAAGATCATACACTTGAAACATGTCCCAATATCATAAGTCTGGAAATCATGTCCCCGAATGGATCTTACACTGAAACATGCCCCAGGATCTACACTGAAACCAATTGCCCCTAGGATCTACAACTGAAACATTGCCCCAGGATCTACACTTGAAACATGGCCCTAGATCATACTCTGAAACATGCCCTAGATCATACACTGAAACAATGTCCCAGGATTACTAACTGAAACGATGTCCCAGGAATCTACACTTGGAAACATGCCCCAGGATTCTACCACTGAAACATGCCCTAAGGGGGGATTCAACACTGAAACATTTGTCCCCAGGATTCTACACTGAAACATGCCCAGGATTCTACACGAAACATGCCCCAAATAACACTGAAACCAAGTCCCGGGTTCATACAACTGAAACAATGACCCCAGGATCCTACAACGGAAACATGTCCCCAGGATCGACACTTGAAACTATTGCCCCTAGGATCTATAAACTGAAAAACATGCCCCAGGATCTACACTGAAAACATGCCCAGGATCTACAGTGAAACATACCCCAGGACCACAACAAACATCCCCAGGATCATACACTGGAAACAATTCCCCAGGATCCCGTACACTGAAACATGTCCAGGATCATACAACTGGAAACATGTCCCCGGTGTCTACACTGAAATATGGTCCCAGGATTCTACACGTGAAACATGCCCCATGGATCTACACTGAAACCATGCCCCAGGAACGTTACACTGAAAATAAGCCCCTAGATCATACTCTGAAAACAATGCCCCAGGATCTACACTGAAACATGCCCTCAGGATCCATACACTGCAAACAGTGCCCCAGGATTCTACACTGAAACATTGTCCCCAACGGATCTACACTGAAACAATGCCCCAGGATCTACACTGAAACCATGGTGCCCCAGGATTCTACCACTGAAACATTGCCTCAGGATCATTTACACTGAAATAAACAAGTCCCAGGATCTACACTGAAACATGCCCTAGATTCATACTCTGGAAACATTTGTCCCAGGGATCTACAGCTGAAACCATGTCCCAGTAACACTGAAACATGCCCGCCAGGTATCTTACAACTGAAATCATGCCCTAAGATCATACACTGAAACATGCCCCCAGGATCTACACTGAAACATGGCCCCCCAGGATCTACCCACTGTCAACATGCCCCAAGGATCTACCACCTACAACTGAAATCATGTCCCCCAGGATTACTACAGAACTAACATGCCCCAGGATCCTACACTTGAAACATTGCCCCTAGATCATAACACTGAAACATGTCCCAGGGAATCTACACATGAAAACATGCCCTAGAATCCATACACACTGAAAAACATGTTTCCCAGGATCTACACTGGAAACATGCCCCAGGGAAAAAATTCTACACTTTGAAAACATGCCCCAGGATCTTTTACTCTGCAAAACATGGGGCCCCCAGGATCTACAACTGAAAATAGGCCCTAAGATCCATACACTGAAACATTTGTCCCATGGATCTACACTGAAACATTAGCCCTAGATCATACACTGAAACATGTCCCAAGGATCTACACTGAAACATGCCCCAAGGCTCTACCACCTGAAACCATGCCCCATGGATCTAACACTTGAAAACATGCCCCACAGGATCTACCACTGAAACACATGCCCCATGATTCTACACTGAAACATGTCCCAGGATTCTAACACTTGAAACATGCCCCAGTTACACTGAAACATGCCCCAGGAAATCTACACTGCAAAATGCCCCAGGATCTACACTGAAACAATGTCCAGGATCCTACACTGAAACATGCCCCAGGATCTACACTGAAAACCCATGGCCCAGGACTTACACTGGAAACAATGCCCCACCAGGATTCTACACTGAAAACATGGCCCCCAGGCTCTACACTGAAATAAACATGTCCCAGGATCTACCCTGCAAACATGCCCTAGATCATACCACTGAAACATGCCCCCATATCTAACACTTGAAAACATGCCCCAGGGAATGACACTGAAACATGTCCCCAGGATCTTACACTGAAACATGCCCCAGGAATATACACTGAAACATGGTCCCATGGATTCTACACTGAAACAATGCCCACCAGGGAATCTACATAGAAACTTTAGTTCCCAGGGAATCTACACTGAAACATTGCCCCAGGATCTAACACTGAAAACATTGCCCCAGGATCTACACCTGAAACAATGCCCCAGGAACTCCACCTGAAACCATGTCCCAGGTGGAATTTACTAACTCAGAAACATGCCCCAGGAGATCTACACTGAAACATGCCCCAGGATCTTACACTGAAAAAGGCCATTGCCCTAAGATCATACACTGAAACATGCCCAGGATTCTACAACAGAAAATGCCCTAGTATCATACACTGAAATACATGCCCGATGGATACTACCGGGAAAAACATGTCCCAGTAGCAACTGAAACATGCCTAGATCATACACTGGAAGAAACCATGCCCCAGGATTCTACACTGAAACATGCCCCAGGGATCTACACTGAAATACATGCCCTAGATCATAACACTGAAACATGGCCCCAGGTATCTAACAACAGAAAATGCCCTAGATCATACACTTGAAACATGCCCCTAGGATCCTACACAGAACATGACCCCAGGAACTACACTGGTCGCAAAAACCTGTAAGCCCCAGTTCTCCAGTCACAGCCGCATACCGACAATGTAATACAGGGGTGGGAAAAATTCAAAATGCCAAAATCTGAAAATAGCTAACAAACCATATGTTTGCACCAACAAATGTGTACATGTGTACATGTGTGCTTCCCATGTTGAAACATTAGTATTTTTCTACAATTATCACAAACCTCAAATCCCGATTTCAAGATAATTCCTGAAAATTCCCACCCATGGTACTAAAAAAAGTGTAAACTTTATTTATTTTACAATGATTACAAACAAGCGCGAGAGCACTTATACAAGGTGGCACAAACGGGGACGGGCGTAAGGGTGATCCTTAACCCTTAAACCGTTATCTTAAGTTTTTTTGTCGTCGGCTGTTTATTTTCTATTTTCCATTTTTATCATCAAAAACATGCTTTTACAGCACCTTAGAATAATTTACAACATGCCTTGACAGCACTTCAGAATCATAGGACATGATTCTGAAGTGCTGTCAAACCATGTTTTTATTGAGAAATAAGGCAGATATAAAAGCAACAGCAGGGATGGCCCGACCAAACTTGGAAAAGTCGCGGGACGAAGGCCGGCACCACAAACCTATTATGGGGAAAACAAATATTTTCAAACCTGAAAAAAAAATAAAAAAATAAAAGCAACAGCAGATGACAATTGTTGTGTGTAGCGGTCTAAGGGTTAATGTGGGAGGAAACCCGAGTACCCGGAGAAAACTCACTTGTCCGGTCTGGAGATCACCATACCATCTCGCATACCATACCATCTCGCATACCTTGATAGTGTCACCAACAGTCAGCTTACATGTGTTTGTTGAGGTTTCGCGTCTACAGCTTATTCCACACCATCATTTGCTGGCAATCTCTGACTGCGTGTTGATTCCGGCTCCATATACACACAGCCACGAACAGACCCGGAAAGCCGTATCGGACTGCCATGGGTATCTTGGCCGTCGGACTCCGTGCAATAAACTCCATCAAGCCGTAATACATCGCTAGACCTACAATGGGTATAATCGAAAGTGGAAAGTGATTGAGTGGCAGGTGGGAGCATGCGATGGGTAATTTAATGATTGGTATAAATCCTTATCGGAATCCCGACCGGAACATGGTATGGACCTCGTGTACGTCTTTGGGTTTCTTGTATGCCAGAGTTGAATCTGGTTAACCGTTATACCTCTTTGCTTGTTTGTTTGTTGGTGTTTAATGGCTGTCAACAGCTACGTTCATTTAAGGCGGGGTGGGGGGGGATAGAAACCCCAGAATCGGAACAAAATATTTACCTTCGAGGAACAATAGTGCCGAAGGTCACAATATACGCCCGTCGAGGCAAGGCCACACAAGGGGAGATAACTCATCTTGACTTGATAAACATGTAAACCAAATTTGGTTACAATCCGTCAAGTAGTACTTGACTTATTGCGTGGACAAGGATACAGTCCGAAAATTTAAAATGGCCACCAAGGGGAGATAAGTCATCGGAAATTTTTCAAAATCAATAGGCTTGCCTTGCCGTGATAAACATGTATACCAAATTTGGTTATGATCGGTCAAGTAGAACTTGAGTTATTGCGTGGACAAGGATACAGAGAGCGAAAATTAAAAATGGCCTCCAAGGGGAGATAATTCATCGGAAATGTTTCAAAATCAATAGGCTTCTTCGCCTTGCCATGATAAACAATTACATGTATACCGAATTTGGTTATGATCGGTCAAGAAGAAATTGAGAGTTATTTCGTGGACAAGGATACAGTGCGAAAATTAAAAATCAATAGGCTTCTTCGTCTTGACGTGATAAACAAGTATACCGAATTTGGTTACGAGCGGTGAAGTAGAACTTGAGTTATTGCGTGGACAAGGATACAGAGTGCGGAAAATAAAAATGGATATACATGCCAAGATACATGTAAGTCATCGGAAAGTTTTGAAAATAAATAGGCTTCTTCGGCTTGCTGTGATAAACATGTATACCAAATTTGGTTACAATCCGTCAAGTAGCCCTCTAGTTATTGCGTGGACAAGCTGTGACATAATGTGCACAAGATGAATACATAATACGTCCCGTTTTTTCAAACGGGCGTATAAAATAATAACCTGACCTGATGTCAGGTCCATGCCACACCAGTCACTTGGCCCCTCTGTCACCTAAAATAGGATTACGAATAATCGCAATACTCAAATAAGGGGAATAACCAGATTCAACTGTCACATAAAAAATGCCAAAGACGTACATGTATGTGAGGGTGAACCCCGATCGTTAAATTACCCAGAGTTTGCATTTTGCAGCTGAAATAAGTAAATTTTTAAATTGTTTTATTTTTTATCATTTGCATATTTAATAATGAGGAAAATCAATAGTACATTTGTAAAAGTAAAATACGCATTGAATTTGAAATCTGGGAGTATAACTGATATTAAGGCCTCTGATTCTGGTCCCATCAGAAAGACCAGTGGGATGGACTATGAAAGATTTTTGATGTCTAAGGCGAGGTTTGAACCCGCAACCTCCAAATTGGAAGTCAGTTGTTCTAACCCCTAGGTCACAAACATCCCAGTCATATAGAGACGGAGCCTTGGATTCTAGTCTCATCCGGAAGACCAGTGGATGATTAAAGGCAATACTGGTACTGCAGGGCCCCAGTTGCGAGTTTATGCGATCCATTGTTTAACTAGAGCAATGGTCAATGGCATGCCATCGCAATATACCAATTTTCCCAAATGCTAAGTCGAAAAGGGGGAGATAATTCATGACCGGGGGTCGAATAAAATATTACTTTACGCATATACACACCATAAGGAAGGCAAACACACACCATAAGGAAGGCAAACACCAAATTTCAAGTCCATAGCTATTACAGTTAAAAGGTTTTACTTCTTACACGGCAAAATTGGGAAATTCTAAGTCGGAAAGGGGGAGATAATCAATGACCGGGGGTCGAATCAAAAATCGAAATTCCTGTGCGCAACTAAACCAAGTTTCAAGTCCCGGCCCAGCTATTGTATTACGGTTAAAAAGTTTTACTTCTTAAGAAACGTGACGGACGGACAGATGTACGGACGGACACCCGCGACACTTTAGAATCATTTCCGTTGGAATTTGAGTTGACGGAGAAGTTTTTCACTATATAAAACAGAACATTTTTAAAAAATGGTATATTTTGTATTTTTTTTAGTGAACATTTGCAGGGTTAGCTAGCTTGAACCCTGTTTGACGTCAGTAAACTTGTTTTAACCCTTAGACTGCTATCTATTTTTTTGGTCATCTGCTGTTTATTTTCTATTTTCCATTTGTATCATCAAAAACATGCTTTGACAGCATTTTAGAATAATTTACATGCTTTGACAGCAATTCAGAATCATTTCCATTGGAAATGATTCTGAAGTGCTGTCAAACCATGTTTTTATTGAGAAATAAGGCAAGATATAAAAGCAACAGCAGACGACAATTGTTGTGTGTAGTGGTCTAAGGGTTAACCCTAGGTTTGTCTTATTCTTATGGCTTGTCATTTATAATGGGTGGCATACTTCTGTGATATTACCTGTAGGTGCAAAACAGTAACATTAGTTAACATTAGTTAACCACGTGAGAATCAAATTAATAAAAATCTTGTTTCGAATATTTTTATCATAAGAAGTTTAGAGAAATAGTGCCCAGCATGCTGCATGACCTGGGTTAAAGGTTCATGCCCACTCAGTACACACCATGTTCTTTATAGGTATTAAATAAGTGTATAAATGTGTCACTATTCCACCAGTTCTAAAAATTACGAGTGCCCGCTATACAGATATAATCATTTAGTAATTAATACATTGTATTTATTTTACTGATAGTGATGCGCGGTGGTATCTGGCTATTGTCATATGCAAATGAGGCATGTTACTTTTACTTTTAATTATTTATTCTAATTCAATGCGTCGCCTGAAAAAATAATATTTTCGCCAGATCATAAAGTATGATCATTGCACATCAAAAAATAAAACAGAGAATAAATAGTAATGTCCGTTAACATTTTAAGGAAACACAGTTATCGCCCCTGATATCAGTGTGGAAATTTACTTCTGATATAAAAATTGTATAATAATGTCAATCAATATTTTCTGGCAAAATAAACATTCATTCAGCATTAATTACCCCACAGGTCATGGTGAATGAATGTTTATTTTGCCAGCAAATGTCTCTGATAACATCATGCCATACAAGGCTAGGAAACGTGTAGCAATTCCAAGGCAAGTAAGTAAGTAAGTAAGTAACTTCTTTATTTATAGAAGAAGCTCAGTTGGCCTAGCCAATCTTCCCTGAGATCATCTATCTATCTACAAGTACACGTATATTTAACGAATAATGATGATACAAGTACATGTAAACATGAGTCACAATGTAACATACAAGTACATGTAAACATGAGTCACAATGTAACATACAAGTACATATAAACATGAGTCACAATGTAACATACAAGTACATGTAAACATGAGTCACAATGTAACATACAAGTACATGTAAACATGAGTCACAATGTAACATACAAGTACATGTAAACATGAGTCACAATAAACATGAGTCACAATGTAACATACAAGTACATGTAAACATGAGTCACAATGTAACATACAAGTACATGTAAACATGAGTCACAATGTAACATACAAGTACATGTAAACATGAGTCACAATAAACATGAGTCACAATGTAACATACAAGTACATGTAAACATGAGTCACAATGTAACATACAAGTACATGTAAACATGAGTCACAATGTAACATACAAGTACATGTAAACATGAGTCACAATGTAACAATTGCAGGATTATGATTTTTGTTGAGCCCGCTTGCGGAAAGCGAGACATAGTGATCACAATGACGTCCGTCGGTCCGTCGGACTCTGTCCGAAATTTGCGTTAACATTTTTAAAAATATGTACCATCAAATGCCTCGGCGGGCTCGACATGCGGGCCGCGGCCATCTGGTATTATATATATGATGAGACCGTACATGAGTATTAAATTATTAGCTAATCATGTCGAGTACTTGTATGAACATGTACTATGTATTTGCTCTTAAAATCTTCCACGGACTTGGCAGTTTTAACAAACACTGGTAGATCATTGCATATTTTGGCTCCAGAATATAATGAAGGTTGACCTGTATAGTTATAGATATATATTGTTTTTATCTGCTGACCTTAAGTTTAACCTATGAATTGCTGTTGTTTGTTTAAATGCATTGTTTAGATAATTTGGGCATACGTTATTCATGCACTTAAACATTTGAATTGCTCTTTGATATTTTATTCGGTCTTCTATTTTCATCCAATTAATTTCTTTAAAATGTTTGTCACCATGACAAGGAATTCCTACTGTTTCCGAGCCGAGCTTGATAAACTTGATCTCAAAAGACCCTGGTATTCTATTTATCAGGTAACATTTTATGTGCGAAAATAATGTGCATATACATTACGGTATTCTTGCTTTGTCTGTTGCAGGCCGTTGTTGACAACTATGGCAGGTCGGCATATCTGAAGTCTAAAGGAACAACACGAAAGATTAGCAGGCTCGGTAAGTGGAACGTTGCAAACACGACAAAATGTGTCGAAACGTGAACACAAATGAGTATAATCTCCCTGCACATACGTGGTTGGTAACGTAGGTCACATGGGTTACATGCGCCTACATTTTGTCTCAGTCATGTTAGAATAATAAAGTGAGACATAGCGGTCGCAATTCCGGCATAGATATCGTAGGCGTCCGTAGATTTTGATGTACTTTTACCCTTACTATGCTGAATTAAATTTTGTCGTCAGCTGGAAATGTTTTATTTTAAATATTTCTCGATAAAAACCTGTTTTGGCAGCGCATGCGAATCGTCTCCACTGGAGACGATTCTCATGTGCTGTTAAAACAGGTTTTTTGTTAAGAATTAAGGCAACAATGACCATTTTCGTCTCCCGCGTAGTGAGGGTTAAAATTATGTATATCTCATGATATTGTTACATGACTGCTGTTGTTCTACATCGCTCACAGCCGTGTTCAAACATACAGCGCGTGCAGTTTGACCATGACTGTAGACAATGCTCATTCATGGGCCAAGCCAACACCTACGAAATGCATATGTCTAATGATGTTACTAGAACGCGCCATTACGTTACCAAACTAGTTCACAATGGTCGCATCACGCGACGTGTACTGCGGCCCTGGAACATGCATGTGTAAATCTGCTATTTGAATGGAGCAGATTATCAAAGTACCGAAAGAACTGCATATATGCTCAAATTGCATGATATTTCTGACGGTATGTAACAATAACATTCGACCATGTCCAGCCCCGTACAGGCACCGGGGCGGGATCAACTGATCCTGAGAATAGTGCTGCAGTAGCCATTGCTTGTCGTAAAAGGCGACTAAACTGGCTTAACGATTGGGTTCATACTTTCCGGAACCCACTATACCGGATTTGGCCCTCATGTACATTTTTGGCTTTCTTGTATGTGAGAGTTGAGTCGGGCTATGCCCCATATATAAAAGTAAGATTAGCGCTAATCCTATTACTTTTAGGGGATGGGATAAATGATGCTGGTGTGGCGAGGGCCTGGCACCAGATCAGGTTGTTCTAATTTCAGGACTGAATATATATTTTGATTATAAATATTGAGTTCTGAAGTTGGGATTTACCCCCCTCGGACAGGTGGATACGGGACTCGACCCCGTTGACCCGTCTGCGTGTAGACTCCCTGAGGCTTGTACCTCTATGTCAGAAAAGCGGACGTTAAACCCTATTCACTCACTCACTCACTCGACCATGTCCAGCCGTGGGCAAACGTTTGCCGTGGCACTCAGGAACTGTTTGAACCCGCGGCCTACGGCTTTAGGGTTCAAACAGTTCCCTAGTGCCACAGCAAACGTTTACCAATGGCTGGAAATTGTCAAACCTTATATTTACCAAATTTCATCAATAGTTTCCTCACATTGGAATTTAACTATCGGGGTTCATCCTTAATGGTATGGACCTGGCACCAGGTCTGGTTATTCTAATTTCAGGGCTGAATATATTTTTTCTCGCTGTAAATATTCCGTTCTGATTTTGGTATTTTCCTCCCCCAATGCAGAAGGTTAAACACGGGATTGAACTTGTTGGCCCGGTCTTAAATGAGTTTAGCTGTTGATAGGCCGTTATACACCAATACATCAAATCAATTCTCACATTGGTGGCTAATTCAGGTGACCTTGACCTACCTTTTTTTTGTGGAAAGTGAGACATAGCGGTAACAATTCCGGCTTAGGCGGCGTACATTACATCCCATGTAATTTGTTGGATAATTGCCATGGATCTTTAGCCTTGAAACATCAAGGATGACAGAGTGTTAATTCTGTAACAATTTGTGGGATAAAAGCTGGCACCTCACAGGTATTTGGCATGTTTCGGCTTTCATCGGTATAACTATATATATGAACAAGGCTTCTTACTCTTTTGGTTGGATACGACCTCGTATATATCATAACAAAATAACATGTTTAAAATTGTAATTTTCTATGCATTCTATGTATTTCTGTAGGATATCGATGATTCTCAAATGATCATATGAACTTGCCACTACAATATTGACGTTAGAGCCTTAAACACATTATTTCATTTGTTATGATACGAGGTTGTGTCCGACGAAAAGGAGCTGTAATTCCATATTATTTGCATAAGTATGTTCTAACTATATCATTTTAGCAAGATAACAATAATTCTCAAATAAACATGTGCACTTTCCACCAAAATATTCACATTAGCGTAATAAAATCGTGGAATGTGTTCTGATACGAGGTCGTGTTCAACCAAGTGTT
Source organism: Conchocele bisecta (assembly GCA_029237695.1). Taxonomy (NCBI): domain Eukaryota; kingdom Metazoa; phylum Mollusca; class Bivalvia; order Lucinida; family Thyasiridae; genus Conchocele; species Conchocele bisecta. The sequence continues at coordinate 18,680,856 of CM055271.1, forward strand.
AGATGCCTTGTTCATATAAATAGAGTTATACCGATGAAACACACCAAATGCCTGTGGTGCACCTTAGGCCTTGAAAAGTAAATTGGTGTCGGAGTGTTAATTATGTTTTTGCAGAGAAAATGAACCTTACAGCATTTGCAACAAATATGTGGTTGTGACTGAAGAAATGGGTTTTATGGTATTTGTCACCAGTGTAGATCCAGATCAGCCTGTGCATCTGGGGGCCGTTTCACTAAACTTCTTACGACTAAAGTGTTCGTAAGTGAAAAATTATGATAGTCTGTAAATGTCACATTAGCAATGTTTTCTTGAAATTTACAGATGATCTTAAATTTGCACTTACAAACATTTTAGTCGCAAGAAGTTTAGTGAAACGGGCCCCAGATGCACAGTCTGATCAGGATCTGCACAGATCGCCATTCAGTCAGTGAAACACCTGACCTGCTAAGAAATAGTTAACCCTTACAATGCTGAATTAAAATTTGTTGTTTGCTGTTTATTTTTTATTTTCCCTTTTTCTCATCAAAAACATGGTTTGACAGCACTTTAGAATCATTTCTTTAAAGGAAATGATTCTAAAATGCTGACAAACCATGTTTTTACTGAGAGAACAGACAAAATATGACACAGCAGCAGACGACTATTTTCGGTTCCCCAGGGTTAAGCCCCAGTCACACATTAACAGGGATGAACTACGGATGGCCATTGATCCCCCCCCCCCCCCTGGACTACATTTTGTTTCTACATAAAAAAGTATATTACACTATTCTATCAACATGCAGACTGACTATGGTATAGCCTACACTGTTGCAAAACGCGACATTGATGTTCTGCTCCATCTCGAACAATCGCCTCTGTGTTGCAGATAGAATTGATTGTACTTCAGGTGCGCAACAAAGACTACAATATTCAGCTGTTCAGAATAGTACAAGTAAATAGATTGTGACACTTGTTGTAATCATATCCTATTGTGTTCCATTGGTGCACCATTAATCGCAAAATTTTCCTAATTTACATTCACCCACACTTCAAACGTATACCGTGATTTTAACTGCAGTTAGATTTCCAACGCGATATAATTATGATCTTGGATTTTGATGTAATATAATCTTTGATAGTAAGAATTGTTATTGCTTAAGATGTTTTATGCCTCCGGGTTGAAGAATCGCTAGAGAAAACCTGTTAGATCAGTACCACTTCAGTGTATGATGCTGTGCTTATGTAGTAAATGGAATCTAGCACAAATTTGTGTTGATTTAATATTTATTAAATGTGTTGTGACATAGTCTCTTTTCTTTTGACCAGGGATCAGTTTACAGGGCAAAATGGTCTGACTTCTCCCATTTTGAATTGACGGAGAAATTTTTCACTATATACAACAGAAATTTTGGAAAAAAAATGGTATATTTTCTATTTATTTTAGTGAAAAATTTGAAGGATTAGCCAGCTTGAACCATGTTTGACGTCAGTAAACTTGTTTTAACCCTTAGATGACTATCTATTTTTTTGTGTGTTTTGTTTTCCATTTTTATCATCAAAAATACTATACTTTGACAGCACTTTAGAATTATTTACAACATTTGACAGCATTTCAGAATCATTTCCATGGGAAATGATTCTACAGTGCTGTCAAACCATGTTTTTATTATGAAATAAGGCAATATATAAAAGTAACAGCAGACGACAATTGTTGTGTGTAGCAGTCTAAGGGTTAATAAATCTATTATCATCACTCCTGTGAGATTCTCAATTAAACTGTCTGGCACTAATTTGGACAATGCCATATTACTGGCTCTGTATTATGGTGGGTGGCTCAATAAAAACATGGTTTGACATTTCCAATGGTGTCAAAGCATGTTGTAAATTATTCTAAAGTGCTGTCAAAGCATGCTTTTGATGATAAAAAATTAAGACGGTGTAAGGGTTAACATGCTTGTGCTGACTATACTAAGAAACGAAGGAATGAAATTTAACAAATTAAGGTTCTTAATTTTTGTCTGTATGTGGCATATAAATGAATAAGTCAAATTCTTGATTCTCAGTTAATTTACAGTTCTACGTGGAATGCATAGAAATGAAGAAACAAAATTTAACATGTATACGTCGGGTCGTCCGTCCGTCCGTCCGTCCGTCCGTCCGTCCGCACACATTAGGGTACTTATGTGGCTAGCCCCACAGGGTTATGGACTTGTTATTAAAGGATAGGGTTGGTTACAATTAGCCACCTAAAAAATCGTTTTATGTGGCTAAAATTTAACATGTGATAAGCCACATAAGTACCCTAATGTAAGAACGTCCGTCCGTCCGTCACTAAGCTTAACATCAGACATATGTTATAAATTCTTAACTCTTTGCATGCTAAACAAATTAGGAGTATATTTTTTATTTCTCTGTAAATATGTCTTGAAATTTCATTAGAATTGAGTCCTCATGACTCAATTCTAATGAAATTCCAAGACATATTCATGATATTTACGGGGAGAAATTTGATAATTTTTGTTTAGTTTTGAACTATTTATAGCCCACAAATTTCCCAGCATGCAAAGAGTTAATTCACGCGCATGTGTTCCTCAGGTTCTACTATCATGCAGTGACAAATTCACGACCGTCCAACCCTTGCTGATCCCAATGTCAAGGTCACATACTTAGTCTCTTTACAAAACTTAACAATGGAGAAATCTGCTATTTCCTTCATCGAAAATTCTTAATATTTCACGAATGCATTGCTCTAAGGCTTCATGCTGTGACAAATCCACGACCATCCAACCCCCCTTGATCCCAAGATCAAGGTCATATACTAGATATTTACAAAAGTTGACATGAGAGAAATATGTTATAACTTCTATTTCCTTGCATATTTAGAGGCACCTGGGCCCATGCGGATTTATGTAAGCCTTGCTTACTGACAAATCTAGATTGTGGCTGTGACTGGAGAAATTGGGCTTATGGGTTGTGTAACCAGTGTTGACCCAGATCACAGTCTGATCAGGATCTGCAGTGTTCGCCAATTCATCAATGAGTCACCCGTCCTGCTTCTAGCCAGCAATGTTGATCGTATCAGGCTAGCTGCAGGAGTGTGCTATTTGATCAGGAGCTAAGCTGGTCACAAATCCCATAAGCCCAATTTTCCCAGTCACAGCCACATTTTTATCCCTATGCTGCGTAGAAATGAAGGACGTAGAAATGAAGGATGGGCAATTCAACGATCATCTACGGGAAAGCTGACCTACATGGTTTGGCCCTTGTGTACATTTTCGGCCTTCTGAGACTGGAGAGCTAAATTCTGTTCTACCGCATTAAAAAGTAATAAGATTAGTGCTGATCATATTACTTTTGAGGTTACAGCTAAGTGACTCTGGTGAGGAATGAACCTGGCACCAGGTCAGGATATTCAAATTTCAGGGTTGAATATATATTTTTTCTGTAAATATTCAGTTCTGATTTTGGGAATTCCCCTCATTATGTACAGGTTAAATACGGGATAGTTCAACCCGTTGGCCCGGCCTTAAATGACCGTAGCTGTTGATAGGCCGTCAAACACCAATAATCAATAAATCTTAATTTACATCACTACGAGGTGAAGGAATGACGAGGTCCCCAGGGTGTCCGGCTTAGAGATGTTTCACTGTAAATCAGACATGTGATCATTCTGAGCCATAGTTGTGTGCTATGCGATCACGAATAGACACTATCACCCGAGATAAATGACCAAGAAACTTGTCAAAATAAGATCACAGGTGGTTTCTTGGGTCCGGTTTTGGGAGGTTCCACTTTATTGTGGTTTTATTTGTGACCCGATGTTTAAAGTCTTACCCGATATCACTGGGGGAATCAATAGGCTTCAGTATTTAATATTGAATAGCTCGATGATAGAATATTTCTTCATTAAGTTGGCAAATGTTTGGGTTTTATTGCATGTATGTTAATTTTATGTGTGCAATTGTAAGACATTAATTTAAAATGATAATATTAAATATAGACGGTGGATTATAGTCGGAGTGCGGGTACACAGTTAAAGGAATTATGTTGATAAATATTTGATGGGAAATACTTCACAGACCTTAAATGATATAATTACGGTAAGATACACGTAGATGAATCAACCTCGTGATATAGTCGCCGCTTTTGACGTGCACCTGTGTGTCCGTGCGTCCGACATTTGCGTTAAAGTTTTTTAAGTACCAACTATCTCCACAACCCTAAGTCTGATTGACTTGAAACTTCACATACCTCTTTATCATCATCTATATTTTCATTCTATAGTCCATGCGGCCCCCATGCCCAAGGTCAAGGTTAGGTTACTTCAATATTTGCATTATTTGTTTTGCGTGAAGTGTGTATTTAAAGTTTTTAGTCACCAAATATCTCTACAAACGTAAGTCCAATTGACTTGGAACTTCACATACCTTTTATCATCATCCATATTTTCATTCTATAGCAGGGCTCCAGATAAGGAATTAGTAATTGAGTATTGTCACTCCATCATTTCTGAAGCAATTGGGTATTTCAAAATTTTAATTGTGTAAAATATAATCAGACTACTGTTTACACATCAGCAGACCACACTTATTGAATACATGTAGTTTGCTTCTAAATGAAAACACATCTTGGTATTTCATTAGAATTGTCTCCTTGGAGACAATTCTAATGAAATACCAAGATGTGTGTTCATGGAAAAATAAGAAAATATGCTATATTTGTGGTATGTGTATTGTTTTCTGTAGCCACCACAAATTTTTCATTGCTTTTTGATACTCACTGCTTTCAATTGGGTTTTTGGCAATTTTAATTGAGTATTTACGCAAATACACAGCTTATCTGGAGCTCTGCTATAGTCGCCCGAATGCCGCTGGATAGTCACCTATGTGGCCCCCATGCCCAAGTTCAAGGTCAAATTACTCTGAAATTTGCATTAACCCTAAGACCGCTATCTTATTTGTTTTGTCGTCTGCTGTTTATTTTCTATCTCCATTTTTATCATCAAAAACATGGTTTGGCAGCACTTTAGAATAATTTACAACATGCTTTGACAGCACTTTAGAATCATTTCCATTGGAAATGATTCTGAAGTGCTGTCAAACCATGTTTTTATTGAGAAATAAGGCAAGATATAAAAAGCAACAGCAGACGACAATTGTTGTGAGTAGCGGTCTAAGGGTTATTGTTTTGCCTATTACAGCCAGGGTATGGGACACATGGTCTATAGGTTACACTGGATTAATGGCAGCGCCCTTGAGGTCTTGGGTAAATCTTTCATCAATACGACTGCGGTTTCTTCCTTTTAATGATGACCATGTTCCAGCCGTTACACTACGAGTCCGCCAATACAAATTTAGCAGCATTACTTAATATGTAGTTAGTCTGAACATTCTGCAGAGAAATTTGAATTTCTCTGAAACCGCAGTCGTATTGATAAAAAATAAGATTTACCTGAGACTTTATGGGTGCCGGCATGCAGTGTAAACAATAGACCACCTGAACCATACCCTGAACAGCTGAAACGGCAAATTGTGCTTTTCTCATAACAGTGTCATTTTGTGAAATTCATTTCAACTCGCACTACAACAATAGTATGATTATAAAATTTCAGTGACGTTCAAATGCGATTTCACAAGATATCATTTTCCAGACATTCATTGTTTGAAAGAGCATAAACACATTATGCAAAGCAATTTAACCTTAATTCACTCATTAGAAAAAAAACCTTGTTCAGAGCACAGATATTATTTTTGTCGAGCCCGCTTGCGGAAAGCGAGACATAGTCATCACAATGACGTCCGGGTGTGCGTGTGTCCATCCGTGCGTGCACTCGTGCGTCCGTCCGTCCATCCGTCTGTGCGTCTGTCCGTCCGAAATCTGAGTTAAAGTTTTTAAAAATACCATCAAATGCCTCGGCGGGCTCGACATGCGGGCCGCGGCCATCTGGTTTGTATTAAATGTCAATCAGTTGAGTTAAGTATGCGCAATCATAGCGTAGTGGCACCAATTTGAGAATTACAGTGGAGCCTCTAAACCAGACACCCTGGGAGGTCCCCAGTACAGTGGAACCTCTCTAAACCAGACACCCTGGGTGGTCCCCTGGTACAGTGAAACCTCTCTAAACCAGACACCCTGTGTGGTCCCCTGGTACAGTGAAACCTCTCTAAACCAGACACGCTGGGTGGTCCCCAGTGCAGTGGAACCTCTCTAAACCGGACACCATGAGAGGTCCCCAGTACAGTGGAACCTCTCTAAACCGGACACCCTGGGAGGTCCGCAGTACAGTGAAACCTCTCTAAACCAGACACCCTGGGTGGTCCCCTGGTACAGTGAAACCTCTCTAAACCAGACACGCTGGGTGGTCCCCAGTGCAGTGGAACCTCTCTAAACCGGACACCCTGAGAGGTCCCCCGTACAGTGGAACCTCTCTAAACCAGACACCCTGGGAGGTCCCCAGGGTATACAGTGGAACCTCTCTAAACTGGAAACCCTGGGACTGGTCCCCAGTACAGTGGAACCTCTCTAAACTGGACACCCTGGGAGGTCCCCAGTACAGTGGAACCTCTCTAAACCAGACACCCTGTGAGGTCCCCAGGGTATACAGTGGAACCTCTCTAAACTGGACACCCTGGGAGGTCCCCAGTACAGTGGAACCTCTCTAAACTGGACACCCTGTGAGGTCCCTAGTACAGTGGAACCTCTCTAAACTGGACACCCTGGGAGGTCCCCAGTACAGTGGAACCTCTCTAAACCAGACACCCTGTGAGGTCCCTAGTACAGTGGAACCTCTCTAAACTGGACACCCTGGGAGGTCCCCAGTACAGTGGAACCTCTCTAAACCAGACACCCTGGGAGGTCCCCAGTGTATACAGTGGAACCTCTCTAAACTGGACACCCTGGGCGGTCCCCAGTACAGTGGAACCTCTCTAAACTGGACACCCTGGTCCCCAGGGTGTCCGGTTTAGAAAGGTTCCACTGTAAAACATACAGATGAGTACTTCATGACGAGTGTATGTGCCTTGTGATCATGAACAGACATTATCTTCGGAGAATTGAACAGAACTAACTTTTCTGTGTCCGGTTTAGAGAGGTTCGACTGTACATTTTATTCATAAAATTACGATCCATGATTTATCACCAAACACGACTAACAGACCAATGTTTATATTGTCTCGCACACATTGGTGGAAAGTGAGACATAGCTGTCACAATTCCGGCGTCATAGGCGTCAACGTTTGCATCCAAATGTTGAACATCCTCTGGAGCCCGTTTCACTAAACTTCGTACGACTGAAATGTTCGTAAGTGCAAATTTAGCATCGTCTGGCAATTTCAATCGATGGATTTACATTTTTTGAGCATATGCTGCAATAATTGTTTACAAGAATACATTTTTAATGTGAAATTTACAGACTCATAATTTTGTACTTACAAACATTTTAGTCTTACAAAGTTTAGTGTAACGACCCCCAGATCGTTTAGTCCACAGTACATCAATACCTTCCTCACATTGACTATACAAACTCACTAGGGTCATTCGGGTGACATTTACCCCGATTGTCGGTGCAGTATTGCCACAGACCATGACCTAAATCCCCTCGGAAGGCCATGCTCATTGACCACCATGGGTTGGCATAAAAATAATGTCACAAGACGAATGCCCAGAAGTTCTGAATTTTCTCAACTTATGAAGGTTGCTACTGTTACAGTCGGTTTGAACGCAATAAACATGTCGGTTTAAAAGTAAGGCCATAACAATTTTACTTTTGTTCTCAGATATTGCCGCGTCAGAAAAATCCCCACGCGTCGAGCCTTTTATCGTCATGTAGAAATACAACCATAGTGTAAAATCACCACATGATCCATAAAAAACACTACCATGCAAACATATGCTATATCCAATCATGTCTGACAAAATCCGGTGATTTTTCGCTTCATTTCTAAAGATATTGTATTAACCCTTGGACCGCTACACACAACAATTGTCGTCTGCTGTTGCTTTTATATCTTGCCTTATTTCTCAATAAAAACATGGTTTGACAGCACTTCAGAATCATTTCCAATGGAAATGATTCTGAAGTGCTGTCAAAGCATGTTGCAAATTATTCTAAAGTGCTGTCAAACCATGTTATTGATGATAACAATGGAAAATAGAAAATAAAAATAAAAAACAAAAATAATACCATAGCGGTCTAAGGATTAACTTTATAGAAAATATATGCATCTGACGACTTGAACAAAATCTAAATCAGAATCTTAACATCTCAAATTTTGTTTTATCATCAAAAACATGGTTTGACAGCACTTGTTGTTATTGAGAAATAAGGCAAGATATAAAAGCAACAGCAGACAACAATTGTTGTGTTGCGGTCTAAGGGTTAAAAAGGTATGCGTCACATTCCGCAAACCGTGTCTGAGAAGCAAAGCACTTATGTTTTATGTCCTAATATACCCAGTCTAGTTTGCACCATATCCTAGCTACGATCAAATTGATTTCCTTTTCCATTTGCATTTCATAACAGTGTTAATCACCCGTAAACTCGACTGATATTTTATTGAAAAACAAAACATTTGTGCAGCCCAGCGAGTGATGCAGAAAACATGCAGTATAAATTATTCAACATGCAAACGCAATTTAATAATTATTGTGTAATTCAAGACAGCTGTGAGGTTCAAAGGTCATGTAAACTGTAGATTATAATTATTAGCTATAAAACTTTTGTTTAATTGCGTGTGACATTTTGTGTGGAGAGTTTAGTATACTACGAAGTTATAAATTTTCATCAAATGTCCAATAATCACCGAATGGATTTAATAGCAGTTTCTTATTATTACCAATGTTTCTTACACCCCATACCGTAGTATGACGAGGGTTATTTAGTTTCATATATCCATACTCACAATTTGTCCCCAAAGGACTTAAAAGGCCGAAGACTGAAAAAGGTCCCTTCCCAAAATGGTTGGCTTATAATATATACCAATAATTCCAGCACAAAAATATTTACACAATTCCCTAACATTTGATTGGCCCGTAGCAAGTCTCTGTCCAAAATTTACATCCCAGTAAACTCCCACGCCAAACTACTTTCCGTAACCGTGAGGCTCAGTTAAAATAATTCTTCAGAAAACGGAAAATAAACACACTTTCTTGATGAATTTATTTCAAATGCTGGAATTATAAGGAATGAATGGCCTTTTTGTGGAATTTATCGGGGATATAAACTTGGAAAAGTCGCGGGAATACTGGACGAGGCCTTCCGGCCTTCGTCCAGTATTCCCGCGACTTTTCCAAGTTTATACCCCGATAAATTCCACAAAAAGGCCATTCATTCCTATACCAATGATACAACCGACATCCAAATTACAGCTTTTATGCAAATGAGCATAATTATGTTGGTCGCAGCAGATATTTTGCGGGTTGAACTTTTAAAAAACACGGGTCTTGCGCCATAAAAAATAGTTCTAACAACTTAGCTTTCAGTGTGATAAATGGTTTGTTTGCTTTTTTGTGCTAAATTTATGTTATTGCACATGTTTCTGTAGTCTAAGGGTGTGACGATTAACTACCATACTCAATTATTCGCGATTCGTAACTTCATGGTTCGGTGCATGAATACAATCCTCGATTTTGGTTCAGAATAGGTCTCCGAATAGAAATCTATTTTATCATTTTCCAAAATTCAATTTTTTGTTGCTTCTGCTGTGAAGTTCCCCCACATTATTTTTCGCAAAACACTTTCCACTCTAGATTAATTATTAGTCTAAGTGTCATCCACAACTACATACTGCGAAGAATTTCAGGATGTTCAGTCCTTTGATATATAAATAGGTTACCACACTTGGAAAATAATGAGTAACTTCTTAGAACAACTCACGTGACGTCAAACTCCACCAATGCTAATGCTGTTGATGCCCTGTAAGTACTAGTTCAAAGGGGAGTTACTCATGATTTTCCAAGTTCTATAACCTATTTAGAAGACTGGTCTATAACGCAGTCTAACAGTCCAGTCCTATTCATGGCTGTGACTGGAGAAAGTGGGCTTGTGGGTTTTGCAAGCCATTTATAATGTAGATCTAGATCAGCATTCCATCAATGAATGTGGGTGGCAGGTGGGAGCATGTGATGGGTAATTTAACGATCGGGATTCATCCTGTATCCTGAATGGAGACCTGGTTTGGCCCTCAAATACGTCTTTGGCCCTCAAATACGTCTTTGGCATTCTTCTATGTGAGGGTTTAATCTGGTTATACCCCTTGTATGAGTAATACGATTATTCCTAATTTCAGGTAATGCAGCAGGTTACATGCAGGATCGAACCCGTTGGCCTGGCTTTAAATGACCTTAGCGGTTGATAGGCCATTAAACACCAGTAAATCACTCCATCAATGAACCCGTCACTAAATGACAGTAGCTATTGCTGGAACGTTAAACCCATTCACTTTTCCATCAATGAAATGCCCATCATGTGTCTGACGAGCAATATAGATCGTTATCAGGCTACAGGAGTGTGCTATTTGATCTGGAGCTACACTGGTCACCAATCCCATAAGCCCCATTTTCCAGTCTCATATGATTCCATGTTTCAGATGGCAAGTATACGGAAGACAATGAAGAGGAAGAAAGGAAACTAACAACAACAACAAAAACGTCCAAGGCATCTACAACAACAACAAAGTCGGCATCAACAAAAACACGGAAGAAAGATCCTCGCACTAGCGAATCCACCAAACATCGGCAATCAAATTTACAACTCCGGGAACGAACTTATAACGATGCACCTCCGCCAAAAATGCAGCACTCGAAGAAAAACAACGAAAAACACGTGGAGTTTTCCGAGATCGTCCATTCTCGCGACAACCACATGGATGTGACTTACGGAATTCCCGCTCGCGATCGCAATACATGTAACACTACGCCGGAATCTACGCTAACAAACTCTCGCGATATACGAGAGACGGAGATTAATTTCTTGAATAATAACTTAACGCTTCCACAGCGCGAGACAGACGTGCGATGGAACCAGGCAACTGGGTCAAAGTTCACACATGTCAGTGTTACTGTGCCGGGTACCGGAACGACAATGTCTTCCAATAAATATTCTTCCGCGGAAACGGCGCACGGGCACCGGTCACACTTCCTGGACTTGGTTACGGAACAACAGGGGGTTGGCGACTGTGACGGGTCCGATTGTTCACAGTCTGACAGCGATACGAGTCGGGGGCGGAAATTCCGCGGCAATATCAGGAATATTGATCCAGGTAAGAAGGGCTGTTTCGGCTTATATACGTCAGGGTAGGGTAGGGTGGAGAGGTGGCAGAAGTTCTGGGACGACATCAGAAATATTAATCCATGTGAGGCGTAAAATAATTTAGTTTGTTCGGGTAATATTATTCTGCTTAACATCTTCTTACGGTACGTAACTCACTATGGGGAGAAGGTGTGCCCGGTTAGAGTGTTGGTACGGTATTACCATATAGGTCACAGGTTCGAGCCCTGGTCTGGTGCACTTATAACTCGCCCGCTACATGTTGGCGCCCAGCAAGGGTTCGAGACCCGGGCCGGTGCACATATGTGTGGCTGTGACTGGAGAAATGGGGCTTATGGGATTTCTGACCAGTGTAGCTCCTGATCTAATCTATCTATAGTAGTGAAAATACTGTAATAAAGTTGAAAATTTACTTAGTTGAGCTACAAAAAGCAATGTGTTTGCTTTTTGCAGCTCAAATACGTGAATTTTTTAATTTTATTTTTATTTGTTATCATTTGTTGTCTATTTAATAAGGAAGAACATCAATAATACAGTTGCAAAAGTAAAATACGCATTGAATTTAAAATATGGGGGTATAACTCTTTGGATACAAAACTTTTGGAGTTATCTCCATTTTCACGCAATGTTAAACTTGTTTTTTTTATGCTCTTGTCCTTATAATAAGTCAGAATATGATCATGACAAGTCACACATGAGTTCCATGGACACATTTCTATATGAGTGGTATCAAATTGTTTGCAGAAGGAAGAAACAATGTTTGAAATTACAGCCCGAAACTTTGGGTATCTTCAGTCTGAAAAGTTTTAGCCCTTAGCCCGCTACTCAAAACAATTGTCATCTGCTGTTGCTTTTATATCTTGCCTTATTTCTCAATAAAAACATGGTTTGACAGCACTTCAGAATCATTCCAATGGAAATTATTCTGAAGTGCTGTCAAAGCATGTTGTAAATTATTCTAAAGTGCTGTCAAAGCATGTTTTTAATGATAAAAATGGAAAATAGAAAATAAACAGCAGACGACAGAAAAAAATAAGATAGCGCTCTAAGGGTTAACCCTTAGCCTGCTGAATGAAATGTTGTCGTCTGCTGTTTATGTTTTATTTTCAATTTTTCTCATCAAAACATGGTTTGACAGCACTTTAGAATCATTTCAATTGGAAATGATTCTAAAGTGCTGTCAAACCATGTTTTTATTGAGAAACAGGGCAACAAATAGAGCAACAGCAGACGACAGTTTTCGCGATCAGCAGGCTAAGGGTTCAGCTGTGAAAGTGTTTCCCAGGTTCGCTATTGGCATATTACTGATAGGCTATATGACATATTGGTGGCTGTGACTCGAGGAATGGGGCTTATGGGATTTCTGACCAGTGTATCTCCTGATCAAATAGCACACTCTTGTAGCCTGATAATGATCTATATTGATTGTTAGAACCATGACAGGTGGTTCATTAATGGAATGGCGAACAGTGCAGATCATGATCAGACTGTGCTGATGCACAGGCTGATCTGGATTTGCACTGGTCGCTAAACCCATAAGCCCCATTTCTCCAGTCACAGCCACATTTGGACATTAATCCGAGAACATGAAATAACAATAAAGACAAAAAAAAAGCCTCTTCCCTACCTAATATTTTCCAAACCGTTATCCAAAACAAACATTTTTTAGTCGTAGGATAGTCTATGGGCTTATGAATGTAATATATTATATGGGGAGCATATAGTTTGTGTAACGTAAGTTTTCAGCAACTACTATCTCTGTTACTGTAAATCTGATTAGATTGAAACTTCTTACACTTATTTGTCATCATCTGTAATTTCATTCTATAGCGTACCTGTGCTCAATGTCAATGTCTAATGACTTGGAAGTTTCCGTTAATGTTTTTGAGGGGTATATCAATCATAGCTACAATAATTCGCCTCCGATATGTTATCTACGGCTACAATTTGACCCATTAAAAAAAATGTGAGCAACCGAAATGCATACACAAACCTGTTGATGTTATGTCAAGATTTAGTAAACTGTATATTTTATACCTTTAAATCATCTTTGATGTAGAACTAGTAAATTGGCAAAACTATAGAACATGGAAATCATTTTCCCATCAAAGCTATCTTTTCTGTAGTTGTTGTTCAACATTCAACATAATGAAATGAGCTTTCAAATTTACAAGATATACATGTAACTGTCAGATAAACATATTGACATGGTAAAATAACCAATTTCTGCATGTGTCTGTTCTTTATTAATAATGTATTGATACAGCTTTGACAGTTGTATATCGCTAACATATCAAACACGCCGGATAATGATTGCAAAAATCACTCTTCCATGCGTTACATTAAAGAGATGGGGTGAAATTGCTACCCTCGCGAGAGGTAAGGAGCGGGGTATCAATTTTGTATATAATTCATCAGTGTTACTGATTTCTTGTTTTTAATGCCTCAAATATGATGTTATTTGTGATAGGCACCATAACTCTTTGCTTTTGAGGTTCAAATGGTTGTCACTTTTCAGGAGGACATATATCATGGTGTCTTCGTCAACAAAAATATTGTATTTAAAATTGAGCCAAAATTTATGACTTGGTGATCAGGGTTATTTCAACCTTTAGAAGATATCTCAACATTCGTGCCAATACATCTGCAATTTTTAATTATGTCAGAATGTTGAGACATAACTTGGCATGTGTATGTTGTGTCTGGCCATGACAAAATAGGACTTATTGATTGAGTTTGCGATCAGTGTAGGCCCAGATCAGACTGCGCAGTCGCGCAGTCTGATCAGGGCCTACACTGGTCGCCCAATAATATTTTATCAGAATATGTTATGTGTATCCGGCAGCATTTATGTTTCAGCTGATTCTGAGCTGCACTTGTGAAAAACTTGACGGGCACTGTTTTGTTTTGTCAGATCCCTGTATACCCTCTTGGCCGACATAATTTAACTTAACACTTGTATTATCTTCAACCTTTGCATGTTTGTATATATGAACCCCTGACATATAAAACACCCTGTCAGAGCTGTCAAATTATTCCGTCTTTGTTCCGGAAAATACGTTAGAAATACGGAAGTACGGACAACAATTAAAAAGTGTGATTTTTGTCTCGCCCGTGAAGCGGAAAGCGAGACATAGGTTTTTCTTTTCCAGAGTCGGCGGCGTCGGTGTTGGTGTCGGCGTCATCATTCAATGTTAAGTTTTCGTGTTACGGTCATTACTTCAACACCTTATCAGCTACAGTCATCAAACTTTATATATACCTTTACTATGATATGTAGATGAATATAGGACTATTAAAAAAAATTCCGGGCTCCAGGGTCAAGGTCAAACTCTATTTCTTTCT